>JASFXZ010000007.1:4378905-4978905 GCA_032209605.1 Mactromeris polynyma
ATAACGTAGAGTGAGTAACAACAATTACTCCGACAATATTTCATTTGTTTAGTTTGAATGATAAATATAAATTTTGCAAATTTAATATCTTAGTCTGAGTTTCAGTCTTAAAATGTTTGTGAATAAGAAGCCTGGTAAAGTCTCAGCCACAACACACACGGTTTCGGAGACCGCGGGAAAGTGTATGCGGTTGTTCCGGTCATCATTGTGCAGAACGGCCACCGTAATGTCGCTGTAACGGGAGTCGGGAGTACCACTGCGGTTTTAGTTTCTTTCAGACATCAGGAGCTCGTACGTTTGCAGCACGTGCGCCCCGAGGTGGTCGCAGTTTAGTACGATTTTAAGGGTCTCTCGAGCGGTCAAGACGACAAAATGAATCGTGCATAATGAATATATGGTAAAATGATATACATAATGAAACAAATATGCCGTGGAAACATAGTACAGTACATATTATCAACACTAGCGACAATATATTAAGGTCGATAGGCACCTCCATGTGTATTATAAATTTACAAATATTGTTGTCATGGTGTTAATAATCCGTACTGTCGCCCTCGCTGTCATGTTACATTTCTAAACTCTGCTTTAGATATACAATGTGGTACAATAACTCAAAAGATATATGTAAGCGTTTTCCTGAGATTCCAACAGGGATGCAACATAACTGGCCAAGACATGTTATCCCACTCTGGAAACCTATCGGATGGATAACGTGTCGATTGTCGTCGTGGTTGGGTTACCAAAGAAATTCTCACGAACGTTAAAATTGATATATATAATAAAACAGAGTGTGTGTTACTGATTCAGACATTAAAATGAAAGTAACTCGACTTCGGACCAAACGAGTCGTTCAACTTTTAATATCGCAAATGGTCGGGAGTTATCGGAAGTTGTTGTTGTTGTGTAATTCAGTGTCTCGATGGTTAGAATGCAATTTAATTTTTATTACCCCAGTGTATGACTCTTCAGTAATATCTGTATTGGCAATCACAAAGCTAGTCCTTGAATCAATCAGTGCAGGTGTAATATTATTTTCCGCCAATACAGTGAAATTAGCAGGACTATCTCCCATGTTTGTTAAAACGATGTGAAAGTTGACGTCAGAGTCTGCCACAGGTATCAAAAACTCAGCACCGAATGAATCTGGTTCACCAACTGAAATATATTACATTTGATATCATACATTATTGACTAATATTTATCTAAAACAAAACGATACGAAACGAACGGAACGAAACAAAACACATTTCAATGAACATGATGTTTCCTATCAGTTTAATTAGCAATTCATGCAAGATATTCTTGTAGTTTGACTAAACCATTATACGTACACATCAGCGTAGATGTGGGTTTAATCACACAGTGCTATACATGAAAACATAAACTGTCGAGCAGACCTTGGCTAACTCCGCAATAATTTGAATTGGTTTTGAAAAACAATATTATTCAAACCTAAACTTCAAGCTTTATTTTACTATCCCTTTTGGAAGAATACCCAATCAAAATATGCAAGAGGAAACATAAATCTTGCCAAGTGCTTATTTGATGTACCCCCGTATCCTTCGATCCTGAGCCAGCTATGTGTATCCTAGCTTATTGTGTGAACTCTGTGTATCCTAGCTTATTGCGTGAACTCTGTGTATCCTAGCTTATTTGTGAACTCTGTGTATCCTAGCTTATTGTGTGAACTCTGTGTATCCTAGCTTATTGTGTGAACTCTGTGTATCCTAGCTTATTGTGTGAACTCTGTGTATCCTAGCTTATTGTGTGAACTCTGTGTATCCTAGCTTATTGTATGAACTATGTGTATCCTAGCTTATTGTGTGAACTATGTGTATCCTAGCTTATTTGTGAACTCTGTGTATCCTAGCTTATTGTATGAACTATGTGTATCCTAGCTTATTGTATGAACTATGTGTATCCTAGCTTATTTGTGAACTCTGTGTATCCTAGCTTATTGTATGAACTATGTGTATCCTAGCTTATTGTATGAACTATGTGTATCCTAGCTTATTGTATGAACTATGTGTATCCTAGCTTATTTGTGAACTCTGTGTATCCTAGCTTATTGTGTGAACTCTGTGTATCCTAGCTTATTTGTGAACTCTGTGTATCCTAGCTTATTTGTGAACTCTGTGTATCCTAGCTTATTGTGTGAACTCTGTGTATCCTAGCTTATTGTGTGAACTCTGTGTATCCTAGCTTATTTGTGAACTCTGTGTATCCTAGCTTATTGTATGAACTCTGTGTATCCTAGCTTATTTGTGAACTCTGTGTATCCTAGCTTATTGTGTGAACTCTGTGTATCCTAGCTTATTTGTGAACTCTGTGTATCCTAGCTTATTGTATGAACTATGTGTATCCTAGCTTATTTGTGAACTCTGTGTATCCTAGCTTATTGTGTGAACTCTGTGTATCCTAGCTTATTTGTGAACTCTGTGTATCCTAGCTTATTGTATGAACTCTGTGTATCCTAGCTTATTGTGTGAACTCTGTGTATCCTAGCTTATTGTGTGAACTCTGTGTATCCTAGCTTATTGTATGAACTCTGTGTATCCTAGCTTATTGTGTGAACTCTGTGTATCCTAGCTTATTGTGTGAACTCTGTGTATCCTAGCTTATTGTGTGAACTCTGTGTATCCTAGCTTATTGTGTGAACTCTGTGTATCCTAGCTTATTTGTGAACTCTGTGTATCATACCTTATTTGTGAACTCTGTGTATCATACCTTATTGTGTGAACTCTGTGTATCCTAGCTTATTTGTGAACTCTGTGTATCCTAGCTTATTTGTGAACTCTGTGTATCCTAGCTTATTGTGTGAACTCTGTGTATCCTAGCTTATTGTGTGAACTCTGTGTATCCTAGCTTATTGTGTGAACTCTGTGTATCATACCTTATTGTATGATCTATGTGAATCCTGTGTGTGAACTCTGTGTATTCTAGCTTATTGCGTGAGTTCGGTGTATCCTAGCTTATTGCGTGAACTCTTTGTAGGTGTATCCTCCCTTACTGTGTGAGTATGTGTATCCTCCCTTTCTGTGTGAATATGTGTATCCTCCCTTTCTGTGTGAGTGTGAGAGTATGTGTATCCTAGCATACTGTGTGAGTATGTGTATCCTCCCCTACTGTGTGAGTATGTGTATCCTCCTTTACTGTGTGAGTATGTGTATCCTCCCCTACTGTGAGAGTTTGTGTATCCTCCTTTACTGTGTGAGTATGTGTATCCTCCCCTACTGTGTGAGTATGTGTATCCTCCCTTACTGTGCGAGTATGTGTATCCTCCTTTACTGTGAGAGTATGTGTATCCTAGCTTACTGTGTGAGTATGTATATCCTCCTTTACTGTGTGAGTATGTGTATCCTCCTTTACTGTGAGAGTATGTGTATCCTAGCATACTGTGTGAGTATGTGTATCCTCCTTTACTGTGTGAGTATGTGTATCCTCCCCTACTGTGTGAGTGTGTGTATCCTCCCTTACTGCGAGAGTATGTGTATCCTCCCTTTACTGTGTGAGTATGTGTAACCTCCTTTACTGTGAGAGTATGTGTATCCTAGCTTACTGTGTGAGTATGTGTATCCTCCTTTACTGTGTGAGTATGTGTATCCTCCTTTACTGTGAGAGTATGTGTATCCTCCTTTACTGTGTGAGTATGTGTATCCTCCTTTATTGTGAGAGTATGTGTATCCTCCTTTACTGTGTGAGTATGTGTATCCTCCTTTACTGTGTGAGTATGTGTATCCTCCTTTACTGTGAGAGTATGTGTATCATAGCTTACTGTGTGAGTATGTGTATCCTCCTTTACTGTGAGAGTATGTGTATCCTAGCTTACTGTGTGAGTATGTGTATCCTCCTTTACTGTGTATGTGTATCATCCTTTACTGTGTGAGTATGTGTTTCCTCCATTTCTGTGTGAGTATGTGTATCCTCCCTTACTGTGTGAGTATGTGTTTCCTCCATTTCTGTGTGAGTATGTGTATCCTCCCCTACTGTGTGAGTATGTGTATCCTCCTTTTCTGTGTCAGTATGTGTATCCTCCCTTTCTGTGTGAGTGTGTGAATCCTGTGTATCCTAGATTACTGTGTGAGTATGTGTATCCTCCCCTACTGTGTTAGCTATGTGTGTCCTCCCCTACTGTGTGAGTATGTGTATCATCCCTTACTGTGTGAGTATGTGTATCCTCCCCTACTGTGTGAGTATGTTTACCCAAGCTTTCTGTGAGAGCTTTGGGTATCTAGCTTACTGCGTGAGTATGTGTATCCTCCCTTTCTGTGTGAGTATGTGTGCCCAAACTTACTTTGTGAGCTTTGTGTAGCCTGGCTTACTCTTTGATTTATGGTATTCTAGGTATATGTGTAAGTTATTTGTTTCTTAGCTTACTGTGTGAGTTATGTGTATCCTAGCTTACTGTGTGAGTTATGTGTGTCCTAGCTTACTCTTTGAGTTATGGTATTCTAGGTATATGTGTAAGTTATTTGTATCTTAGCTTACTGTGTGAGTTATGTGTATCCTAGCTTACTCTTTGAGTTATGGTATTCTAGGTATATGTGTAAGTTATTTGTATCTTAGCTTACTGTGTGAGTTATGTGTGTCCTAGCTTACTCTTTGAGTTATGGTATTCTAGGTATATGTGTAAGTTATTTGTATCTTAGATTACTGTGTGAGTTATGTGTATCCTAGCTTACTGTGTGAGTTATGTATGTCCTGGCTTACTTTGTGAGTTATGTGTATCCTAGCTTACTTTGTGAGTTATGTGTATCCCAGCTTACTGTGTGAGTTATGTGTATCCTAGCTTACTGTGCGAGTTATGTGTATCCTAGCTTACTGATTGAGTTATGTGTATCCTAGCTTACTTTGTGAGTTATGTGTATCATAGCTTACTATGTGAGTTATGTATGTCCTAGCTTACTTTGTGAGTTATGTATGCCCTAGCTTACTGATTGAGTTATGTGTATCGTAGCTTACTTTGTGAGTTATGTGTATCCTAGCTTACTGTGTGAGTTATGTGTGTCCTAGCTTACTCTTTGAGTTATGGTATTCTAGGTATATGTGTAAGTTATTTGTATCTTAGCTTACTGTGTGAGTTATGTGTATCCTAGCTTACTCTTTGAGTTATGGTAGTCTAGGTATATGTGTAAGTTATTTGTATCTTAGCTTACTGTGTGAGTTATGTGTATCCTAGCTTACTGTGTGAGTTATGTATGTCCTGGCTTACTTTGTGAGTTATGTGTATCCTAGCTTACTTTGTGAGTTATGTGTATCCCAGCTTACTGTGTGAGTTATGTGTATCCTAGCTTACTGTGCGAGTTATGTGTATCCTAGCTTACTGATTGAGTTATGTGTATCCTAGCTTACTTTGTGAGTTATGTGTATCATAGCTTACTATGTGAGTTATGTATGTCCTAGCTTACTTTGTGAGTTATGTATGCCCTAGCTTACTGATTGAGTTATGTGTATCGTAGCTTACTTTGTGAGTTATGTGTATCCTAGCTTACTGCGTGAGTTATGTGTGTCCTAGCTTACTTTGTGAGTTATGTGTGTCCTAGCTTACTTTGTGAGTTATGTGTGTCCTAGCTTACTTTGTGAGTTATGTGTGTCCTAGCTTACTTTGTGAGTTATGTGTATCCTAGCTTACTTTGTGAGTTATGTGTATCATAGCTTGCTGTGTGAGTTATGTATGTCCTAGTTACTTTGTGAGTTATGTGTGTCCTAGCTTACTGTGTGAGTTATGTGTATCATAGCTTACTGTGTGAGTTATGTGTCCTAGCTTACTGTGTGAGTAATGTGTATCCTAGCTTACTGTTTGAGTTATGTGTATCCTAGCTTACTTTGTGAGTTATGTGTATCATAGCTGACAGTGTGAGTTATGTGTATATTAGCTTACTATGTGAGTTATGTGTATCCTAGCTTACTCTGTAAGTTATGTGTATCATAGCTTACTGTTTGAGTTATGTGTATCATAGCTTACTGTGTGAGTTATGTGTGTCCTAGCCTACTGTGTGAGTTATGTGTATCCTAGCTTACTGTGTGAGTTATGTGTATCCTAGCCTACTGTGTGAGTTATGTATATCCTAGCCTACTGTGTGAGTTATGTATATCCTAGCTTACTGTGTGAGTTATGTGTATCCTAGCTTACTGTGTGAGTTATGTATATCCTAGCCTACTGTGTGAGTTATGTATATCCTAGCCTACTGTGTGAGTTATGTGTATCCCAGCTTACTGTGTGAGTTATGTATATCCTATCCTACTGTGTGAGTTATGTATATCCTAGCCTACTGTGTGAGTTATGTATATCCTAGCTTACTGTGTGAGTTATGTGTATCCTAGCTTACTGTGTGAGTTATGTATATCCTAGCCTACTGTGTGAGTTATGTATATCCTAGCTTACTGTGTGAGTTATGTATATCCTAGCCTACTGTGTGAGTTATGTGTATCGTAGCCTACTGTGTGAGTTATGTGTATCCTAGCTTACTGTGAGAGTTATGTATATCCTAGCCTACTGTGTGAGTTATGTATATCCTAGCCTACTGTGTGAGTTATGTATATCCTAGCTTACTTTGTGAGTTATGTGTATCCCAGCTTACTGTGTGAGTTATGTGTATCCCAGCTTACTGTGTGAGTTATGTGTATCCCAGCTTACTTTGTGAGTTATGTGTATCCCAGCTTACTGTGTGAGTTATGTGTATCCCAGCTTACTGTGTGAGTCATGTGAATCCAAGCTTACTGTGTGAGTTCTGTGTATCCTAGCTTACTGTGTGAGTTATGTGTATCCTAGCTTACTGTGTGAGTTATGTGTATCCCGGCTTACTTAGTGAGTTATGTGTATCCCGGCTTACTGTGTGAGTTATGTGTATCGTAGCCTACTGTGTGAGTTATGTGTATCCCAGCTTACTGTGTGAGTTATGTGTATCCTAGCTTACTGTGTGAGTTATGTGTATCCTAGCTTACTGTGTGATTTATGTGTATCCTAGCTTACTGTGTGAGTTATGTGTATCCCAGCTTACTGTGTGAGTTATGTGTATCCTAGCTTACTGTGTGAGTTATGTGTATCCTACCTTACTATGAGAACTCTATTTATAAATTATGTTGATACCTTAATATCATAGCTTGCTTGAATGACATATGACACATTTTCTGTACGACATATTTTTTATAACGAACTTTAGCAGATATTTTTGTTACAAGATTTGAACATATTAAACGCTTACCTCCGAGATACAATTTACCGCAATCCTTTTCGGGCAGATCTGAAAGAAGCATTGAAATTAAGACTTTTTATTATAAGTGGTATTACACTGAATGTGTATGTCTTCTTAACCACCTATCTGAAACTGGACGGGATTTGGTGGTACCACATCGCCGATCATGTCCCCTTATATCTAAATGAAACGGAAAGTTTTCTTATACGGTATATTAACATCCGAGAAATTACAATATAAATGTATTCTGTCTGTTAGCTTAGTCGACTGTCAAACTTTTCGTGACAATTTGACCGAAGGGTTGATCCTTCAAAGTTATTTGTTTACCTCTCTGAGTTCGGGTATAAAGTTGACAGATGCTTGCGCGAGAACAGGATGGTACGGGTAAGTAATACAGGACCACAGGTTAGATCAACAAGGTATATTGTCATGACTTTTTCAACGTATGCTTAATCATGAATATGAGAAAATGGGTGGTAAATGCCTTCACACAAATATACTCTACAACAATGCATTGTCACTTAGCGTTACCGTTATTTTCTATCCTGACGTACCTCCCGAGTTAGTGCTAGTACATATTTGCAGTTTCGTGTTTGTTTTATGATTTTATACAATGCCATGTTTTGTAGTATGTCTGTATAAAGGCATTAAAACGTGTCATTTTCTCATAATTATCACTTGGCATATTTTGACAGAAAATAAGACTATCAACCTTTAAGTAAATGAGCTACTGCAAAACATAATATAGAACTCAAACACCCCAATAAATCAAGGCTTTTGAAATCCTTTATTTCAGTGGGCATATTACCCAAAAGCGACGTAATGTCCAGGATAAATTAAGTCATTTCAGACGTATGAGCAGTAATAACATTAGTAGCAATATTACCGCTACCAACCATTGCCTGTAGTACTTGTATTTAAATTAACATTAATGGGGTCTCAATAAAGCAAGTATGTTTGTCTAGAAAACCCACTGTTGCGCAAAAAAATCATGTGTTAACTAAGTTACATTTGTATTATTTTGTTACTCTATGTCTACTTTCTGAGATATGAGCGACAAGGGTGAATCAAAGTGATCCCAAAATATGGTCATGTTTCGTGCCACATATATGTGTCAGAAAGAATATTTTATCTAAATCTATATAAATAAAATCCAACACAAAGTGTTAATGTCTGGAGGTAAAATTCACGTACACACATCGAAAGTCGCGCGTCCGACGAATGCTGACACTATCATCTCATCATACTCAACCGTCTCAGCAGGCGATGAAGCAGACGGTGCGTTCTTGTAGACCTGTAAATAGATACATAAACTATGCACTCTCTTATTTTCTTATTTGGCATGGAATTAACAAGTTGTAATAACTGGTAATAAACTTGAATCATTTTATTATTATTCTACGGTGGCATAGAGGTGTGAAATTATGTTTATCTCGTGGCCACGACTTAGTATGTCGTGTGAACGAGTAAGTAAGTCGTGCCCACGAGATAAAAATAATTTCACTCATGTCACCTCTATGCCACCGTATTATTATACCAAGCGACTTCTTGTTTGGATGGAGAGTCTTAAATTTGACGAGATACAAATGAAGGGATAAGAGCAAGGGCAGTTCCAAATAGTGTGTGCAAACAGCAATGGTAGTTCCTCAAGATAATTGCCTGAGATTTTGTTAGCCCCAATACATTGGTGCAGGAGTTATTTGCGAATGCACATCTAAATATTGTTTCCTGCTTGCACATATTGACATCACATGTTGCGTTTTCTTGAAATGATGTCACAAGAGGTTGTAAATCCCATACCAGCGCTCTAGTGTATTATGAATCGGAGATATACAAAAAGCTACATGTAAATACATATATATTCAGATCTACAAAAGGATGTATCGATGTCAGATAAATGATTACACCACTTGACTATAGGAAGAAAATCAAAGAGAAGGAAAGTGATCGGCAAGCAACAGTGTGCGTGAACCTAAACGATTTTACGTTGACACATTTGTTGTGTCATCCATTTTTCAGAATTATACATGTTACGGCTACATACAGTCAAAAGAAGATGTAACCTGTAGCCTTTTGGAAATTATGTGAAATAGTACTGTCGACCATTTGACCGATACATTGTATTTCTATAAATGATTACAGACATGTTACAAAGGTACACTTAAATATTTATCTAATTGGCCACTTTCAGTCATACATGTATTTATTAAATTTACATTGAAATTGACAACAAATATTTCAATTCCCCAATACTTTAAAACCGAAGTTCACGCGAGATTGCACACCTGCTATTTAAGTGATAACAGTTGTAATAACGTCCAAACGAAGTATGGCCAGTTAGAAACACATTTCAATGTATAGATACTAAATAACTGAACTGAATTTACTTACCAAGACGGGCGCACCATCACCCCATGACAATTCATACATATAAGCACCAGAGCAGTCACCTTCAATGGCTGTGTTGGGAGCGGTTACTACGAGTGGTCCACATTCTGGCGAGCAGCTTAGGTAGGTAATATCATTTTCTGATATCTACAAAACATAAATAAAAAAGAGGGTCAATGTGGTCCTTGATCGCTCACCTGAGTACCACTGCTCAATATCTGATGGTAAACAGTAACATAGCAATTATATCTTTTGTCTATAGATGTGTTATTATGATTTTACAGAGTGATCTAGTCTTTGATCATAAGTGACAAGTTTCAAACTTGGCATATATCATGATCTACCCAGTTTTAGTAGTACTAACGATATCGGCCGATATTCTGAATTATCAAAGCAATACTGACATAAACAGCATACACAATTGTCTGTATTAATCATTATTCTACTCGCTAAAGCCAGTTTCTATGTGGACTTCTTCTTTTCTAGTCCGTGATGCCTCTTTTTTACATATTGGTAAGCGGTGCGTACGTAAAATATTACTAACAATATTTCAGAGGGGGGGGGGGTCGTTTCAAACGTATCATAATGCAGTTTTAAGGGCATTTTGTGTTAATATTTCAAGATAATCGACTAATTTTGGAAACGGTCCCTCTTGTGACTTACGAGTATGGCTCCGACTATATAAAGAATACACGAATGCCATCTGCTGAATCACTGCATGAAATCACGAATGAAAATTATGCTACAAAGTAAATTTGGCGCATTTTATGGCAGCCTTCTGTTATTTTTAGTAGAACATTTGAAAAATGAGAAATTTTAAAGCTGTTTAGAGAATATTTCTTCAAATTTAACATGCTCCTGTGCAAACGGTGTTTATGATCGCATACAACGATTTCTTGTCATACCATGAAAACCCGTTGGTCTACCATATTTCATAGAGACAATTATTCTGACCAACGTCATGAAGTTCTGATTAAGATGGGGCATGTATTTTGTTAACAAGATATTACTAAGTTTTTACCATGTGGTCGTTTTTTTATCCCAAGACCCAGTTTCCAAGTCCGTCTAGATTTTGAAGAGACAAACATTCTGACAAAGATTATGAATTTCTGATGGAAAAGAAATATGACCTCAATTGTCTTAACAAGGTTTGTCGCAAGATTTAACCTATTTATCGAATTTTTCATACCACATAACCCATGTTCAAACTTTGCCTAAATTCATATAAACAAATAATCTGCCATATTGTTATGAATTTCTGATCAATTAAATGTAGCTTCTATTGTGGTAACAGGATTTTTAATTCATGACATTGTGACCTAGTTTTAAACCCGTAGTCACCCAGTTTTACAAAGACGTAAATGCTGACAAAGGTTCATAAACTTCTGATTAAAAATGTGCCCTTTATTGTGTTAACTAGCTAAATGTTGACGACACTCGGTGGACGATAGACACAGGGCGATCACAACGGCTCAACATAATAACATCACAAAAGTTACATCGAAACGTAAATATTAAAGTCGAGTCAAAACGCTCTTTAGTTTACGAGAGTTTTGTCTGAAATGAAGACACAAAGGTAGACCTACTGTTGAATCGTACTATTTACTCTGATGCTTTTAATACAGATCACCCTATTCATACCTCGCTTTATTGAGTTTATGACAGCCAATAATTCAAGCAATTTTACTGTAAAATGATCATACACGGTTCAAGCACAACAACAAATTTGATGTTGATATCCATTGAGAAAATGTGTGTGACCTGGATTACAAGAAATTATCTTTAAAATGTCTAAGGTCATTCGACGCAGTCGTATTAAGCTGGCTTTTACTACGTCCAGTCCATTTTACAACTTGCAAATTTCGAACAAATCTGCGTCCAGTTTACAAAAGCAGTGCGGCTGTACATAATTTGATTCGACATTTATAATTATAGATTTAATTGACTTACGCATCGCTGAATAGTTTCGTCTGTTAAAGAAATGAAGTATGAATTGAATGCAGATATGCGTGTCTATGATTTTGCTAAAATATCCCTACGGATACTAACTAGACCTTTACTTACTAACGAATTATTGCAGTTTTTTGTAATTTATATTTTAAAATAAAAACAAAGTTATATAAATTAGTGCCCAGGCCAGAAAATCCCCTTTTCGTGCCTCTTTGATGACATACCGTAATTGTATAGCTTTTGAATGGTTCAGATTTCGTCCTCACTGTAACCATGGCAATATCACACGTTGACACCTTGAATTTTACTCTGTTGCTGCCACGTACAGCAAACGTTTTATAGTATACACCTCCTGATGCGCTGTCTTGATTCGAGGTAAAATTAGTTACTGAAACGAAAATGTACTGTAGGTACATATGAGTTTACACTGGACAGTTCATGACATTTGAGAGTTGGAAAGGATGCGCTTGGAACCACGCCGAATGGGATTGTCCGCGAATGGTCTCGAAAACCATAGCTGCTTTGAAAAAACGCATTTGTTTACGACAAAGTAAGCAAACATGCAGACACGGTGCACCATGTATCATTTCCACATTGCTCCGTTCACAATAAAATAAAAAATACTTCAAGTCGTGTTTCGTTCTTTGTAACACATCGGGACGCGGCTCTCGCACACTTGTTGACGTACATTACCAACTTTGCTTTCCAGTATATTAAGTATACATAATTAATGGTAATGAACATATTTGCACGAATGCAGTAGCGTCTCAATAATAAGACCACCCTTAGGACTCACTCTTGAAAACTATTCTTGTTATTGAGAAGATCCTGATAATGAGGTTGACTGAATAGCAAAACAGTATGAAAATGGACTTGAAAAACGTGTTCTTAACTTTTGAGGTGATCATTAAATGAGGTTTTACTGTATAAAGGGTTTAGGGGCAACGCTAGGATGCACACAATATAAACTAACATAAAGAGGATGAATAAGCATTTTTTTGTAAATCAATCACTTGTAAAAGGACGCTTCTGAAGCATAATATTATGTCCTGTTGTGTTTAAAACGTAGAATACGATGTCCAGGAGGGTGCCTAACTACTTTAATAGTACAGTTTTGTTAAATAAAATGGAAACACCTTATATGTAAATTAGATCCTAACGTTACCTAGCAACGGATGAAACCGAATCATACACTCGCTCACGCAAACAAGTGAATCTATGAGCATACATTAAAACACATTCATGCCGCTTTGAATTGAACAATTAAATGTTTACCTAGATCTGCTATTGTACAATTCTCTTCATCTATTAGTCCATTACAGTTGTTATCAACATCATCACCAGGTACAGGAGTCGTTGGTATGCATTCCTGTAAAATTACAAACACAATTTGCACAAAAATAGCGAAAAATGTCAAGCAGGAAAGGCCAGATACAAATAAACCAATAACGTGATAACTCAACCAATAGTTATTTCCCTTTAATTTCCATCTAGATTTCTCTCCCTTTGACCCTTATATAAATACCTATTCTATAATTGTAGTATTTTATGTGGAAATACCTATGGAGAAGGGATGCTGAGGAAGATGTCTAACATAAATCTACATAGGACGATGGTGGGGGCGAAATAAGGTACATGTGTGGAGAGGTTGTAAAACAGAACTAACTGGAGGAATGAA
This sequence comes from Mactromeris polynyma, assembly GCA_032209605.1. Classification (NCBI taxonomy): domain Eukaryota; kingdom Metazoa; phylum Mollusca; class Bivalvia; order Venerida; family Mactridae; genus Mactromeris; species Mactromeris polynyma. The sequence continues at coordinate 4,392,121 of JASFXZ010000007.1, forward strand.
ACGGGAGAATGTCACGAGTTCTCTCCCATTCTATAACAGTTCTATATGTACATTTAAAGGAACTTAATTCTAACACTACCTTAGATATGTTCTTAATTTTCTCAAAAACTGGTCGATGGAAATTAATGAAACTTTGCATACCCAACGAACATTACATTGGACAGGGGTTGGTGGAATTTTATAAAACTCGAGCGATCAGTTTATATACCACGATCGGTCAATTGCGGTTCCCCCCTAAATCAAAAGTCGCAAAATTGCCAATATCTGTAATCATTCAATTCATAAGTTTTAATTGGACCATTTGTATTGCATTAAACATCAGGAAATGAAATATATAAAAGCGGAGAGAACCCGTGACAAACTCCTGTGGAATGAAACAACTCGGGAATGAAGACTACAATGGTGGATAACATAGCGACGTTTCTGCACAATTACAGATATTACAGAATAATGCACGCGATGTCTGGTTAGATACGGTTAAACCATATTACTGATCAAATCCATTCACAATTAATAACCATACTTGTTTGGTTTAACAATTACTACTATATTTTATTATAAAACATCAACACTGAACAAAATATGTTCTTATTAAACGTGTTATTCGTTAGCATTCAATATAGTGTACATTGTACAAGTATATATTAAATCAATCGGTATATAGCTTAAAATAGGTATAAAGACCGATAGTAAAATGTTTGATTATGGAATTTGAATCTTACTGATTAAATCAAACACGTAAACAGAGTTTACAATGACACTGTTTCCGCCATCATTTTCACTATGCAAAAAATAAGATATTTTACTTGAGAAAAAACTCAATTGAGAATGTTTGTGTCGCCAGCACCAGTGCTAGGACATGGTATATGGGATATAGTAAGCCGGTTTAGAATATATAAGTATACAAACTGTGTATACCTGCTAACATATAAATATATTATATAAAGGCGACAACCATTATAGTCACATAGGTAAAGATTGATGTGCATCGAGAAAGTCATCACCTGTTTCAGTAACGTAGTTTAGTCAAGTTCAGCGTGGTATATATTCTTTCAAATAAAAATGTCATTTCCAATCAGACGTACTATTCTTTATTCTATATGTGTACTCCAAGGACGACTTAATCAATTGTGCCCGCGAAATATTGAATCTTACTATGGTTGCAATAAGACATTAGAATAAATAAATGCACACAAACATAGCCATGTGTCATGTGAGAAGTTAAAATTCAGAAATAATTATTATGAGCCAAGTACGACCGTTATCGTGGCGTATTTTATTAGAGTTTATTTTTGTGTGAGTTATTGTAACCCACACATTATTTTTCGTTAATTACAATTAATATAAGATATTTTAAAACATAAAAAAATATATTTCACCGCCCTGTTATTATGTTTTACATGTTTACTAATGATTATTCGGTGCGAATATCATCTTCTTATGGTACGGTCATGATGGCGGCTTGATGACGTCACATTTCGAGTGCTACTTGTAAAATGATAAACATGTTTTGGCTATAAAATTGTTATGTATCAAATACAGTAAAACCACAATAACAAGACCATCATTGGAACCTTGAAAATTGCTTTTCTTATTGAGATGGTCTTAATATTGAGGTTGAATAAAGAGTAAAACAGTGAAAATGGACTTTCAAATTGTGTTCTTAATTTTGAGGTGGACTTATTATTGAGGTGGTCTTTAAGTGAGGTTTTACTGTATTAACCAATCACTACGATTATACTATAACCCAATCAGGTCATAGGCTTTTCAGTGTTTATATAAGCTAATCGTGGTCATGTTATATTGAAATTATTAAAAAGATATTGCTGATCATTACAAACCTCGCATTATATAATTTGATCGACTCGTTTGTTAAATTACATAAAACATGACTCTCGTGTTAGATCCTCGATACATGTATATAATTGTGTATATATACACGTCTGTATTAGATCCTCGATACATGTATATAATTGTGTATATATACACGTCTGTATTAGATCCTCGATACATGTATATAATTGTGTATATATACACGTCTGTATTAGATCCTCGATACATGTATATAATTGTGTATATATACACTTCTGTATTAGATCCTCGATACATGTATATAATTGTGTATATATACACTTCTGTATTAAATAAATAGGGCAATGTTTCCCCCAGTGTCTGGTTCTACTAATATTCAAGAAATGATTGACATTCAAATAAACAACTTTCCTAAACATGTTAGCATAGCTAAAGAATTCGAGCCACACAGAAAGCAGTTAGATACACAAAAAGCCTGATGACATGCACACATGCAAATATATTACAGTAAACAAACAAACACTCGTAAACAAAATAAGCATGTAAGTTTTCTCCTACAAGTCATAACAAAAATCATTAATTCTTAAATTTATGTAATATGAGCGGTAAGCAACTTTTTTTTCATTAGAAATCTTATAACATACCATCCTCCCATTACAGCTTTAAATTCAGTATGAAACTGGAACATTTATATATTGCACAAACTACTTTTCATGTACATTTTGAGAAAATAGAGAATAAGCCTTCCCTCCGGCAAAAACATCAGTCCGAAAAAACATCAGGCATTGAGGAGGGACAAGGGTGAATACGCAAGGGAATAGGGGCGCAAGCAATGACCTAGCCGACCATAGAGGTAACTAAGGAGAATTAATGAGAGGCAAACGGGCGGGGGGGGGGGTTAAACGAATGGAATGCATGACAGGACAAGTCAAGACAGCTGGCAATAGTAGGCCGAACTGTTAAACTGAGAAAATAAGACGACCACTATACCAAGTTTAATAATTGTTCATGGGGAAAGGGAACTTTAACACACATCTTAAACCCAAATAGAAATAATGACAAATTCATTCCTGAAATGAGCATGGCTATAAAATCAACCACCTACTGTATTGTCTTTGCTCCAATCAGCTGCAAGTAAAAATGCTGCATTGTGGTAGCAGAATCCATATCCTCCGATGTTTTCGATTGCTGCTTCACCAGTAATTTGAAAGTGGCTTAGACTTGTATCAGCCACAAATACGCTGTAGTCAGACGCTTCAACTGCTTCCCAATTAACATGTGTATTTATATTTGTTGGATCTATTGTTATACTGACTTTGTCAGTCGTCGATGTAACAAGAGAGAAAAGACTGTCAGTCGAATCTTCGCAATGGAAATATATTTCACCTGATGACCACTGTTCAATATGAGGAACCAACACCATTGAAGGTGAACCGAAAACATCGTCCGTGTCATTGTATATATCTACTGACATTACCAGGAGAATCATAACCGGGTTGGAGGTTAATATCCTACTGTGAACTTGCCAATCTATCCGCCTTTCCACGAAGTCACCGGCCTTTTCAATCATGAACGGTGTGAATCCAATTATATGTATCACAGTACTGTCAGTTTTAGTCACAATCTTTATAACAACACCGGCATTGACTAAGTAATTCGGTACCACAACAAATTCTTTTCCCCATTTGTTGACAGGTATAATTTGTTCAATCATGTTTGAAGTCTCAGAACCAGCCGCCGCTGGGACGTTCCTTGCACCAACAACGACGGCCACTTTATTGTTAGCTTTAATATAGACGCCAGAAAGATCCATATCACTTTCAAAATGCAGCGTTTCGTATTCGTTTATCACGAAGGGTACGGCAGTACCGTCTTGTACGCTACTTGGTGTCGGCATACCATTAACACATGCTGTAGACTGAGAGACTGGATTCGGAAAAACCACACTTACACCTGTGTCATCTTCTACTGCTGTTATTGCAAATTGGCACTTTCCGCCAAGGGTGCAATACGTGACGACGAAGTATTCATCACCAAGGTGCTCATCAGGGATGGCTAAATACCCGTCCCCAACATTGCCGTTGTGGTCGGCTTGATGAACATGAAGGGTAAAATCATCACTGGATTTGACCTTAAGACCCTTCCCTGCGAGTTCAGTACCATTGGGAATGATGTTGGGACAGTCTGCGTGCTGTATCGTTGCAGTTAATACAGTGGTACCAGTCGGCGTGGCGGCGCTGGTACAATTTGTTTGATAAGATGTAATCGTTGGATTTTCTCCGGATGGTTTAAACTTCAATTCACCCACTTTGTCATTTAAATTGACAGAATGATCTCGACCCAAAAAGGTTACGTGATAGGAGCTCGCATCTGCGGGGAAGAAAATGTTACCATCATAATTTCAAACGAAAAGGCCTTCCTTTATAGAGAATGAAACCTTTTTAATCACAAACATTGCAACAGTATTTTGTTTCGAATCTTTAATTTTGACGATCTTATATTTGATATTAATATTGTTCTGGTTAGTTTTTCAGAGAGTTAATGCTAAATACGCAGTTAAATGAAAAATAACATAGATTGAACAAATTAATCACCGTTTTCATTATTAGTTTATTTATATACACGGTTAATAACCCGATATGTATTTCGCCGAGTGATGCTTTAGCGACAGAGTTCCAGACGGGTTAGTGGTGGTGTCAGTTTTCTGACAAATAATTTGTAATGTCGATGTTTATTTAGGGTCTTATATCATCTGAACGGAAGTGAAAGTCTATATTTGCTATAAAAAACGATACTAAGCTATATTATATGTTTGTGGGATAAAGCTGGTATCGTCTGTTCAAATTTGATATATAGAAAAAAATATAAAAATCACCTTCAGCTGCTCGATTTGACGCGTTTTGTAATAGAAGTGTATTGTTTTACTCCAAAGATTAAAAGAAATATCTTACACGAACATTTCTAGTGAGTTGCAAGTCTGTCAGTACTCTGTCAGATGTTTCATCATTGCAAAGGGCCCCTGGTAGGCATAAATATGATGACGTTTACCGCAAGTGGTATTTTGCATTGATGACGTCGCCGGCTGAGAAGTGAACAATAAGGATGACGTTTTCGGCTGAGGAAAACATTATATAAAAATACTTATTTTTACTGTTTCAGTCGTTTTTATAACCGGTATAACATGTTCTGTATAGAAGAATGCGTGTTAATCACCAATTATTAATACAAGGTGTTCTTTAAGGACGTTTGCAATTCGTTGATGATATTCATTCTAGATAGTCTAACTGTTAAACCAGAAATGTCATAGTCTAATTGTTAAACCAGAAACGTCATGAGTAATTGAGAAGTGAATGTATGGATAAACTTCTTCTAAAAAGTTATGTTCTCCCCATAATATCTGAAAAAGTCGATGTACTTTCAATCAATTTATCTAGATATTTCGATATATTAAGATCCTATATTTTATACATGTTAAAAACGTCATTTTTGCAACCTAACCTGTTTTCCATTTAAAGAAAAACCAGTATATTACTGTACTATATAGACAAACGTGTTTCTTTGGTGGTGGAATCTTCATTAAAGATCTGAATTCAGACTCAAAAATCACATTTGTTGTTGTTGTTTAAAACATTATCGGACATAGAACGCTTGAATCCTCATTTATAATCAGAGTCTCACCCAAGTAGTTAAATCACGAAATTCGTCATTGGAAACAGTCCAGTTACGGTTGTAATTTTGGTATATTACTAAGATAGAGCACTCCATGATCTATCGTAGATTGTGCTGATTTTCGCATTGGTTATATTCCCTTGTTTTGAGTTATTTTTTCTGTATTAAAAGAGCTACTTTGGCTGTTGTTGAGAGGTCGTTGCTCAAAGGAGGACTGCTCTATAAAGGTTGCATTGAAATATTATTGGATCAGATTCCTTGTTGTCTTTGTCTCGCAAGTTGAAAACTACTCACTTAATGAACACTATTCATCTAATGAACACTACTCACTTAATGGACACTATTCACCTTATGAACACTTCTCACTTAATGAACACGATTCACCTAATGAACACTACTCACTTAATGAGCACTACTTACTTAATGAGCAATACTCACTTAATGAGCAATACTCATTTAATGAACACTACTCACTTAATGAGCACTACTCACTTAATGAGCAATACTCATTTAATGAACACTACTCACTTAATGAGCACTACTTACTTAATGAGCAATACTCACTTAATGAGCAATACTCATTTAATGATCACTACTCACTTAATGAGCACTACTCACTTAATGAGCAATACTCACTTAATGAGCAATACTCATTTAATGAACACTACTCACTTAATGAGCACTACTCACTTAATGAGCAATACTCATTTAATGAATACTACTCACTTAATGAGCACTACTCACTTGTTGAACACTACTCACTTAATGAGCACTACTTACTTAATAAACACTATTCACCCAATGAGCACTACTGACTTAATGAACACTACTCACTTAATTAACACTATTCATCTAATGAACACTACTCACTTAATGAGCACTACTCACTTAATGAACACTACTCAATTAATGAACACTACTCAATTAATGAATACTACTCAAATGAGCACTACTCACTTAATGATTTGAAAAAGCTCGCTTCGAGGATAATATTTGGTTGGTCAAAATCAATGTTATACAGCAACGCCGAATAAAACACGTACGTGAGGATAGGACCAGTGACCTCAAGATTGCTTAGTGACTTCTCACCTCATTGAGTTACAGAGGCACACGTTAGCACGTACTTGTGAAATTGTGTACGATAGAAGCGTTTATTGACCGAGACTCTAAATGATCATCCGCTTTTCTGCAACGTGAAACCGTCGGCTAATTACCATAAGTGAATATTAGTGTGCCATCAGATATTGGTCTTACTATATTGATGTGGAAGTCATTGACCACCTGGTAAATAGGCATGTAGAACAGTGTCTGGAGTATATGACGCTAGAACTACACGAACACAGTGCAAATAAGAATTCCGTTTTTGTTTAAACGTGTTGTTAATTTTGTATACTGATTTGCTTTAACTCGACAACAGTTTAGGTTGCAAAAGTAACATTTGTAATATGACGTGTATAATATATGTGGTGTAATTATATCGAAATATCTAAATAAATCATTGAACGTACATCGACCCACTTCAGATATGATAAGGAGAATATAATGGAAGAAATTCTCTGAAAATATTCACTTCTTAAGTACTATTGACCACTCATGTTTAACAGGAAGAATGAATGTCATTGAAGTGCAAACGTGCATGGTCTTAAAAACACCTTTTATTAACCATTGGTGATAAACACGCATTCTTCTAAACATAATATGTTTTACCGGGTGTTGAAACGATTGAAAGAGCAAAAATAAGTAATTTTATAAAATGTTTTCCTCAGCCGAAAACGTCATCCTTATTTTCACTCCTCAGCCGGCAACGTCATCAATGCAAAATACCATTTACGGTAAACGTCATCATATTTATGCCTACTAGGGGCCCTTTGCAATGATGAAACATCTGACAGAGTACTGACAGACTTGTAACTCACTAGATATGTTCGTGTAAGATATTTCTTTTAATCTGTGGAGTAAAACAATACACTTATATTACAAAACGCGTCAAATCGAGCAGCTGAAGGCGATTTTTACTTTTTTTTCTATATGTCAAATTTAAACAGACCATACCAGCTTTATTCTGCAAATATATCGAATTGTATAGTAAATTTAGACGTTCGCGGTCGTTCAGATGATTTAATATCCCAAATAAACATCGACATTACAAATTATTGGTCAGATAATGAACACCAGAACTCGCCTTTCTGACTGAATGGGCAGTTACTAGTGGCACATCAGTTTAGCACCCTTCGGTAACCAACATCATCTGATCTCCGAACGTAAGTATGCTATTGATTGACAAAGGGGAAATACTGCAACATTCAGAGTAGTCTAGACTGTAAGTATTGTGACTTACCTCCCTTGTGGAAGAGAATGCCGAAACAAATCAGTGATAGAATAATACTATCCATTTCTGAAAAAAAGAAAAGATGACATTTATGAAATCTATTTGCTACTTCATGTAGGCTGATTTCTGCCGCTATAATAAGAAGACTGATATCTACAACTATATTATGGAGGCTGATTTCTGCCATTATAATATGGAGGCTGATTTCTGCAACGATAATATGGAGGCTGATTTCTGCCATGATAATATGGAGGCTGATTTCTGCCATGATAATATGGAGGCTGATTTCTGCCATGATAATATGGAGGCTGATTTCTGCCATGATAATATGGAGGCTGATTTCTGCCATGATAATATGGAGGCTGATTTCTGCCATAATAATATGGAGGCTGATTTCTGCACCTATAATATGGAGGCTGATTTCTGCCATGATAATATGGAGGCTGATTTCTGCCATGATAATATGGAGGCTGAGTTCTGCCACTATAATATGGAGGCTAATTTCTGCCATGATAATATTGAGGCTGATTTCTGCCATGATAATATGGAGGCTGATTTCGGCCATTATAATATGGAGGCTGATTTCTGCCATGATAATGTGGAGGCTGATTTTTGCCACTATAATATGGAGGCTGATTTCTGCCATTATAATAGGGAGGCTGATGTCTGTCCTTATAATATGGAGGCTGATTTTTGCCATTATAATGTGGAGGCTAATTTCAGCCATTATAATATTGAGGCTGATTTCGGCCATTATAATATGAACGGTGATTTCTACCATTATAATATGGAGGCTGATTTCTGCCATTATAATATGAACGGTGATTTCTACCATTATAATGTGGAGGCTGATTTCTGCCATTATAATATGAACGGTGATTTCTGCCATTATAATATGAACGGTGACTTCTGCCATTATAATATGTAGGCTGATTTCTGCCATTATAATATGAACGGTGATTTCTGCCATTATAATATGAACGGTGACTTCTGCCATTATAATTTGTAGGCTGATTTTTGCTGCTACAATATGTAGGCTGATTTCTGCCACTATAATGTGGAGGCTGATTTCTGCCACTATAATGTGGAGGCTAATTTCTGCCACTATAATGTGGAGGCTGATTTCGGCCATTATAATATGAGGCTGATTTCTGCCACTATAATGTGGAGGCTGATTTCTGCCACTATAATGTGGAGGCTGATTTCGGCTATTATAATATGAACGGTGATTTCTGCCATTATAATATGTAGGCTGATTTTTGCTGTTATAATATGGATGCTGATTTCTGGTAATACAATATTGAGTCCGAGTATGCAACTATAATATGGAAGCTGATTTCTGGCAAAACAATATGGAGGCCGAGTCTTCCACTATAATATGGAAACTGATTTCTGCCTCTGCAATTTAGAGGCTGATTGCTGTCACCATAAAATAGAGACTGATTGCTGGCATCATAAAATGTAGGCTGATTGCTGTCACTAATAAATGTAGGCTGATTGCTGTCACCATAAAATGGAGACTGATTTTGCTGTCACCATAAACTGTAGGTTGATTGCTGTCACCATAAAATAGAGGCTGATTGCTGTCACCATAAAATGGAGGCGGATTGCTGTCTCTTTATAAGTATGGTTATTGTTTGCGACATAGGCATTTCTTCATTTAGCCCCACAAAAAGACGACATTTCATGTAAGCTGCTGTTTCCATCTTTTTCGTCGACGACGTGGCACATATCAGACACCGTACTAGAAATAATTGCTGAAGCTTACATCATGCATGATATATCACCGGATTGTTTTTATGGGTTTAAGTAGATGGACTAGTTTCGTTTGTTCCCACGAAAGATAAACTGATAGCACAACCCGCCACGAATATTGTAGAATTTGTTCCCTAGTACGTAATCATTCCAAGCAGGTCGTAGAAGACGACATGAAGAACGAAATAATGTATGCTAACAGCAATGTTTTGCCTTTAATGGTTTATGTTCCGGACTATTTGCAATATGACGAGTTTAAAAATAATAACGGGGTACACATTTTGATTGGTAAATGTCCTTTATTTTAACTCGGTCTTAACACAAAGAAATATCCAGACTACGTTTACGTCCACATTTCACACTCATTATAACTTCATAGGATAGATTTCCAAACTTCAATCTGCGTGACATAATTTGTTCTTCTCTGACTGTTATATGCTAGTTTGAAACCAGCAGAATTGTGTTTCATTTTACAAAACGACGTTCTGTTAGTTTCAAGGTGGGTGAACACGTGACTTTTTTGTTTACTACGCGGCACGAAAAATTGGCGGCCGATCACAAAACAGTACGTAATTTGGCAGTTTTTGTTTGTTAGACATAGCTTTTAATAGCCTAAATCCTGGCCATCCAACATTCGGTTGCATCGATGCCCATAACGACAGGCAACCACTCCGGCAATCTACAGAGATTTATGTGTCGGTATGAGTGCGTACTGTTTAGTGGTCTGCCGCCTGTTTTATGTGCCGCGTAGTAAACAAAAAAGTCACGTGTTCACCCACCCTGAATTTGATTACGACGTTTTATTCTGCAGAAAGTAGCTAACGGAGGCAACAAAACGAAAGTAGGATTTGTGTGACATTATCAAGTAAACAACATAATACATGTACAATGCCAGTAGATTAACAAAGACGACGTGTTCGTCATGTACAATGCTGGTTCGGATTTTATTGAAACATTGTCACCTTTGCATAATTTACGCAAATATTTCATTCCATTTTGAATAATAATACAGAAGCCATTCAAGTCAAAAGAAAAAGGAAATACTGAGTGTCGCGCGTAGAGGTATCCTGAGCACTCAATTAAAAGTACATGTACAAATGTAGTAGGTAAAATATCCCCTCTGTATATGATTGTTATAAAAAGAACTGAAAAAGCAAGATGCAATAATTAATGTCATTTAGTTACAAATCTTGCGTCAGTCTGTGAAAGTATGCAATATTGCATATAACAATATTGCAATTCCTACCAATAAAAATGAGTGCAGTGCGTTTAAGAGATGTTTAATGAAAAGTAAATTGCATTGATATGGACATCGCTGGGGTCTGCGTGGTCTGGTGACTTGACTGTATGAAGTCAATATGACAATCGTTTTATAGAAGGATTAACAATCAGAAATTCTATAAACTGATTGTCTGGTTAAACGATTTCATTTGTTTATCAAGTTATTCATTTTTAACTCACGTATGCAGACCTATATAATGTAAATTTTACATCGCTTAAAATAATCAATAAATCACGCGGAGTAGATAGGTAGTTTCCATTTTGTTCAAATTATAATGAAAAAACAACGTTCATAGGCACTTCGTTATGGTGGCATATTTCTGCCACCAGTTAACTACTTACTGATTAACTAGATAAATATCTTAACAAAAACAATTGTCTGATAGTGCCCAAAACTGCAACCACTTACCCACCAATCTATTTAGATACGTGTTAAGTAGTTAACGCGATCAATATCTAGTTAACTAGATAATTATCTAGTTAATTAAGTAGTTATCTTGTTTCTTTAACGCGATAACCATATACTTATCTAGTAAAATAAGTAGTTAACCGGTGGCAGAAATATGCCACCATACTTCTTGCATTAAGAAGGCTGTATTATTTGCGACGGAATTCCTTTGATTTACCAGACGACTGACACGGTGTCAGGTGATAAAACATATTCATGAAAGAAGTCCCCATCCAGCTAGGGATTCAGACAACTAAACGATGTTGTACTTCATGGATAGACGAGCTTTGATAAAATGTATTACATTTTTTGGAAAAAAACTTCTAATGCAAACAAATTGGCTCGCTATAAGCTTTGAAGGAAGCAATAACCCATATTTACTTTACCTTTGTACTTCATGGATAGACGAGCTTTGATAAAATGTATTACATTTTTTGGAAACAAACTTCTAATGCAAACAAATTGGCTCGCTATAAGCTTTGAAGGAAGCAATAACCCATATTTACTTTACAGAATCTCATATTGCCCCGTATTCTCGTGTTGACCCGGTCATGTTTAGTGTGGATACAATCTCTTACATATGACGCATAAACAAAATGGGCCCTTAATTATAACCGATACTTAAACTCAGCACTCAAATCTTAAATCACAACATTGTCTCTTTAAAGTCTGATAGAGACTCATATCGTGTTAGACAAAATGTATCATACTGTTAAATGAGTGCTGAATTTTCTGTGTTACTCATTAGGTTAGAGATTTGAGTGTAGTAATAAGATTTAAGAGGGAATTATTAAGTTCGAGTGTGGAGTGTGGACCTCAAAACCAGCAATTACTCAAATATCTCGAAAGCACACTCAATTCTCAATGCAAATGAACCAAACAATATACTCAGCACTCCAACAATTTGCATATTCCAACTAATAACAGTAAATTGTGTAATTTCATTTTAGAGTCATAAGTGTAACTATCAGTTATAACCCCCTGCCCGGGATTCATGTCACATATTGCGTAGTTAAATAAGACAGAACACAAAGCTATATGAGTTCAAAACCTATACTATAGTCCAAGCAAACTTCACAAACCTCGATGTTCTGAAAATTGGCTTCAACTCATCTTATAGTCCAAGCAAACTTTGCAAACCTCGGTTTTCTGAAAATCGGCTTCAAAACCCATTTTGCAAAATGTAAATTGCATTGAATAAATAATAAATATACCATAATTACCACATACAATGAAATAAATTGCATCAACTTCAACTTGACAAATGAACGCTGTGAGAATTAAATAACATCGTTTGACTAATCTGTCTTTCAAAATCGATTACTGTACGCTTTACACTGAAAAGGTCTAATGCTTGGTAAAATAAAAAATATCTTCTTGAATTTTGGGCATGTATTTGCAGATATTTGTCAGGCATAAACCATTCTAGTTCATAAATTTTCTTTTTGAACTATGATACAACTTTAATTACAAAATAAATTTTTCTGAATTTCTTTTGTGAAATAAGTTATTTCAATATATTTTGATTCCTCTCGATGTTTGAATCCTGGCTCCAATCTCGTTTATCGTCTAGCTTGAATGTCTCTTGTCCAAGTTAAGTATGTTTTAATTCTATATGGACGTCAGATCCTGTGTTTTCTTAAAGCAATTGCATACATTAAACAGTATGTATGTCTCATAAGAGAACACAAAAATACGTGGATATTTTGTAATGATCATTGTGAACACATATTATTTTTTTTCCTTTTTGGAGAAGTTAATTGATTATATTTAAGACTGAAAATGATCCGTATATCAAATCAGGATCAATTTACAAGTATTGGTTTTAACTATTTTTTTCTAATTAAATAATGAGATCTGAATTTGAAGACTTATTTTTGCAATATATATTCACGTCTCTCACATTGTACTAAACATTTTAAATTGTACATTGTCAATTTATAAAAGCGAGTTTTGTCTGGGTTTTTACAAAAAGGTTATTTGTTTCTGGGTTTTTGGACAACAATGTGGGTTTTAAGCGAGTCTTTTTGGAAATAAGTGAATTAAATGTGGGTTTTAAAACCCGCTTAAACCAACTTATCAAGTGGGTTTTAAGCGGGTTTTTCAACTCGGTTTTTATGCCTAAATACTAGCTTTTGCTCACTTCAAGCCAACAAAAAACCAATTTCTGGAGAAGAGAACCTTATTAACTCAGAAAAAACACTAAGTTGGTTAAAACTGTGTGTTTTCTAGGTTTATTTTCCTCTGGAAAACCCACATTTTGCCTAGAAAAAAGCCACCTTAAACCCGGTGCCAATACCACTGTGTTTAACTCGGTTTAAACCCAGTTTAAAACCGGGTTTTGCTCACTAAAGTTATGTAAGTGTTTTCACAGAATACACACGAACCTTGTATACATAGCATATAGCACAACCTCTCCAGAGCAACATTCTCATAGTTGACAGGTTGACGCACAAGAGAGGTTCACTCGACCGTAACATTTTAGTACGGTAAATATTTGCCAACTGCTGTTGAAGAGAGAGTGTTGCTCAAGCCAGAGGTTAAACAGTAGTATTGTGTAATATAAAACGCATTGGTTAAAATGCTGAATTAATTTAACAAAACATTATTCTTACCTAGTTATAAATAAATACGCCAATTTTGAAATCAAATAATTACACATATCCCTGCAATTATATCAGTCCAGAATTGTTCACCCATTTACGCCCGACAACACGATATTTTCAAAACACGCTATCGTTCCGAATGCTTATCGCAACTTAATGTTACGCCATATAAACGACCTGTTATCGCGAGTCTAGAATCTGCGTGCTGTATAATTGATGGACACATTGCTCTCCAACGAGCATATACACTGCCCTCCAAAAGTTCACACTTTTACAATTGCCCATTGCAATTAATGTATTTTCATATTTGTTTCACACGCAATAAATCGAAAATGCTTTTTAACACAGCAATACCTTTCTGTAGAAGTATTTATAAATTTGTACTGAAACAAATTATCTTATTTTCTGTCTCGGATCAATCAGTTACACACATAAATTGGTTTCGGAAGCAGGCCGATTGATGCTGCTGTCGAGATGTGCAAATTGTTCATTCTTAACTGTCCATCACAGAAGTGAAATGAATAATTTTACTTCATGGTCATACATGTTTTATTTGAAATTCTGTAGGAAAAAGTAACGAAATTCAAAATATTCAAGTATGAAGAAACTTTTGGATGGCAGTGTATATAATTACCCTTTTAAAATACTCGTCGGATGTTGATTTCAAAAGCCAATGTGAGAGAATTGCCTTTGTAATGTCAATATCAATATCTGACAAGCCGGAGCGCCTTTATTTTGTACTATGATCTATCGATGAGGTTAGAAACATTCTAAATGAGTCTGCACAATGAACTGTCACCAGCAAAATCATCGATTTTGAAAATAGTTTTCCATACTTATATGAAATATTCATAAGCATTATATGTTGCTACCCGTTCTGATGTTGTTAATCGTGCGAAACAATCGATGGAATATTATGCTTTGAAACGAATATTCAAACCAATAGAATCAAAATATCGTAATAAAAATATGTCATTACGTCGGCTTAATTCCAGAGGGACGTAAGTCATTTTTTGGCAATATTGAGTGTTTGGTATCGTCTGTTTGAGCTCTAAATGATGGTGAGATGTGTTACCATGTAGAACTGTTCTAAATGATGGTGAGATTTGTTACCCACTAGAACTGTTCTAAATGATGGTGAGATGTGTTACCATGTAGAACTGTTCTAAATGATGGTGAGATTTGTTACCATGTAGAACTGTTCTAAATGATGGTGAGATTTGTTACCATGTAGAACTGTTCTAAATGATGGTGAGATTTGTTACCATGTAGAACTGTTCTAAATGATGGTGAGATTTGTTACCATGTAGAACTGTTCTAAATGATGGTGAGATTTGTTACCATGTAGAACTGTTCTAAATGATGGTGATATTTGTTACCATGTAGAACTGTTCTAAATGATGGTGATATTTGTTACCATGTAGAACTGTTCTAAATGATGGTGAGATTTGTTACCATGTAGAACTGTTCTAAATGATGGTGAGATTTGTTACCATGTAGAACTGTTCTAAATGATGGTGATATTTGTTACCATGTAGAACTGTTCTAAATGATGGTGAGATTTGTTACCATGTAGAACTGTTCTAAATGATGGTGAGATTTGTTACCAACTAGAACTGTTCTAAATGATGGTGAGATTTGTTACCATGTAGAACTGTTCTAAATGATGGTGAGATTTGTTACCAACTAGAACTGTTCTAAATAGACTATACTCCAATTCCACAAAAAGTAAGACGAAATAGTTATTGATTCTCCAATCTTTAAACGTTTATTTCTCACAACTAATAAAATGCTACTTACGTCAATGTATAATTAAGGCGTCGATTAGTCCTTGACTTAGTCAACCAAAGACGGCATTGACATTGCTATATGAATATGCCTGCCCGGATATCTAAGTCGATAGATCAATGGACTGTCAGTATTTTGGTTGTAGGCTCAAACTCCGGATGAGGCGTTTGTTCCCAATGCCAATTTGACTGAAGATTTGCATTCTAAGCTAGCTGTCATAACTTCTGGTTCATGTGAGAAAGTTGTCGTTTGCTAGCGGACAAGACGTAAAACTACTGACCCCGGTTTCACGAATATGAAGTCTTACATGTATTTACCCATTATTTCAGCACGTACAATCGAACGGTTTGGAAGTTTTGACTTCCACGCGAGAAAAAATAAGTATTTGTTCTGTTAATATAAAATAATCATCAGCGTCTGCAGGAAACGAGCAGTAGAGCAAAATATACTTAAGTACATTCGTAAGTTAAGTCTTAAAATATATCTATAAATAAATGATTATGAAAAGGTGAACTATTTTCAAAGTGTGCTCTTTCGATAAATTTATGTTTAATTTCTAATATCAAAATATACGTTTTAAGAACAATCACTTGATAGTTAAATAAATTTATTTAGAGAATTTTGCTGGGTAACCCAGAAACACCCTGTAGATCAACACACCGCCTTATTTACCCGGAAATCGGTTGCAAAACGTAGTAAAACTTCAACACAACAACTTACTTGAATGAAGAAGAGCCCAATTCGATGTTTTCCCAGATTTTGCAACGTCGCCAATGCGAATTGTAGAGATAGATCAATATATCTACTGTGTTTTTAAGTATGTCTATTAAGTAACCTCCCCAGAACGCACTTCAATATGGAAATATCGATTTCGGTTTTGAGATACATAAATATTATCTCACAAATGGAAACAAAGCCATTGATTTCTGTAACTTATACAGTAAAATCCCACTCAAACACCATCTCAAAATTAGTATCTCTTTGACGAAAACGCATTTCATACACCACTTTTTACATTTTTTTCTTCGGCGTTTTAATTCAATAATCAAAACAACTCAGTATTAAGATGGACTAATTCAGAACCAATGATGGTCGTATCATCGATGCTTCACTGTATCAATACACTGATCTATACATTGACACGTGTTTATTTATTACAGTACCTTTAACCTTATCAAACAACGAATACCATTTAAACGCCGTTGTACGATTTCCAACCTCTTCTTTAAATGACGTCATTTCCAGAAAACGTCACAAGTGACGTCACCATGTAGGCCCTACTTACAGTAAGACATACTTGCCCCATAAGGCAATCAGAAAGCGAAGTGGCCATATGGAGTAAATATTCGTTCCTGCTAGCAAATAGTGACATCACATGTTGCGTTTCCTAAACTAACGTCACTTACAAATCCCATAGCAGAGCTCATTTACTAAATTATTTGAAATACATTATAGCACATACCAGTTCCTGTCAAAAATTAATCAAATACAAAAATTCCGGCGAATATTTCATTCGTCATAGATACGACATCGAAGCTTCATGGGGAGATAAACAGTACATTGTATATGTATTTTTATATAAACGTTTCCTTGTCGACATTGGAGTTGACTGAATAAACTTATTTCAAGTACCCGAATTGATAACCAATAAAAGTCACAATTTACTGTGCCTTTAATAAAACAATAAGAATAAAAACCCGACATGTTGTATATTTACATAGGAAGTGCATTCCAGAGCACTCATTTATTGGTATCATTTTTATCAATATATTATACATTCTATATTGACACTCCTAACACTATCTATCACGACAGAAAATCACAATCAATCAAATTTTTGTGTCCTGTATACCGAGCGACCAATCAAAATTCGCCGCGGCTGCCGCTGCATTGGCACTTGCATCATTTTTTTCGGTGCAGCCGTACTAACATGGTTTTGCTATTTGCATATCAGTGTTGCGTAAACCAATCAAATATTATGTTAACCACCAAGCCAATTTCTCTTCAACCGAATGTTCAACGTTTGTAACCTTGACGCCAACCTTGACGCGGATTGGTTAACCTTTCGATAACGGGTACGTGACCACTGAATTTCGGTGAATTTACCGAAATCCATTTTGGATGTAGAGTGACAAGCAATCGTAACACCTCAGCATTTTTTTATGTTGCACAACAAATCTTAACCTTCACATTACGCAGACCATCTTTTTTCAAGATATTTCTTGTTGTCTGATTTGTTTAAACAGGTAAATAAGAGAATAGTTGATCTATCGATTAATTTCAGATGATAATTTGTTGTTCGCAAATATGATTACTGATGAACAGTGCAACAACTCTCACCTCTCTTCAGCAAAAACCTCTTTTCAACAGCATTATCCGTTTCCTATAGCACAATTTTACTACCATATTATCCTCTCTAGAGCAACTATCTCCCAACGACAGCTATAATACGTCTCTACCAAAGGTTGCTGCTCTGAAGATGCCGCATTGCATTGTGGATGAGTCAATACAAACTTAGAGTTTGCCTTTATATACAGTGAGCGAAACTGTTCATGTGAGTACAATGTTGAAATTGGGTATATATACTCAGTACATTTGAAATCGTACAATTTTTTACCAACCACACTTCTTCAAATTTCATTTAATTAATTTTGAAACTCATTTTTTATTAAAATACCTGTCGATTGTCATGAAAGTTAGCATATTTGGTGCGTACATATACAATACTATCGTGTCAAGTACTTTTCTTGTATCCTAATAGTCATTAAATAATAGTTAGAAATCCCCTAGTGTGCGTTATTAAATATGCTGAGTTTACTTAGTGAAATTATTTACATACTGTGAGTGAAATTGTTTTTGTAAGTGGAATATTGACACTGTTTATATACTGTTTTTGAGTGAAATGCTGAAATTGTTTAGTGAATGAAATTGCGCTATCCATTTTCATGACGTTTATTACTCGGACAAATTAACCTGATCATTCTGACCTCTGTTAGCCCAATTTCACAGTAGACTGATTATCTGGATTCCGTACATTAAAGGAAATTTACGGATGCATTATATTATTGTCTGCATTATTTACTGTAAAACATTTGAAAGAAGAAACTGAACACAAACGAAAATTGAAGTAAATTGTTATTCCGTTAGTACTGCGAAGATACAAGCAAACGACATCCATTGTGGCACTAACCGGATTCCGTAATTATTCCATATAGTTTCAATGTAGGTGTTGTTATCACAACAATATCGCAAAACAGGAAGTAACGCGAAAATAGCATCGATCAGTATAAATATTAGTCTTCAAGTACAATATCTTTTCCTCATAGCAAATGGACTATGTTATTTAAGGAGGGGAGCATTCGTATTTTACAAAGAGAGACAAGTCGATAAATGTTCTACGATGCTATTACATTTATAACATAAGATACGGTGTACAGTGGTAATAACACCCATGTATTATTTCACGTGCGTGACGTCACAACAAAACAGTCGTGACGCACATGCGCCTAAATGACGTTGACATTTTTGAATATTAATTTTGTTCGAAGTATGGCATTTTATTTTGTTGAAAATTAATGCAAAGTTAATTTGAATATGATTTGCGATATAATCATTTGAAATCATTTCGTGTGGTTGAAAAATATAAAGAAAATTGTCAGAACTTTTTATTGGGTCAGCTTTCGTTTACCAAAGACCGAAGTACAAACGCCATACTTTTATAATGTTTTGATGTAAATCAGGTATTTTGGCTGTTATGTCATAAATGGAATCTTAAATTCGTGGTCATATTTATATAGGTGTGGTCATTATTTATTGTATTTATAGAAATTATACTTTAAGCCGATAAAATTAGATAAAGCCTCGTTTTTATAGTTACTCGTTTAATAAATTCAATACAAAAATTACCACTGGGACAGTCTGGTCAATTTGAAGTAATGTTAACAGTGACTTCGTTCTGTAATTATGTATCTATGCAATTATTTATATCAGTTTCTGCGGCTGTGCTGCTGTATATCCGATTAATACTTGCCAACTTCACCACATGCACACTAGTGTGTTGAGAAAAAACAAAGGTACCTTCTGCAAAATCAATAAAGAGTAAATACGTGTATTATATATAATAACAAAGACAGTGATTCTGGAGCGACAAAAACATTAAAACCAAACGGTGGTATCATATAAGCTATTCGACCGATTCAAATCGGCGAAGGTCTGTTATTTCCATAGTTGAAGTCCGTTCATAAAACCAATACAGCATTTCAATGCAAGTATTTGATCGGTAGATATGTATGTTGATGAGTTCTATGCATTTGTAGGCTGGTGGCTTTGTTTGTGCCATTTCCTGCCCACCTTCGGTTTCAACTTTTAAATAATGAACACTTCGGTTCAAGTGAAGTTGTCGTTTAATATCGAATCAATCAGATATTTTATGAAAGACTAGTGGTGACCTCCTCAATCATTATATAATTCTATAGAATCATGGATATCCACGATATTCAACCAATGCCTAGGGCCCGTATTCACAAACGTTTTGAGACTGAATCTCAGACTTAGACTTTAACATTGCAAAAGTTACATTTACAGCATTTCGTTTTCATCATATTTTAACGGATACATTTTTGCCTGAATATTTCTTGTTACTCACTCTATACTGTTGCCATGTTTTTTTCAAAATATGTTGTATAATAATAACATAGAAACAAAATGAACGTTTAACATTTTAAAGTCTAAGTCTGAGATTCAGTCTTAAAATGTTTGTGAATACGGGCTCAGGATTATAAAACTGTTATAACGCATGGTCCAAGTCGTGAAATTGACAACTATGAATTTCGTCCATTAATAATTAAAAACAGAATGATTTATAAGTGAAATGATGAATTATACGAAGTCCCTACTGGTCTATCGTACCTTTACGTTTTTATGTCAACTTATTTTCAAGAGATTTTTCACGGCGATTGATTAAAATAACCCATTGTCTTCATGTAAATGTGATTTTTACTCCTATGACACGTAGACAATTGATTTTTTAAATAAAATTTCGTTTTGCAATTCATATTAATGGAAGCATGGACGTAATAAATAAATTATTCAAATCTATTCCACTTGAGTTGTATAAATCTCGGGCTGGAATATCGTGGTGAATGACTATGATAGCAAACAAAAGATAGGTAGGATGCCAGTAACAGGTTGACCGAGGGTAATACATCAAAACTCCATTGTCCTCCTGCATTGATTTATGTTGGGAAGTTGTTAGTTGTGAAAGTATAGAATAGTGCTGTTTGGTAACCAACAGTTATAAGACCAACAGAACGCTGTACATAACAGAAGTACTGATGAGTGCACACTGGCAAAACGGAAATAACTTAGCGATACCAAAATTGACTAATTTTTGTTGCGTACCTATTTGGGGGGGGGGGGCTCCAATAGGTACGCAACAAAAATTAGTCAAGTTTGGTATCGCTAAGTTATGTTCCGTTTTGCATTTGTTTAATTATGACGAATACGTTATTTTCTTTACCAACAAAACAGCCGTCAGAAACGTCACAATCCACGCTAGTGCAATCCTAATTATCCCACTATCTAGCACGATTGTTTTTTTCTTCTAAATATAGACTTACGTCAATCTCAGATCCGCCCTGTGACAGCTTGAAACCTTGAACACAAGACGTCAACATCGATTCGAAGACGTCAGTTGTGACATTAGAATTACGTTAACATAGAAATCCCCATACGAGCGTGTATTTCCCCAAAACGCTTTAATCGCAGTTTATTCGAAAAGTGAACTGCGCTAATACATGTATATATTATATAAATAATAAATCAAACTAACCCATGCCTGGGAATAACGCAATACGTCCCCTGGCGTCGATATCACCGGTAAGTAACTCGATATGCATCACTAACAAAAGGCAGATATTAGTTAAGTCGACGAATGAACGTGTGTTTAATGGTAGTCAGCATTTCATGCACCAACAAACAGTTTGATCAGATATTTATTTCAAGAATCGGAAACAGTTTTCATAATAAAGGTTATACCAGTCCATGTGTACATGAATGGAGAATCTGATAGCATTAAACAAAGCGATACGTTTCAGGATTGAAATATTTATGAATATTTGATGGATGATACATGTACCTATGCAGATATACGCCAGACGACAGGGCTATCAGAGAGAGAGAGACATTTCCTTTTGGCAGACGTCCAGGTGGGAATCAGGAACAAAATGCTTATTTCAATTGTTTCGTTCGTTTTAAAAACGGTTTTCAATATTGCATACAATGAACACTTCATACATTGATGTTCAGAAAGAAAAATAAGCGGGATTTTTTATCTTAATGTTTATGTCTTAAAAAATTCAGCTTAACCAACGTCTGCTAAGAACAAATCAATACTATTATTGAAACTATTACTGTATGACGTCACATCCATTTTAATAACATCAAAACAATTCCATTTAACAGTTTTGATCATCCATGCATTTTGTCACTATGTTACCCTATTCGGGAACTCTCGGCCTTAGTCGAAGGAGTTCCGAATGTGTTTCGCCGTTTCCATGATATAAGCGGCTAATGTAAAATATCGGTGTTTCAACTGCGACACCGCTGGTAAGTATTGAACACAAACTGTGTCACTATAATAGCGCCTCAATATATCAGACGTAATGTTAGACTCGTATTGAACACAAACTGTGTCACTATAATAGCGCCTCAATATATCAGACGTAATGTTAGACTCGTATTGAACACAAACTGTGTCACTATAATAGCGCCTCAATATATCAGTCGTAATGTTAGACTCGTATTGAACACAAACTGTGTCACTATAATAGCCCCTCAATATATCAGACGTAATGTTAGACTCGTATTTAACACAAACTGTGTCACTATAATAGCGCCTCAATATATCAGACGTAATGTTAGACTCGTATTGAACACAAACTGTGTCTCTATAATAGCGCCTCAATATATCAGACGTAATGTTAGACTCGTATTGAACACAAACGGTGTCACTATAATAGCGCCTCAATATATCAGTCGTAATGTTAGACTCGTATTTAACACAAACTGTGTCACTATAATAGCGCCTCAATATATCAGACGTAATGTTAGACTCGTATTGAACACAAACTGTGTCACTATAATAGCGCCTCAATATATCAGACGTAATGTTAGACTCGTATTGAACACAAACTGTGTCACTATAATAGCGCCTCAATATATCAGTCGTAATGTTAGACTCGTATTGAACACAAACTGTGTCACTATAATAGCGCCTCAATATATCAGACGTAATGTTAGACTCGTATTGAACACAAACTGTGTCACTATAATAGCGCCTCAATATATCAGACGTAATGTTAGACTCGTATTGAACACAAACTGTGTCACTATAATAGCCCCTCAATATATCAGACGTAATGTTAGACTCGTATTAAACACAAACTGTGTCACTATAATAGCCCCTCAATATATCAGACGTAATGTTAGACTCGTATTGAACAAAAACTGTGTCACTATAATAGCGCCTCAATATATCAGACGTAATGTTAGACTCGTATTGAACACAAACTGTGTCACTATAATAGCGCCTCAATATATCAGACGTAATGTTAGACTCGTATTGAACACAAACTGTGTCACTATAATAGCCCCTCAATATATCAGTCGTGATGTTAGACTCGTATTGAACACAAACTGTGTCACTATAATAGCGCCTCAATATATCAGACGTAATGTTAGACTCGTATTGAACACAAACTGTGTCACTATAATAGCGCCTCAATATATCAGACGTAATGTTAGACTCGTATTAAACACAAACTGTGTCACTATAATAGCGCCTCAATATATCAGACGTAATGTTAGACTCGTATTGAACACAAACTGTGTCACTATAATAGCCCCTCAATATATCAGTCGTAATGTTAGACTCGTATTGAACACAAACTGTGTCACTATAATAGCCCCTCAATATATCAGACGTAATGTTAGACTCGTATTGAACACAAACTGTGTCACTATAATAGCCCCTCAATATATCAGTCGTAATGTTAGACTCGTATTGAACACAAACTGTGTCACTATAATAGCGCCTCAATATATCAGACGTAATGTTAGACTCGTATTGAACACAAACTGTGTCACTATAATAGCCCCTCAATATATCAGTCGTAATGTTAGACTCAATTAGTTTGCATACATTTACAAAGAAACTGTATCGTAGCTGTCCTTGAGAGCTTAATATATTGTAATCTCATTGGACACAACTGTTGACATTGTATTGTTGCACATGAATGTATTGTTGTGTATTTTGGGCCGGTGGCCTATATTACTTAAAATAAACTTTATTATTATTATATTATTACTCGTATTTAACACAAACTGTGTCACTATAATAGCGCCTCAATATATCACACGTAATGTTAGACTCGTATTGAACACAAAGAGTAACAAATACTTCTTTATTATGCGAACATTATGAGCATTTTATCTAACGGCTTATCTTATATACTGTACAAAACTTCAGGAAGCGATAAATAGAAACAAAGTTAGAACGAAGTAAACAAAAGGGGGAGGGGCCATTCATTTTGTTTCGAAATTATCATCATATACATATATGTTTTTTGAATATAACTTAGAAAGTTTATAACTCTTAAATTTCAGAATATTCGCAGTAGTGATTTCTTTTATTAAATTTATACGAGCTCATCAACGCCAAAAGCACAATGAGACATAGTGTTGTACATGCATGTATACATTCTTGTTGTAGATGTACAAACACAATTTCGTCTAACTTTAGACAAAGCAGTACATCACAGCAACCGTATACTATATTACCGTTTGTATTCACTTTGAGATCGGCTGTTTGTTATCCAATTGTAAGATGGCCAAGCCAATGATAGCAAGTTTTTGCAAATATTGACCTACATACAGAGTGTACATAATAATTGTATTCTAAACTAATAGCCAATATTGTAAATGTTTAGGATCAATGAATTTAGGAGCGATTCTTATTGTTATTACTTTTGATTAAAGCAAAATGATTATATTAATTTCTGTCAAATGTTCGGTGAAATAAGTCAACATTTGACAAAGACAACAATATAAAAATAAGTGTGGAGTCAGAAACGTTGATGAGAATAGGTAGGCTTTATGTGAAGATCACCCGTCATTGAAACAACTCATAACTAGTTACTGTTCACATAAAACGACATACCAACAACACGAATAGATACATGTTACACGACAAACATCATATACAGTGTTCAATAAAATGATTATAAGCATATAAGTATCATTGACACTATAGTTCCCTTATGTGCTAACCATTTGAATAGTTTTTAATTAATTTACGAAGTATGAAGAATATCGATGTATACACCCAGGTAAGAATGGCTTGGCAGCATTTTACAACACTTTTATGATACACATCAACATATAACCACGTTCAGCGTCAAATCGTAATTAAACATCAAGCGAAATTAGCTTACATGGCAAGCGACAAAAAAGACAACTCACCATTAACATCAGAAATCTACCTCAGTTTATTGCCGCATAATTCCGTCTCCGAGACTTGCAATCAACAAACAGAGAGAAATATATGTTCACCAGCGAATCAAACTGTTTAATTACGCTTCAATTGTTTCTACTAGAAAGCTCCGGATGTTTCATAGATATTTCAAACTTCCATCGATCCTCATCGATTTTGTACACCAACGTTGTATGGTGCGGGATTCTCCTAGGATAGGTAATGTAACCAACACAGCGGTTATTAATTCTCATGGGAAAATTTATTCCAATATTTAATGAAGATGCCAATGCGTTTTAGTTTCCATCGATCGAGTTGAAATCATATCGATGACAATTATTCATCAACATGACGACCTGACGAAAACCGTTGTAAATAAATGATAAATGGTAGGTTTTGATATTTCTGTTAAATATCAAATTGACTATATTCATACTGAACTCAAGTTTTATATTTTGTTAGGTTATGCAATAATGTGGTTTGTCAGCGCTTAGCCTTCTACATGTTTGACCATTTTGTGGATTTTAACAAAACCTCACAGAAATAATAAATATCAACACATTTTAAACACATATGTTTTGCCTTAGTTGCGACAAAAGCATGTAAACTGCTAACGCACACTGGTGTTATCTGTTAAAATGCTGATGATAATAATAATAATCTATCACGAATCCCCGTCCAGTGCAGTCGGTATCACACTCAATTACCAGTTCGAAGGTCGCGGGTTTGATCCCGGGTCTGACCGCCTACGGCTGTTGCTATGCTATCAAATAATATCAGAATGGTTACTCGCTTTTATTTGCTCGAAGCTGTTGATAGGGTTTTAATCAAGCAACACTAAACCAAACTATTTATTTTATTTAAGCATCATGTTTTCTGTTATTTTATTAAGCATACCCCGAACTGGCCCAGGAGATTATATATTTCAACTGTCTGATGTGGGGATAATATGTCAGGTGACATAAAATTGTATTCTTTTTGAATGTGTATATGGTAGTTTGAGGAAACACGTCAATGTTTCTCTAAATTAGAACAGATCATGATGATGGTGACTTTAAATAGGACAAGACATAAAATAGTTATATGCGATACGGACTATATCACGAAACATATTTCAAACCAGATGCTTTTCGAAATGTGTATCCAAATTACGCTCAATGATTTCAAATATGATACTAATATGATATTTGTTTTAGAAATTAAGACATTATGCCAATGATTCATAATTACAATTTATATAGATACATTCATTTAGTTAAATAAAAAACGTGTTTTAATTACAGGTATACATGATTCTTATAGAAAACACATATGAACATATGCAACTCATTGTACAAGCATGTAAAATATGCATGTAAGCATGAATATAGAAATAAGTGGTGAGAGAAAAGAATGTACATGAAACATCATTTATTTTATAGCAATCATAAGTACTTAGAATTACTGAGGTAATGCAATACCAAAAAAAACATCAAAGAAAAACAAAACAATGATTTCAATACGTTGAGATAAAAGTGCATTTAGTTTGTTTAACAAGGATTGTTCTCTCAATTCAAAACTCTTAAATATAACATTCAGATTCAATTTCGTTTATAACAAACGGAAGCGACCTCATTAATATTTTGTATAAATAGAAAAGTGTGCGATTTCGAATTATGTATCAATTTAAAATCAACAACATTTAATTATTGTGTCCATTTACACATTACATGCATTAATACTTCTGTATTGTGTTAAATATTTTACCACTTCCAGGCTCATTGATGCGATGTGTCATTTTACAAATGAACAGTGGTTTCAGATATTTATTCTATTTATATATTTAAGTTTATACAGTGAACAGACAATAATTGTGACAAATACAGATAGTGTACACATTGATCATTGTACAGTAAAACCTCAATCAAAAGACCACCCTTTGGACCCTTATAAACTAGTCTCAATATCGAGGTGGTCTTAATATTAAGGTTGAATAAAGAGTGGAACAGTCAAAATGAACTTGAAAAGTGTGGTCTTAATATTGAGGTGGTCTTATTATTGAGATTGTCTTATTATTGAGATGGTCTTATTATTGAGATTGTCTTATTATTGAGGTTGTCTTATTATTGAGATTGTCTTATTATTAAGGTTGTCTTATTATTGAGATTGTCTTATTATTGAGATGGTCTTATTATTGAGATTGTCTTATTATTGAGATTGTCTTATTATTGAGGTTGTCTTATTATTGAGATGGTCTTATTATTGAGGTTGTCTTATTATTGAGGTTGTCTTATTATTGAGGTTGTCTTATTATTGAGGTTGTCTTATTATTGAGATTGTCTTATTATTGAGGTTGTCTTATTATTGAGATTGTCTTATTATTGAGATTGTCTTATTATTGAGATTGTCTTATTATTGAGATGGTCTTATTATTGAGGTTGTCTTATTATTGAGATGGTCTTATTATTGAGATTGTCTTATTATTGAGGTGGTCTTATTATTGAGGTGGTCTTATTATTGAGATGGTCTTATTATTGAGGTTGTCTTATTATTGAGGTGGTCTTATTATTGAGATGGTCTTATTATTGAGGTTGTCTTATTATTGAGGTTGTCTTATTATTGAGGTGGTCTTATTATTGAGATGGTCTTATTATTGAGGTTGTCTTATTATTGAGGTTGTCTTATTATTGAGATTGTCTTATTATTGAGGTTGTCTTATTATTGAGGTGGTCTTATTATTGAGATGGTCTTATTATTGAGGTTGTCTTATTATTGAGGTTGTCTTATTATTGAGATTGTCTTATTATTGAGATTGTCTTATTATTGAGATTGTCTTATTATTGAGGTTGTCTTATTATTGAGATGGTCTTATTATTGAGATTGTCTTATTATTGAGATGGTCTTATTATTGAGGTTGTCTTATTATTGAGATTGTCTTATTATTGAGATGGTCTTATTATTGAGATTGTCTTATTATTGAGATTGTCTTATTATTGAGGTTGTCTTAATATTAAGGTTGTCTTATTATTGAGATTGTCTTATTATTGAGATGGTCTTATTATTGAGGTTGTCTTATTATTGAGATTGTCTTATTATTGAGATGGTCTTATTATTGAGGTTGTCTTATTATTGAGATGGTCTTATTATTGAGATGGTCTTATTATTGAGGTTGTCTTAATATTAAGGTTGTCTTATTATTGAGATTGTCTTATTATTGAGGTTGTCTTATTATTGAGATTGTCTTATTATTGAGGTTGTCTTATTATTGAGATTGTCTTATTATTAAGGTTGTCTTATTATTGAGATTGTCTTATTATTGAGGTTGTCTTATTATTGAGATTGTCTTATTATTGAGGTGGTCTTATTATTGAGATTGTCTTATTATTGAGATTGTCTTATTATTGAGATTGTCTTAATATTAAGGTTGTCTTATTATTGAGATTGTCTTATTATTGAGATTGTCTTATTATTGAGGTTGTCTTATTATTGAGATGGTCTTATTATTGAGGTGGTCTTATTATTAAGGTTGTCTTATTATTGAGATTGTCTAATTATTGAGATTGTCTTATTATTGAGGTGGTCTTATTATTGAGATTGTCTTATTATTGAGATTGTCTTATTATTGAGGTGGTCTTATTATTGAGGTGGTCTTATTATTGAGATTGTCTTATTATTGAGATTGTCTTATTATTGAGATGGTCTTATTATTGAGATTGTCTTATTATTGAGATTGTCTTATTATTGAGATTGTCTTATTATTGAGATTGTCTTATTATTGAGATTGTCTTATTATTGAGGTTGTCTTATTATTGAGATTGTCTTATTATTGAGGTTGTCTTATTATTAAGGTGGTCTTATTATTGAGGTTGTCTTATTATTGAGATTGTCTTATTATTGAGATTGTCTTATTATTGAGATTGTCTTATTATTGAGATTGTCTTATTATTGAGGTTGTCTTATTATTGAGATTGTCTTATTATTGAGATTGTCTTATTATTGAGGTTGTCTTATTATTGAGGTTGTCTTATTATTGAGATTGTCTTATTATTGAGGTTGTCTTATTATTGAGGTTGTCTTAATATTAAGGTTGTCTTATTATTGAGATTGTCTTATTATTGAGATTGTCTTATTATTGAGGTTGTCTTATTATTAAGGTTGTCTTATTATTGAGATGGTCTTATTATTGAGGTTGTCTTATTATTAAGGTGGTCTTATTATTGAGATGGTCTTATTATTAAGGTGGTCTTATTATTGAGGTTGTCTTATTATTGAGGTTGTCTTATTATTGAGATTGTCTTATTATTAAGGTTGTCTTATTATTGAGGTGGTCTTATTATTGAGGTTGTCTTATTATTGAGGTGGTCTTATTATTAAGGTGGCCTTATTATTGAGTGGTCTTATTATTGAGGTTGTCTTATTATTGAGGTGGTCTTATTATTGATGTTGTCTTATTATTAAGGTGGTCTTATTATTGAGGTGGTCTTATTATTAAGGTGGTCTTATTATTGAGGTTGTCTTATTATTGAGGTTGTCTTATTATTGAGGTTGTCTTATTATTAAGGTTGTCTTATTATTGAGGTGGTCTTATTATTGAGGTTGTCTTATTATTGAGGTGGTCTTATTATTAAGGTGGCCTTATTATTGAGTGGTCTTATTATTGAGGTTGTCTTATTATTGAGATGGTATTATTATTGAGATTGTCTTATTATTGAGATTGTCTTATTATTAAGGTGGTCTTATTATTGAGGTGGTCTTATTATTGAGGTTGTCTTATTATTGAGATGGTCTTATTATTGAGATGGTCTTATTATTAAGGTGGTCTTATTATTGAGGTTGTCTTATTATTGAGATTGTCTTATTATTAAGGTTGTCTTATTATTGAGGTGGTCTTATTATTGAGGTTGTCTTATTATTAAGGTGGTCTTATTATTGAGGTGGTCTTATTATTGAAGTGGTATTATTAATGAGGTGGTCTTATTATTGAGATGGTCTTATTATTAAGGTGGTCTTATTATTGAGGTGGTCTTATTATTGAGGTGGTCATATTATTGAGGTTGTCTTTTTATTGAGGTGGTCTTATTATTGAGGTGGTCATATTATTGAGGTGGTCATATTAATGAGGTGGTCATATTATTGAGGTGGTCTTATTATTGATGTTGTCTTTTTATTGAGGTGGTCTTATTATTGAGGTGGTCATATTATTGATGTTGTCTTTTTATTGAGGTGGTCTTATTATTGAGGTGGTCATATTATTGAGGTGGTCATATTATTGAGGTGGTCTTATAATTAAGGTGGTCTTTAAGTGAGGTTTTACTGTAGTACAAACTGTTAAAGGCATTATATAATTGATTCCAATAATACGCGTGATGTTCTAGTGTTTTGTTTATGACAAACACAATAAAATAAAGGTAGGCAGAAATCCAAGTCATTGTGAGCTACAATATGTAGAAATCTTATCCGTCATATGATAACTTCTTTTTTCTGCGTTTTGGAATACGAGTATACATGTATTACAGTATCATGTTAGATACTAAAATCGTTCAATTTGTTTCAAATTTATGTGGACCTCGTTCATTCGAATTCACCGGGTCGAATAATGCTCATTTCAAGTCGACTTGCCCAAGAAGTTACATTGGGACCTGATGTGTATTTCGGATGCCACCAAGTATTCGGATAGAAGTGTGTCAAATACACGAGGTCCGACTGTATCTCTATTTTATCATTATGAGTTGCTATCAATCTGTCAATACAAGTACGTCGAACTAAATATGGCATCAATTATTCCATTGCGGGTACTGATATTCAGATATCTTTTATTTCAATATGTGCTAGGCCATTTAGAATTACAGAATTATTGTAATCCATTACAGTAACATGATATCTACAATTTAAAATGGATGTGGTGATGTTTGCAATTTGTATTGCAGATATAGAATATTCATTCCGAGCTGGTTATTTATACGATTCGAAATGCAAATATCAAGTGTTTTGATTAGTGATATTATACGAAATAAAAGAGCAGTTATGATGATCTGCAATGCGTTGTACTGATGTTTCGAAATGGAAAGGACTCAATACATTTAGATTGTTTCTCATGGAAATTCGTCAGGAACTTGAAACGATGTAAATTAAAATAAATATGAAAAGAATTTCTAATTGTATTTTTTTTTTATTCAAGTGTCACAATGGCGCGGTTCAATGAAAATGCGAACACTATTAACGAGCTTATTTCTATCATTTATTCACAAATAACCCGGGGGAATTATGGGGGGGGGGGATCTTTTCCAGACATGCCCCCCTTTTTCTACATATCTCGGACAGAAAATAAAACACGACACTTTATCTCCTAAGAGATAAAAAAATCATGCAGAAAACAGAAGTCGTTTGGGATGGAAATGAGTTTTATATATTTAAACAAGTTGATTGTAGTCGTTTAGTTTGAAACTTTCTATCATCTGTCCGTGGAAACCGCCACTTTCTGCAACATGACGGGCAACACTGTTTACTGAGTGTATCTCAAACCGTTGATTTGATTATACGAGGTGTTTTTAAGTAAACTGCTTATCATGCATTGTTTTATGTTTTTCGGCGCAGCCGTACTAACATGGTTTGTTTTGCTATTGCATATCAGTGTGGTGTAAACCAATCAAATGTTACGTTAACCACCAAGTTTGTAACCTTTACGCGGATTGCTTAACCTAACGATAAAGGGTACGTTTCCTTAAGCCCCATACTCACTGGTCCGGTTCTGGATGATCCGGGACATTTTTGCCGAAAAATCAATTGCATTCTCACATTCCCGTCGTTGTCTCGGAATGCCCCCCAGTTTAGAAGTCGGATGACCCCGTTTGATCCCGGTTAGTTACCGGTTTGACACGGTTCATTTACGGTGTCGTGCCGGCGTGCTTTTCGGTCCATCCCGGTATAGCCCCGGTCTTGCGCCGGTGGAGCCCTAGTGACACCTCGGTGGCGCCCGTTGATAACCGGATAGTGGAGTACTCCCGACCACCCCCATATTACCGCGGACTATCACGGTAGAGCCACGGTAGAGACCCGGCCCTGCACCGGCACAACACATCTTTACCGTCATATTGCGCCGATCATCTGTTTTTCAAGATATTTCATGTTTACAGTACGTTCTTTCTTTAGATTGGGGGATTGGATTTTTGAAAATATTCGTTGCAATTCGAAGGGTTTAAGTCATCCACCAATAAATAAATTATCATGTATTAAGCAATACGATAGTTCAACCTGTGTGGTGTAATGAGAAGGATTCAGAACTTATTCAAAGCCGGGAATTTCGATTTGAATCCTCATAATTACTCAACATAAACATACAACAGTTGATACGAAAACAGAACAAATCATTTAAAAAACTGACAAATCAACACAATGTCTATAGTTTACATACTCGTACATATAACAAGCAACGGTGTACGACCTTAGAGTTGGACAATTAATATCAAAAACTAACTTATAAGACGCTTTATTTCATTCCGTTCATCTCAGAGACAAATTAGATAAACACGTTCACATCTTAAAGTAGGAAGAGAGGTGAGGGACGTGTTGTTTTCCAACATCTTGTTGTTATATACACTGCTATAGTTCTATACTTCCTGTCAGACTCACCAGTAACAATATAACCGACAGCTGCTTCACACGTAACAGAGTTTGAGAACGAATATACATATATGAATACAGTTAGTAAAATCGACAGTTCGATTTCACCACGTAAACAATCGAAGACGATCAGTCTGTGTGGGCGGGGCTATGGGCGGGTCTACAAACAACTGGAATCAATATAATCATTCAGGTCTTCTTCCTTTGAATTGTCAATATCACAGTTCAAGTGCAGTCAATTAAAATCATTTACGAATTGACACACGAGGCTATAAATATACAATGCAATCAAAGAACTATTTACCTCAATAAACATCATTAGTAACACTCATAGCTTCACAAAGCCATGACCTGTCGTATAGGATACTGATTCCTGCAGCTCAAGACACATCCACCCGGCAACAAATTGTCAACTTGTAGCGGTTTTAGGTTCGACAAAACAGTTATAATTGTAATAGAATACTCGGATGAACTGCCACATTTTTTTAAACTCATGCAGCATCCATTTCAGTCCAATGGAATAAAAAGGTTGTATGAAAAAGGACTAGTAGTACACGAAATTGCAAGTACGTTATATATTTATGAATAAATTTATTTCCTTCTTCGAAGGCTAATTGCAAGCAAACGATGAAGATAATTTTGGAGAAAATGAAACACACTTCACAGTGATACGTACTAATATTGTACTGAATGTATGTTATGTCGTGTGTCAATTCGCATGTCGTGCAGTGTGTCGCTTCGTATGTCGTGTGTCGTGCAGTGTGTCGTTTCGTTTGTCGTGTGTCGTGCAGTGTGTCGCTTCGTATGTCGTGTGTCGCTTCGCATGTCGTGTGTCGTGCAGTGTGTCGCTTCGTATGTGTCGCTTCGTATGTCGTGTGTGGCTTCGTGTGTCGTGTGTCCTGTCGTGTGTCCTGTGGTGTCATGTCGTGTGTCGTATCGTGTCGTTTGTCGTGTCGTTTGTCGTGTTGTGTGTCGTGTCGTGTGTCGTGTCGTGTGTCGCTTCGTATGTCGTGTATCGTGGTCCAAGTGCGACACACGATATTCCTTGTGGCACTAACCGGATATATAATATTCTGACCTTCTCGGACAAATCAGTACGCTACCTAGAATTCCGAGGATATTTAAACGACATAATTATGTTCGTTCAATATCGATTCGGAAAGGAAATGAAATTGTTTGATACGTTTAGATATTTGTTATTTAAATGAATTCCTCTTCCTTTAGACATCATTGACATTTCACTACGTAAATAGTGTGTGTTGTAAATTGAATGTTAATATTAAACTTCTTCCTTGTTTTAATATATTAAAGCTTGGAATTATTGGACCTTTTTTATACACTCCAGTCCCCCCTCTCCAGCATGACTCTTCGGTCCCCCCCCCTCTCCAGCACGAGTCCTCGGTCCCCCCTCTCCAGCACGAGTCCTCGGTCCCCCCTCTCCAGCACGAGTGCACGGTCCCCCCTCTCCAGCACGAGTCCTCGGTCCCCCCTCTCCAGCACGAGTCCTCGGTCCCCCCTCTCCAGCACGAGTGCACGGTCCCCCCTCTCCAGCACGAGTCCTCGGTCCCCTCTCTCCAGCACGAGTCCTCGGTCCACCCTTCTCCAGCTGTAGTCCTCGGTCCCCCCTCTCCAGCACGAGTGCACGGTCCCCTCTCTCCAGCACGAGTCCTCGGTCCCCCCTCTCCAGCACGAGTGCACGGTCCCCTCTCTCCAGCACGAGTCCTCGGTCCCCTCTCTCCAGCACGAGTCCTCGGTCCACCCTTCTCCAGCTGTAGTCCTCGGTTGAGCAACAAAACTTTCAAACGTATGTTTTTATTTGCTCGTTATAAAAAACGACTGTCCAATTTAACATTAAGACCAATAAGACCACTATTGTGACCCTTAAACACTGGTCTTCTTATTGAAGTTGAATAAAGAGTAAAACAGTGAAAATGTTGCATATTGAGTTCTTAATTTCGAGGTGGTCTTATTATTGAGGTTTTTACATAGATTTTACTGTTAATGTTGTTTAATTGATATATGTTATCGTAATGATTATACACTAAATATATCAATTTGTAGGTATCTGTTTTTGGTAATCTGCATTCTTAACATCAAATGCTTTTCCAACTTGGTCGCTGATATATCGCCAGATTTGTCAACTCGACCTATATCATGGAATTCGTACAGACCTCCTCAAAGTATTAACAAAGTCAATGTTCAAATGTAGGCTTGCATACAATGAACATGTCGCGATATTGATGAGAAACTTTGCACCAATAATAACAGAATTTATTTTCAGTGTACAGTAAATATAAGTCTTTGCAAAACGCAGTTTGTTTGAAAAAGGTTTAAATAACGTCGATAATGGAAGTACACACACAAATACTATTAGATATAAACTAGAACTAAGTCAGCAAGAACAAAGGGGTGATGATATTGAACAACACGCTAGTAAAATATACATCAGTCAGCGGGAACAATGGGATGACGTTAACAAATTGTTTAAATATTTGTATATGGTTTAGTTGCTTATTCAGGTTTGTTTTATGATATCGCCACTATGACGCTACTACATTCGATTTCTACATCAACATTGTCATTGTATACTGTATAGTGAGGCTCATACCATTGTATACGTAAAGTTTACATAAAACAGCTATGCGTTCAGTTACGGCTAACAGTCGCTCGCGTTTTGTTTTGTATCCCTGGCCCACCGTATCATATGGACTGCACACGGGGACCCAAATTTCAAAACGTTACGAAACGTTAGCCACATATACCTTTACTGAACGCAGGGCTGATCTTTCAGAAAAGTGATTTATGGGAACAGTCGATAATATTTGTGTCTTGGATGGAATTATTAATCATTTTTAAATACAAATAGAAAGCTTTATGTAGCCTTTTTTGATTTTACGAAAGCCTATGATTTTATAGTGAGAGATATTTTGTGGTATAAATTGATTAAATTGGAGGTTAGAGGAAATATTTTAAATATCGTTAAATCAATGTATACTTGTGTTAAACCACGTGTCAAATATGATAATATGTTAAGTGAAGATTTTATATGTTTAATGGGTGTCAGACAAGGTGAATGTCTGTCCCCATTTTTGTTTTCAATGTATCTAAATGACATAGAGGAACATTTTGCATTGAATGGGTTTGATGGGGTCGATGTTGGCTTTTTAAAGATATTTTTCTTTTGTATGCAGCCGACATAGTGATCATATCGGAATCTGAGTCGGGATTACAACACGGGCTGGAATTATTAGAAACATACTGTTCAAAATGGAAATCATCAGTCAATGTAGAGAAAACGAAAATAATGAGTTTTAGAAAGGGGGGAAGAATCCGACAATACATGGAATTTTGTGAAATAAATGAATTTGTCAAAGCTGACAGATAATGTCGTGTGCAAACATTACGAGCGCTTGATTGTTACCAACTTTAATAAGTACCTATCGACTCGGACTATGGGAATTTCTAGTTGTCTATTGTTTAGACCCGCGCGAGGGTAAAAACGTTATGTCACACATATTTTACAGCTCCTTACATAGACATGAGTACTGGGTAGTAACCTAGGAAATAGTCATCGAAATGATTAAGACAAGTTTAAATAAATTGTTTCCCAATCGTTGTAAAATAAGTAAGTTTAATCTACGTTGTACTGTCTTTATCGCGACTTCATAATTATTTTAATAGTAAACACTGCGGTGTGAACTAGGAATACTATTGAGCTTTACTCCAATGTTCACTCATATGTTTGCCTATCATTTGTATATTTGTCTTGCCTGAATTTATGCTTGCATTGTACTCATATCTATATATCACTGAAAAGTGGAATAAAAAGAATATATACGAATATATAACGGTACTGTTTACGATGTCTCAGTTGTATGTGCTTAATACAACTGTTCAAAATGTCTTATTCGGATAGCATTTGTCAATACATCATATTATGTTAAAGGGAGATAAGTAGCCCTACAGCGTGTTGTGTGATTTGCCTCCCTTGAACCGTCTGTTGACTACCAGTATTTTTACTGACAGTTCCAATGCTGTAATTCGCTGTACGGTTATTATTTCTTTGTGTGTTTTGAATGTGCGTTATGTTTCCCTTTCCCCTGTGTAATTCTTTCACTTCATATAGTGTTCAGGTTATTATCTGGCCTATTGTTGCCAGCTGTCTGGACTTGTCCTGTGATTTTTTCCTTCCATTAATTGCCCTCCTTATCTTTTTGTCATCTCTGATTCTCCTAGTTGTTCCTTATGGTCTGCCGAGCCGTTCATTGCGCCTCTGTTCCCTGATGTTTGGGCCTTTTGACCTCCGCAAGTGTCTTATGTTATATGGATTGTTGTTTTTCCGGAGGTCTGTGTGGAGAAGCACTATCTCTTGTATGTGGCGTTAACCCTGTAGCAACTTACTATCTCTCTTTTTACAATAACAATGTTGTTGCCAAAGAGAAACAAAATATTCAAGATATAATTTAGTTACTTTGACAACAATGATGGCTGAATGATGTTGAATTTAAACATATATAGTACAAGGCTGAAATGAAACGTGATGTTACAATTTGCGACTACATAGTGTTTATTTAAGTTTCCATTTTGTAACATTATACGTTTAAACAACAAACACGCGAATAGCATGCAGTAGTAGTACCGGGAAGGACACCCGGCGTGCGCTCCATAAAATTCCCTATCCTTTCATGTAAGTATGCGTATTAATACACAGGGATCTTGAATTACAAGATTTTCAAATCAGCGATTCTGATTTATTATAGCATTATACTAGATCATGATGAGGTTTACACATAATTATGCCATGTAATAGTATCTTTGCCATTGCAGACACTAGTGTCGAGCAAAACCAAAAATGACACAAACAGTTACGCTCCAATCCAAGCCCAAACCATGGATTCGCCCCTGGTATGTTTAATACGAAAACATGTAGCCACAATTCCTAGAGTGTCATTTTACATCATGGTTGAGCCACCGCGCAACGCAGACTTAAGCCCAAATGAACAAGTGCCGGGCTTGATATAGAGGGCAGTATTCGACCAGTCAGTCCAACCGATCACCGTCTCTGATGCATGCGAAGTACCAGATCAAACATGTTAGTTAGTTTAGCGCTAGTCTCCAAAATCACTAAAAATATTTTTTGTTAGAATTCCATTCAACCCATTGTTCAAATGAAGTTCCATTTTAGTACATTTCATACGTTAAAGCTTCTAAGGCGTAAATGTATTGTGTAATAATGTTAATTCAGTTAGAAGTTAATAATTAAATACTAAAATATTTTCAATTAATTTTCAATCT
The DNA here is from genome assembly GCA_032209605.1 of Mactromeris polynyma. NCBI lineage: Eukaryota > Metazoa > Mollusca > Bivalvia > Venerida > Mactridae > Mactromeris > Mactromeris polynyma. The sequence continues at coordinate 4,430,232 of JASFXZ010000007.1, forward strand.
CATATAGCAAAAGGACATTATATAACATTGTGGTTGGGTTTTGTGTTTTATGACAGGGGGAGATAATATGTACATGATACTAGGTTTGCCTTTTCTTAGTGTAATGCATCGACAATTGGTCAAGTGATAATGGGTGTTGTTGATTTTTGTTGCGCATTTTTTGCTTATCATGATTAAGGGTTCAAATAAATTCCAATACTTAGTGTTACATGTGGTTCACACAGAAAAGACCAAATGAGCGGCGCTATGGGATATACAACCTCTTCTGTAAGTGACGTCATTTCAAGAAAACGCAACATGTGATGTCACTATTTGCAAACAGGAAACAATATTTACTCCATATGGTCACTACGTTTTCCTATTGTCATATGTAGCAAATATTGCTTACTGTCCAGTCAGTACAAGTTGACGTCACATGTGCATTTTCTGGAATGACGCCACTTAAAGAGGTTGTAAAATCCCATAGCAGCGCTCAAATATGTAATTTATATTGGCCACTTCCAATTGAAATAAGTCAATTTTTGCAATTTATTGTACGTTTTAACCGATTTTTTACATTTTCCCATTTCAATGCACAGTGATGTTAATAACGAAAACTGGTAAATATATTGTCATGTTGATATAATACTATTAAATCCTATTGAGTAATTCACACAAACAACACATCTTAAGCACTGAATCGTTTTTTATGAAATGTATTTGACGCTTAACGTATAATTAAATCTGCAATTTAGATGAACTTCCTTTTCAATTGAGCCAATCATTTCTATTTTCACTTTTTCGAAAAACCGGTGTATAGGTCAAACATTATAGTTTGTAATTTCTGCTAGATACTTGGTTGAACTTCTTTGGGAAATTTACTAGCACAAACAGTATAGAAAGGGTTGATCATGAAAGTACGAGAAAGTTTAAAACTGAATATTACAATATAAGAACAAGTGTTAACAACTTACACACATCACAGAACAACTAACACATTTCAATATGTTATCAATGCCTTAAAAAATAAGAACACATACATGTGTTATCCCTTCTTAGGAATTTGTTGTATTTGGTGCGTTCACCCCACTTGATATTAGTAACAGTATCGGACTGGAACATTATAGGAGAGAAAAGATTACATACATAACACTTCAATCCAGTTTATTAGCTCTAAAATGACAATTAATTATATTGGTTAGCAGTTCACACCAGTATATTGATGAAATAAGACGGGAAGATGTTTTGTGACATTACTTGTTGTTACAGGATGTTGACACCCATCGTGTTCTATTTATAATGAGTTGTTCTACAATAAATGAGGTTGAACTATTTTTGTTTCAAAAAAGAGGTACACTGGATGTATTTGTTGTTTTCAGTAGTTCGTTTGTAGCCCGCATAAACGCCAGTTTCTTCTTACATACAATTAACACGGAAAACGAATCGTTAATCATGGACTTCAATACTGATAACATGGAAAGGAGATTAAATAAAAAGACAAAAAGAAAATTTGATAAAATATAAAGTAATATAATCTACATAGAGAAACGAATCAATTAACGTCTGTACTAAGGAATGATTAAGGTATGTTATGAAACAGTAGTGTAGATATATATTTATCGTTGATGAATCTACTAAAAGAAGCATAATATAAAGTGAAATGACGTCATAATAGAAACAGAAGCTGGCAGAAATATAATATATCTGTGCCCCGTTGATAGTAGCTTTATACACAGAGAAGCGAAAATACGTCTTAGTAAAACACAAGCAGGTCAACTTAAGAAAATTCAAGCAACTGAAATCAATGATGGTGTCCCGTTATCAAAGATCAAAACCCAACTCACACACAAACATTGAAAATATAACATTTAACAGGGACAGACCATCAACATAAACCTAAAATATTAGACATAACAGTAATACACGACCGTCATTCTGCATACGCATATTTTTGGACTTTACGCTTACTGCTGTGCAACACAGGCCATCATGTATACGTCCACTGATTTGAATATAACGCTTGTTGCTGTACAACACTGGTCAGTATGTATACGCCCACTGATTTGAATATACGCTCACTGATTGTAATATACGCCTAGTGATTGGACTATATGCCGATTGAATATATACGCTCACTGATTGGAAAACACGCCCAGTATATGACCACTACTGTACTATACTACATAGGTTAGTTTGGATATGTACACTTTTGCAATGCATTGGTCATTCTGTATATGACCTCTGTATATTATAATGTATTTACTGGACACCATTGGTCACTCTGGACACGTACTCTACTACACTAAATATTGGATCAATATGTCTTTTAAATTACCATCACGTTGTCAGAAAATTTGAATAACACTTGAATTGTTCTGTGTATTTAAATACGTAGTCATGATAGACTTTCATCTAAAACTAGAGCTATCACTGGATGCCGCTCTGTCAAACTTAGTGTTTACAAAAAAACAAGATAGCTGCCAGTCGGCCATCTTGAATGTTATTGAAAAACATGCTTTGTCATACGCAACAACTCATAATGTAGATTGTTTGTGTGAAGTTTCTTGAAATGCCTCAGAAAATGTAGAAGAAATTCGGTACACATTTTTTTTGAAAATTGTAAGATGGCCGCCAGTCATCCATCTTTATTGTGCCTGAAAATCAAAGTATGTGATGCGTTACAACTCATCAAGTAGATTTTGTGTGTGAAGTTTAATGAAAATCCGGCAACAAATGTAGAAGAAATTTGCTACACAAGTTTTTGAGAAAATCTTAGATCGAAAAATACAGTAAAAGTTCAGAGGCGTTCAGTGACCTTTATATGTATAGGGACACCTGTCTTACGCGAGAAAACTTCCTCATCCTATGGTGGTCATTTCTGCCAAATTATTTCTAAATCTCTCAATGAATGACAAAGATATGTACCGGACACGAAATCGGGACATACAAAGTTAAGAGATGTGCAGTAACCTTGACCTTGAAGCTAGGGACACTGGTGTTGTGCGCGACAAATCCTCGTCCTATGGTGGTCACTTCAGCCACATTATTTTAAAAATCCTCCATGAATGACAAAGATTTCGACCGGACAGCGCCATCACTAGAGCAACAGCGCCACCACTTTTATAAATATGTGCATATTTCCTTTTTAAGAAGTGCTTATAAGTTATGTTGTGTTCCGGCGTAACTACTATAAATAACAATTATATTTGCATGCGCCAGAATGTTCTTAAGGTGTGTGTAAGCAACGAAGTGTACTTGAAATGCTTGCAGATCTCAAAATATGCACAAGTCCGATTCGGGAGAAAAGCTCCTGGCATCACAGTTCGCACAATATTGAAACGAAATCGAAGCCAACCTGCTGTAACAGTGTTCTTACACGGTACCACATTCTCCGATTTTCGAATTATGTCCGTTTAATAAAATTATCAAATAAAATATAAATCATACTCACGTGTGTAGAAGTAAACACAAGACACAGCTGCACCACGGAAGTGTCGACAGCTCATTTTCTTTGCACCACCGATAAGTGGTGGAGCTGAAGTTTAGTAGCCGTGTAGTAGAACAATATGAGAATGATTAAAGTTTATTCCCAATTATTCAAACTTTTTCAATGTCATTAATGAAGCCGATAAGTCAATGTCAAACAGGAAAATTTCGAACTTTTTGCAAACATTGCATACATATAACCCCTTTTCTCTGTAAATATGGCACTCGCTCGCACACAAACGATATATGGAAATTACAGTGTCTTTGCTTAAACGATACACATAAGTTGTACATATGAACATTTACAAGAAATGAAACAAAATAGCAAAAGTATCCTCTGTCGACAGCCATCATCCAACATAACTGCCATCAGTACAGATGGTTGTACGGGGTGGGATAGTTGGACTGTTAGTTTAATACATATTGTGTTAAATGACAGGTGTCTGTCAAGTCATGTTTTGTTTGGCCACTAAATGGCTAGACATGTCATTGATTATGATATTTCAACAAATAAATAGTCTGCGGATATAGAGCACATGAACTGGGTTAGGAAATGAAGAGCACCCTGACCTAATAAACCTGGAGTCCTACCTGGATTATGTTTCTTTGCATAACACAGGACACATATATTGGAAATATATTTTCATGTTTTGGTTAGGTAAAATATTAACAAATAATGATCATAGTATTACTTCAAATGTCAACTATGTCTATACACAATTGCTTCGATTGTCTTCGGATTATCACCATACTGGTGTGATTGCAAAATTCTTCAATTGAATTCACCTTTAACTGTAACTGAATAGCTGTGTCCGCGCAAATAGCGACATCATCCGCAAACAAAATCCATAATAAAATCTTGTAATTGCCAGTTATAATCACTGTAATCTCTCTTAAGAAGAGAGACAACTCGTTTATGTATAGAGAAAGCATTATAATACCGGTTACGTCCCCTTGTCTCGTATCGGTAGTACAACTAAATGGTATAGTAATTTTATCATCACCGATGTTCACAGAAGTGCGTTGATTTGGATATATGGAATCACGTAACACATAAATCTTTATTGGACAAAACAGTGAATAGATATTTGTGTATTAATCCATCAAACGCCTTTTGAAAATCCATGTACTAAACATAAAAGATTCCACCAAGTCCAGATATTTTTTGAACCGTGAATAGATTGTCTGTAGAAGACTCACGAGAACTCCATCCTGCTTGTGCTTCCGATATTTTCCCATATTCCTCACCCCAACTACATAACCTCTCATTAATGAAGTTTGAAAATAGTTTATAAATATTTATCAGAGAAATGTCTCTATAATTGAGGGTTCTTCCTCTGATCCTGATTTGTGTACTGGAATTTTTGTACCAAATTCATAAAACATCTTAGCAGTGTCTCTGGTTTGATTGACTTGGAAACAGACTTTAACTTCTGCCCTTGTTCTCAATTAACAGGACTTACAGCTTGTTATACTGAAAAAAGAATAGTGACCATTGAGCAACTGTTTTTAAATAAAATGTTTGTTTGCGTGGCATTTGTTTCAAAACAAGTATTGCGATACGCGACAAAATGTTGCCAAATTGTTCGATCATTGCGTAAGTTTAGTTTAAAACGAATGTAAAACGGTTTTGTTTGTTGACAAATTTCAAGAGATAGAACAGAAGTATTGCAATAACCAACAACATTGAATCATGATAATTCAGCAATCACAATGGAGATAAGTAAATTATATGTTTGGATATACTGAGATATCGAACTATTTGATATGATGATGTATGTAGTACTGAGGGCTACCCGCCCTGGAAGTGTTTTAGTCTAAAAATGACCTTTATGCTAGAGGTCTGAATCTTACATAAGACATACTATCCTGTTACCGTGAATGTTTATACCAAGTAATATGAAAGTAAAAGCGTGCGATTTTCTGGATGTGTCTTAAGTTTACATCGAAGCTGAAAGTTGACACTCGCGTCCATTTATCCTTGCAGGAACAGCCTGATAATTTCAATACGCGAAATATTGTCATCCGAAGAAATATCTGATTTTACAGTGGACTTTAACCATACAAATCAATTGTAAGAATGCCCTTAAATGAAATATTGACACAACCGCATAAATCAAGTATAAAACTATATTCACAATATTGATTATTAACTCTTTTTTCTCAATGATTCATTTCATATGAAAAAGTTAAAGGATATTTTAAATAGAAAAATAAACTCCAAGCAGATATCTTTTATTAGGTTCAAATTATGTTACATGTCAATACTCGGATTTTGATAACAAATCCAAAGTCACTTGTCCTTCACCTCTGATTACACGATATTGGTGAGTGTAGTAAACTGATATGATATGTTTGGTTAAATCGGTCACGAAATCGAAACTAACTCCATTCTAGAGGACAATTTAAGGACGTTTTGACAATATCGGGAATATTAAGGTGTTTTAAACCTTCTCTAAGAAAGACCGGCGGTGAAGGTAAACATGTACTTTGTATTTTTGTTGTAATAGTTATTGTATCATTTGTTTTTATAAACAAGTATACAACGTGTACAATGACTTGATGATAAAGGGGTAGATAGACATATGTTTGTACCTTGGATTTTTTAAAGATGTTGTATTCGGTTACATCAGCGAAAGAGGGTGTAAATCTGAAAACACACCCGTACAATTTTGGTAATATCTTAAATATATACCTTATATTAAAGTCCTCCAAATGTAATCGAGTGCATAATTTGTATAAAAAGTATTTGTGAAATATGAAAAGTTTACATCATCAATTACGATAATCATTATCAAATTACAGTTTGAAACATTTGCCTCATGTATCATTCTGTGGTAGATCTATTTGTTTGTAAATGGATGACAGAGAGTTGTAAAAAATGCTTATTTTAAATAATCGAAAAATGAATAAACTTTGTTTGCAGATCTTGTTCCGATGTGAAAGATATTGAGGATGTGGCGCATAAATCAAATCTGTCTACATTACAGTCGCTAGTAGCTGAAATTACCCGCGTTAGCAAACAGCTACATACTATAAAGTTGAATATGTCAAACGATCTAAAGCTAATTCAGAACATGAACGACAGTATTCTAGAAGAAATCAAAGGTCTGCGAAAGCAATTCAATATACAGCTAGATGCTCTCGAGCAAAATATTATAGAAGAACTTGAGGAGGAGCAAAATAAACTGGGGAATGAAATAGGCGACGATATTACAGCCGTCGATGATTTGATAATTGCCTCCGACAAAAGTAAGCCAGACTTGACGTCTAACTTCGATGAGAAACAAATATTTATCGCCGAGAAGCTGGGTCAAGTAGTCCTAGCCGATGTAAATAACTTTCTAAAGAAAGCAAATGTATTGAAACGTCCGACACTGAAATTTGAACCGAATGATATTCTCAGTGATGCTATTGTAAAAACGGACCGTATGGGAAAAATCAACAGAATTGATACTAAACAAACACTAATACAACGTAGTAATTACACTATGGAATATGTGAATGAGATAAACGTTAGAGTGAGCTCGGACAAAACGACATGTGGTATTAACGCGATGTGTCAACTTCCCGGTGGATCAATTCTACTGATTGACTTAAGTAACAATAAACTGAAGAGACTTGATGAACAGCTCAATGTGAAGGATATCTTGCAATTGGAAGCTAATCCATTGGGACTTTGTTCTGTGTCTCCCACTGAGGTAGCTGTACGACTGAACGACAAAACAATACATTTTATATATGTAGGTAAATCCCTAATTTATCAACGAAAAGTGTCTATAAACAAGTTAAACCATAGATATTCTGGAATGGTGTGTTGTAACAATCAGTTGTGGATACCTGGTAATGGAGCTGTATATGTTTACTCTCTATCTGGAACTTTAGTGAAGAAAATAGAAACAGATTCACAAGGTGGGGAAATATTCCCTCAATACAGCCCCTGTCATATAGCTGTAAGTAACGATGAAACCAAAATCTATGTTACAGCAGGGAAGAGTAGGGTGGTTGTATTCAACGATAATGGTGATGTTATAAAGGTGTTACGTGATCAACGGCTGAACGGGGCATGTTGTGTTTGTGTCACAGAGGATGATTTTGTACTTGTAGCAGGCCGCTGGTCTAAGAATGTAGTTATGTTTGATAGAGACGGCAACAGTCTGGGTGAACTTGTTTCTAGTAAAGACATGTTATCTGCACCGTGGTCATTGTGTTACGACAGTAAGCGATGCCGTTTGTTAGCTGGTTATGAGTTAGATAAGGCACACATATTCCAGTTAAGCTAATGCCTGATGATAAACATGAATATTCTGTAGCAATGGTACTGTGACATATAGAACATTAATTATGTGTTAGTATGAAAGAAATTATTACATATGCCTTTTGATTTCGACACATGTTTCTGATTGCCTTGTAGATAATTGCATTTGTCTTCTTAAGATAGTATGTATGTGAAGATGTCTGTATTAGTGATTTAATGCGTGACCAGAATATTATACGGTTTCAATTTTGAAATTATGTTAACAATAAAGAACCACAAATGAAAATCGGGTATTTAATTATAATTTTTCATCCGAACGGTTCAGTGGGTATGATGTACGAATTATTCGTAACATCTAAAAGAGAAGGAATCAGTTGCTATAGGGAATGCCACATACATAAGATAGTGCCTCCCCACACACACCAAAAACTTGGTGTGGTCAACGAGTAGCTGTACTGTTTCAATAAAGTTCTCATATTAGTATTTGTACATGTATTTTCTTTTATTCATGAATCCACATGCGGCACATGTTTGTACACTTATTGTATACTTATATAAAAACGATAAAGTGACATTACAAAGGCAAATGTATTCTTTATTTCTCAAACATAATTTCATAAAATTAACCAATAATGAAATAAAAAAATAATTGGTCTAGAGTTTAATAAAGTTTTATACCTGAATTAACACATAGATAACTGTCACACGCTAATGACAGTTGGTACTACAAATGACGCATAGTTGCATTGTTAATGGTGTCAAGTATATATGCATCGTTCTTGCTATGATTGATGAAAGATTGCTTATTATTCTGATTATTTCCGTAAAAGTTATCGTTGAAATCGATAAAAACAAAGAGGTAAAACAAACGGGTCATGCCGCTACATACATGTCATTGTTGTCTATGATAAACATCCATTGAGCATGACTCATGAGCAGTATGTATCCGATACAAACTGAATTTTTCATATGACAAAACATAACTATATTAGAGAACCTATATATATATTTACAGTATAATACTGTATTGTATGAAGTGACGCTCATTTGGGGTTGCATCGATTGTTGTGTCATTGTATTAGTCTTATACTAATACTTATAATTATTCCTGTGTACTAAAAAATAAGAATACTCTAAAGAAGTTTCCGAAAAAAATACATACTTGAAACGCATGCATAAATTTGAATATACTGGAAACAAAAAGTCATCGTTTATATAGTGATTTGGGAAATATTGTCCTATCTGGTGATTTGAACGCTCGCACAGGAGACTTTTTCTATTCCATACAAAATACAACACAAAATACCGCAATTTGCAAGTCCATTTTCACTGTTTTGCTCTTTATTCAACCTCAATATTAAGACCACTTCAAGGGTACCGAAGGTGGTCTTATTATTGAGGTTTTCGGTTACACTTAAATAGATTCATAAACGTTCCACAGACGCTCATCACTGCCTCAATTCTTCCAGAAAACTATTATCAAATAATCAAAATAAAAAAAGATAATATTTTTGATATAGAATTGTTAAAATTATGTTAAAGAAAATAATCTAAGTATTGTTAATTGCCGATGGGATGACGACTGTTGTACTTATCCTGATACATTTCGAGGTCGACCTGTTTCGAGACTTGATATTATTTAGTAGCAAAAGTAATAATTATATTACTGATATACTTGGGTTATACTCTACCGCATTTTCGGTCCATTGTCCCATCACTTTTTTATTTTGAAGTAATATTGATATGTCTGTTAAATATAATTTGTCTTTTGATAAAGTGATTCGGGATACATACCGTAGTTGCGAATTCTTAAATGTAGTGTACTCGAAAGCTGATATATTTATTTATATTAATGATAATCTCATGTCTAATGAGTATGGTATTAATGGATGAGTAAAAATGTTTTCCAATGCTGTTTATTTATGTATTAATTATAGTCTCATTAATATACATTGTATATAATAGTAACTATAACAATTATATCGTATAAAATGTATATACCTACTCAAATTGAGTTGTAACAGAATATACAGTAAAAGTACACACACTGTTTAACCATTAAACTAATGTCATAACTCTTAAATACATTATATTATGTCAAACAATATATTTATATTGCACGTACATACCATCTACACATATAAAACTAATGAGCAGTCGTTAATCTTTATTGTAAAAACGAATTAAATGTTGATAATAAAAGACTTAATTTCAAAACGGGTGCTAATGCACAATTAAACAAGAAATATCTTGAAAAAAAACGATTGCTGGTAACTCCTGATCCAAAATGGATTTCGGTAAGGTAACGTACTCTTCATCGCAAGTTTTACCAATCCGCGTCAAGGTTACAAACGTTGTTCGGTTAAAGAGAAATTGCCTTGGTGGTTAACGTAAGAAATGATTGGTTTACACAACACTGATATGCAAAGAGCAAAACCATGTTAGTACGGCTGAGCAGAAAAATGACTTAAGACAATTCATCGACAGACCGGAAGATGAACTGATTAATAGCTGCTTTTTGTATGTAAATAAAACTTATCACACATTAACTGTTAAATAATTTGGTTAGTTTATGATATGTAATCTTTAAATCTTTGGACGTACAAGTAATAAGAAGCGTAGAAAGAAACAAAAAATCACCATAGTTTGATGATAACTGTAAAAAAGCGAAAAATGTATTTTATAATGCTTAATGGAGATACAATTTTGTGTTTTACTGTCGTAAGTTACGCATATTGTTTGTGTTTAATGTGACTGTGATATGAAAAATATTAATTTATTAATAATTTATTTCAGAATAGTTCCTGTGATATAATGTTTTTCTTGTGTTTTAATTGTTCCTCATAAATTGTGAGTCTTTGCCATGAAATATTGAAAATGGCCAAATGCTCAATACAACCGAGTTGCCAATAAAAGAAAGCATGAATCATTACAATATGTTACGATACGATACTGATTATGATGTCACTGTTTAATGTATAATAAATAACCACAAGCATCTCGTAAATTATTCATTGCTGTTTTCGTTTGATATTTATATTGAATGGTCAACCATTTATTTGCATTTTTTTAAATAAACGTCATGTGAAATAATACTTGAAACTTCAAAATTTATTCGAACCAGCTTCGTCCTTGAAAAGTAAATATAACATCGGTATAATTTGTTACTATAGTTACAGGCGGAGTTTTCCGAAACCACGCCTTATTCACTTCACATCAGTCTATGTAAAACAAACATGCAATAATACGTCATAAGACATACACGGCTAATTGCCGATGATGCAATCTATTGATTATCTTAAAAGCTGAATGACAAATTGCGTCATGTACGTGAATAAATGTGCACGTGATACATGATTTGGCCCGGATGTAAAACAACTGTTGACGTCACATGTTATAAGAAGGATTTAACTTCTATAGTCAGATTATAAATAACTTTCAACACTTTTGAAAAATGCTGAATGGATAATTGCAGTATCTAAATTTGAGTGAACGTGCATCAAATAAACTAATTTGTGACACGTGCTTGTTATGGCATTATCCATTCATTGTATATGAAAGCAGAGTATAACAGACCTGTGTATGACGTATGTTGATAGTTGCTTTATAATGATTTGAACACAATTGTGCACGTCCAATTTGATATTGATTTATGAATGTAACAAGAATGACAAGATCCATTGTATGAATAAAACAATGTTTGTAATAATGTACATCTGGAACTAAAGCCACATAGGGATTAACTCTGTAGTCTGACCATACATATATAAAATGTCCTTGATTGATTTATACGTTTAAAATGGAACAATTAAACGTTTTTTCTGATGTTTGGCTGAATCAAGGAATTGGTGATGTAGACGCCTTTTTATCAATATTCAGACAAAGAATATTCAACCTTATTTAGATTTTATTAGCATTGAAAGTTTCGCTTTGCATTTTGTCGTCTACGAACATCTGCTCATAGAAGCCGGAATATGGCATAAGCCTGTACAAATACCATAAAACATTTAAAACACAAATGGAAATAATACCCATTCAGCGATTTAAAGCTTTGGAACTGTCAGTAAATATTACAGGGGGTTTTAAATCGATTTAACAGCTATTTTAGTCTTATTTCGAGTATAAAGGACATTAAAGCGACCAGCTTCATAACTGACTACCTGTTTGAATATCATGTATTTTTTCACACCAAAGACGCAATGTAGTATTAGCATTCAAGTGTTTCTTGTTACTGTTTGCCGCTTACATAAGGTTTTAAGTAGCCCATTGTTCATGGATTGACGACCAATACCAACTAGTTCATTCACTAGCAACTAACAAATTCCCCGCATGAATCGAAGTTGTAGGACAAATGACTTTGGATTTATTATTATCGATCCAATTATTGATAACAGAACAACAACATTATAAACAATTTACTTGTATGCTAGATTTTAAGAAAGGATACAGCAAGCTGAAATTAAATATTGACACAAGTAAGTTTTGAACTATTGTTTGAACAATGAAGACAACAAGGCCAGCCAAGAAGTTAACTAGAGCGCTCACCGACCAAAGAGGATGTTTTGCGTTCGAACGAGGAGCTAGGTAATGTTGTTCGTGTTTAGTTCAGTGTATATGAAGTCAGTTCCATCCACATCGTTTTCTCTTTGTTTGAAAATTGACAGTTACCATTAGAATGATCGACGTTAAACAGCACTGCTTGATCAAGTACAACAGACACACCTACATTTTGGACTTCAATATAATTTTTATTTCGCAATTCGGCCATCTATAAAGATAAGAACTACGTATTGTGGGGATGATTTTTATATTATCTAAAAACAGTATAGTATCTCTCTCAAAACTACAATCTTGCCGTTCGTACTGGTACAAGCAGTTGACATTTCAGTGTCGGTAATTTGTGTAACAAGTTAAAGGTGTTTGGACAGGGCTGTCCATTCCCCTGCACCCATGGTCGCCAATAGTACTGCAACCACATTCCGTGTCCTCTGTCGCAGTGTTGTCCGCATTGGCCAACCACCCAAGATGGTAAGGAGTTTACTCTGTTTCTCTGTGATCTCTATGCCGACGTGACTGAAGTGTTTTCCTTTTCTATAACATATTTGTTCAGAACTCAATTCATCTCAACTGTTGGTAGCCCGAATCATCAATTATACTTCTCCGGGACGTCGGGATAGTGGATTTCTAGAGCACTGTGGTATTAGCAGGAGCATGACAGGCAGTAGTCGGTGTATGGACACCTAATGAGATTAAGAGCCACATCGCTTGTTCTCCTTAGCAGTAAATATACAGTAAAACCTCACTTAAAGACCACCTCATTAATAAGAACACACTTTTACAGTTAATTTTCACTGTTTTTGCTCTTTATTCAACATCCACACTAAGACCACCTTAATTTTAAGACCAGTTCTCAAGGGTGATCTTATTATGTAGATTTTACTGAAAATAAAATGTACTTCCAGAGCAACCTGATACCATGGATTGTCCGTATCCCTGTACCATAAATGGTCGCCACTTTTGCCATCCGATACTTTGCCCTCTGTCGGCCTGTGTGGATGCCAAATCTGACCCGGGTATCTGCTGCCCATCGTGTCCTAATGGAAAGTTTGCTGTGGTCATTTCATATATGCTTATATTAAACAAGTTTAAGATATAGCAGTAAGCATGTTGTTGTCAATTTTATTCAACGAGGTCAGTAAAAATGCATGCTGTGATGATGTCATACATGTACATGTAATATTAAACACATTAAATATCTAGCATTATGCATGTTGCTGTCTGTTTTATTAAACGAGGTCAGTAAATATATATGCTATGGTGATGTCATATAAACCTAATGAAGATCTAGCTTTATGCGTGTTGCTGTCTGTTTTATAAAACGATGTCAGTAAAAATGTATGGTGTGGTGATGTTATACATTTAATATTAAACACATTGAATATCTAGCAGTATGCGTGTTGCTGCCTGTTTTGTTCAACGAGGTCAGTATAAATGTATGGTGTGATGATGTTATACATGTAATATTAAACACATTGAACATCTACCATTATGCGTGTTGCTGTCTGTTTTATTAAACGAGGTCAGTAAATATATATGCTATGGTGATGTCATATAAACCTAATGAAGATCTAGCTTTATGCGTGTTGCTGTCTGTTTTATTAAACGATGTCAGTAAAAATGTATGGTGTGGTGATGTTATACATGTAATATTAAACACATTGAATATCTAGCATTATGCGTGTTGTTGTCTGTTTTATTCAACGAGGTCAGTAAAAATGTATGGAGTGGTGATGCCATACATGTAATATTAAACACATTGAATATCTAGCATTATGCGTGTTGCTGTCTGTTTTATTCAACGAGGTCAGTAAAAATGTATGGAGTGGTGATGCCATACATGTAATATTAAACACATTGAATATCTAGCATTATGCGTGTTGCTGTCTGTTTTATTCAACAAGGTCAGTAAAAATGTATGGAGTGGTGATGCCATACATGTAATATTAAACACATTTAATATCTAGCATTATGCGTGTTGCTGTCTGTTTTATTCAACAAGGTCAGTAAAAATGTATGGAGTGGTGATGCCATACATGTAATATTAAACACATTGAATATCTAGCATTATGCGTGTTGCTGTCTGTTTTATTCAACAAGGTCAGTGAAAATGTATGGAGTGGTGATGCCATACATGTAATATTAAACACATTGAATATCTAGCATTATGCGTGTTGCTGTCTGTTTTATTCAACAAGGTCAGTAAAAATTTATGGTGTGGTGATGTCATACATGTAATATTAAACACATTGAATATCTAGCATTATGCGTGTTGCTGTCTGTTTTATTCAACAAGGTCAGTGAAAATGTATGGTGTGGTGATGCCATACAGTAACTGTGGTATAGACGTGGTATAGACGTGGTATAGACGTGGTATAGACGTGATATAGACGTGATATAGACGTGGTATAGACGTGGTATAGACGTGGTATAGACGTGGTATAGACGTGGTATAGACGTGGTATAGACGTGGTATAGACGTGGTATAGACGTGGCATAGACGTGGCATAGACGTGGCATAGACGTGGTATAGACGTGCTATAGACGTGTATAGACGTGGTATAGACGTGTATAGACGTGGTATAGACGTGGTATAGACGTGGTATAGACGTGGTATATACGTGGTATAGACGTGGAATAGACGTGGTATAGACGTGGTATAGACGTGGTATATACGTGGTATTGACGTGGTATATACGTGGTATAGCCGTGGTATAGACGTGGTATAGACGTGGTATTGACGTGGTATAGACGTGGTATAGACGTGGTATAGACGTGGTATAAAAGTGGTATAAAAGTGGTATAGACATGGTATAGACGTGGTATAGACGTGGCATAGACGTGGCATAGACGTGGCATAGACGTGGCATAGACGTGGTATAGACGTGGTATAGACGTGGCATAGACGTGGCATAGACGTGGCATAGACGTGGCATAGACGTGGCATAGACGTGGTATAGACGTGGTATAGACGTGGTATAGACGTGGTATAGACGTGGAATAGACGTGGTATAGGACTATGCCTTCTTGCAAAGCCGGATAGGCAGTTTTATTTCTGTGGTCGTGTGTGATACAAAAAACCCGAATGTGATTGAATTTATAACAAGAAATATTTTTCGACCAAAGTTCAATTAAAAGTGTCGAATGACAAAGATATGGACCGGACACGGAATCGGGACATACAAAGTTAAGAGGTGTGCAGTAACCTTGACCTTGAAGCTAGGGACACTGGTGTTGTGCGCGACAAATCCTCGTCCTATGGTGGTCACTTCTGCCACATTATTTTAAAAATCCTCCATGAATGACAAAGATTTCGACCGGGCAACAAATCGGGACGGACGTGACGACGTGCGTGCGTGATTCCTATATAGCCATCACTTCAGTTTATGAAGTTGGTATGATTAAATAGAACCCGAAAAACTGTAATCTATGAGTATGTCTGGGTATATCGACCATAATTATGTCGGTCTGCAAAACTGTGCTTTAAACTAGATCACGAAGAAAACTTGACCAATGATTGTCCTGGTGTGTTCGAGTACCCATATAATCTATAATGCAGAGATATTATCTAGGATAATAAACATTGTAAAGTGTAGAATAAAACAAAGAGTCAGCATCACAAAGCATTTTTACATTAATATTGCACGGATAAAGGGACGTTTTAGACCGTACCATTGGAGCACGATACACCAATTCTTCGGAAACAGATTTCCGTAAGGTGACAGATAGGGATTCATCCATTGAAACTGAAGGTAATTCGAACCTCAATGTATGATATGTCATTGGCAGGTTAACGAAAATCTCTGCTGCTATTCGGTCCAAAAATATAATGTTGAATACACAACTCCTTGGTGGATTTTACTTGCGCTAATTATTGTATTAAATACTAAATGTTCAATGTTTCAGCTACCCAGCATTTATAAGAGATATACAGATATTTCTGCAGTATTCCACCCTAAAACGTGTGTGACTCAAAGTAATTCGTTTTTCCACGAATAACCATGGAACTAATAGTACCTAGATCCACATTTGTTTCTAAAATATGTGCTAAATTTGCAAATAAATATAAAATATATGTGTTGCTTAGAAAAATATTGTATCCAACTTGTTCATCAAATTGTTTACCATAGATTTAGGTCCGTGATCCATGAAATTTGGATGTTCTTGCATGTGTAAACACAACGGATTAACTAATCAGAATGCATGGATTTGCTGAATTTTGAATTATTATGTAGTGCACAGAGAAATACTTCAATGTTTGCTAATCTTCCTGCATTATTGAAGATGGTTGACTAGCCTCGTGAAGTGCTCTAATCTGTTTCGAGGACAAAATTGTATTTACAATGACGATTTCTTATTGTATTATTGTCAGTAATACATGGAACACCAGTTAAAATTACGATTATAACACACAAACAACACATAACCAATGCATTGGAGCTAAAACACTCCGGCGATTATTTTGAGGAACTGTCATGTATATTAACATAAAATATTTGGCAACTGTCGTAGACGTTGGCCATTGAAAATCGGAACTGCCCTTGGCGTTAACGAAGACGCAATACCTCGTCAATTTTAAAACTCAGTATCTCCATCAAAATAAGTTATTAGTAGAACAATATGAGAACAATTAAAGTTTATTCGCAATTATTCCTGAGTCCTATGTTTCTTTGCATAACACAGGATAAATATATTGGAAATATATTTTCATGTTTTGGTTAGGTAAATAAATGAACAGTTTATGAGCATAGTATTACTTTAAATGTCTATACACAATCGCTTCGATTTTCTTCTGATTATCACCATACTGGTGTTATTGCAAATTTCTTCAATTGAATTAACCTGTAATTGTAAGTGAGTAACTGTGTCCGCGCAATTAGCGACAAAATCCGCAAACAAAATGCTTATAAAATCTTGTATTTGGTCAGTTATAATAACTGTAATCTCACTTAAGAAGAGAGACAACTCGTTCATGTATAGAGAAAACATTAAAGTACCGGTTACGTCCCCTTGTCTCGTATCGGTAGTACAAGGAAATGGTAGAGTAATTTTATCAAGACCGATTTTCACATAACTGCGTTGATTTGAATGTATGAACACACGTAACAATTATACCTTTATTGGACAAAACAGTGAATAGATATGAGTGTAGTAATCCATCAAACGCATGTACTAAACATACAATCTTCCAGCAGGTCTAGATATTTTTTGAACCGTGAATAGATTGTCTGTAGTAGACTAACCAGAACTCAATCCTGCTTGTGCTTCCGATATTTTCCGATATTCCTCACCCCAACGATATAACACCTCATTAATGAAGTTTGAAATTGTGTATACATATTTACCAGAGAAATGTCTCTATAATTGAGGGTTCTTCCTCTGATCCAGATAGTTGTACTGGAACTATTGTATCAAGTTCATAAAACATCTTAGCAGTGTCTCTGGTTTGATTGACTTGGAAACACACTTAAACTTCTGCCTTTGTTTTCAGTTACTTAGACCTTACATCTTGTTATACAGAAATTCATATTATACAGAAACAAGAATAGTGACAATTTTAACACCGTTTTTTAAATACAAAGAACATGTATTACGAACTCCACGCAGCGGTTATCTTCCCATGCAGTACAGCAATAACCTCCGATAACTATAAGGGGAGATCACTGCGAAGGAGATTGGTAAGTTTAGTGTCACCAGTTTAAAACGATTTTCTGGATGTGTCTTAATTTTACATCGAAGCTGAAAGTAGAAACTCGCGTCCATTTAACCTTGCAGGAACAACCTGATAATTTCAATACGCGAAATATTGTCATCGCAAAAATATCTGATTTAACACTTGACTTTAACCATACATATCAATTGTAAGAATGCCCTTAAAATGAAATACTGACATAACCGAATAAAAATCAAGTATAAAACTGTATTCACAATATTGATTATTAACTCTTTTTTTCAATAAATCATTTCATATGGAAAAGTTAAGGACATTTTACATAGAACAATAAACTTCAAGAAGATATTTTTTTATAAGGTTCAACTTATTTTTATATCAATACTCGGCTGTTGAGTCTTGTCCTTCACCTCTGATTACACGAGGTTGGGCGTGTAGTAGTATACAGATATGATATGTTTGGTTATTTCGGTCACGAAATCGAAACTAGACTCCATTCTAGAGGACAATTTAAGGACGTTTTGACAATTGGGGGAATATTAAGGTGTTTTAAACCTTCTCTACGAAAGGCCGGTGGTAAAGGTAAACGTATTCATTGTATTTTTGTTGTAATATTCATTGTATCATTTGTTCGTGTTTATAAACACGTATACAACTGTGTACTTTGACTTGGTGATAAAAGGGTTGATAGAAATATATTATTGCGTCGGATTTGTTTAAAGAGATTGTATTCGGTCACATCAGCGAAAGAGTATGTAAATCTGAAAACAAACCCGTAATATCTTTGAAATATCTTAAATATATACGTGAGTAAAACTTGATTTACTTGTGAAAATGTACCATATGTAGACTTAAGTTATATACTGTAGAAGTAATACAAGGATATGTTAACGTTAACCGGGAGAATCATAATGATGAAATATAGTTTTAGGGTTAATTTTAGTTATTTAAGGCATCAAAAACCTAATGTTTCTCAAAGTATTTTATCAATTGTTCTAAAACTAATCATAGAAGCTTATTGACAACAAATTTGTGTGACTTCAAAATGTAAGGAAAATAATCAATGTTAAGTCATGTTGATATTCCATTACCTCCCTTATATTATGTTAGTATAAGAAACATATTCCGTTCTTATGCGATATATCGTTTAAATGAATCTAGTGTTAACAATTGCTATAATGATAAACTTCCTCCTCATGATACTATATGAGTGTTGTTTCTGTTTGTGTTATGAATGTTTTATGCTTCCCTTTCCCCTATGCAATTCTGTCACTTTATACAGTGTTCAGAGTGTTTCCTGCCCAATTTCGACCTATTGTGGCCTGTTGTCTTGAATTGTCCTGTGAGCTTTTCCATCCATTAATTCCCCCCTCCCCCTCCCTTTACTGTCCACTTTGATTCTCCTAATTATTCCTTATGGTCTGTTGGGCCATTCCTTGTGCCTCTGTTCCTTGATATGTGTACCGTTTGACCTCCTTAAGTGCATTATGTTTTGTGGATTGTTATTTTTCCTGAGGTCTGCGTGGGGAGGTATTGTCTTGTGTATGTGGCGTTCCCCGTAGTTACGTATTCTCTCTGTTTTACTTACGATTAAAGTTGAAGTAAAATCAAGGGAAATAGTGCACCCGATGTGGGACTCGAACCCACGACCCCCTTAAGACTAGTACGGCGCTCTACCGACTGTGCTAACCGGACGACCGTCTAACCCCACACAACTTCAAAGACAACAAAACACAAAGAGTACTCTACCTCTCGATGTGTAAGCTTGTATTGTATATATATCGGTTATATAGGAATACATAGTAGTAGTCTGTAATCAATTTGTTTGCTATTATATTTCACGTTAAATAAAATGTGCGTATTGTAGTTTCTATTTAGTATTCTTATGAAATTAACTTATGGTGTATTACAGAACGATGGCGGAAGGTGGACATTTCTCTGGAGCACTGGAGGATGGATCAGAAGCTCTGTTCGATCATGAGTGTACACAATGTCGTGCACGTGGTTCAAAACAAGAAGCCACCGACTTCTGTCAAGACTGCAAACAGTTGTTATGTAACACTTGCGGGAGATATCACATCCAATATATGAAAACACATACATTAGTTAGCGTCACGTCATTGAAGCAGCCGAAAACAATCCTACCAACCATCGGTTGCTAAATGCCAGTACCATCCGGACCGTGATATCGAGATGTATTGTGGTACTCATGATATGGTTTATTGTTGTCGCTGTATCGCCAAGGAACACAGGTATCATTATTCTCATTATGAATAATTAATAAAGATGGAGATAATAACTATGTTAGACTTAAATAACTCATCACGTTCATGAGAGCAGTTATAATTTAAAGGCTAGAGCTTAATCAGTTTGGCTTTACATCTACATATTACAGATTGGTTTAAAGTTACTTATAACATAACATACAGTGTAGGGTGATAATAACACCCATGTATTATATATCGATATTTCACTAGTGCAATAATACTTCACGTTTGTGTGACGTCACAACAAAACAAGCGTGACGTAGACGCGTTCAAATGATGATGACATTGATATTTATGTTATGTCATTGAAAATTTATATCTAGTTAATTTGAATATGATTTGTGAAATAATCATTTGAACTCGTATCGTGTGGCAAAATTTAAAAAAGTCAATTGTCAGAACTACGTTTTTAAGCGTCAGCTTTTATTTACCAAAGATCGAATTACACACGTCATACCTTGCTTGCATATAAGGTGGTTAAGGTTTTGTCATAAATAGAATGTTAAAATCGTGTTCATTTTTTATCGTTTTTAGAAGACTCGTTCAATAAATAATGACCGCTTGTATTAAGATCCTCCAAATGTAATTGAGTGCATTTGTATAAAAAGTATTTTGTGAAATAAGAAAAGTGTACATTATCAATTACGATAATCATTATTAAATTACAATTTGAAACATTTGCCACATGTAGCATTCTGTGGTATTCGTTTGTAAATGAATGACAGAGAGTTGTAAAAAATGTTTATTTTAAATAATCGAAAAATGAATAAACTTTGTTTGCAGATCTTGTTCAGATGTGAAAGATATTGAGGATGTGGCGCATAAATCAAATATGTCGACATTACAGTCGCTAGAAGCTGAAATTACTCGCGCTAGCAAACAGCTACATACTACAAAGTTGAATATGTCAAACGATCTTAAGCTAATTCAGAACATGAAAGACAGTCTTTTAGAAGAAATCAAAGGTCTGCGAAAGCAATTCAATATACAGCTAGATGCACTCGAGCAGAAGATTATAGCAGAACTTGAGGAGGAGCAAAACAAACTGGAGAATGAAATAGGCGATGATATTACAGCCGTCAATGAATTGATAATTGCCTCCGACAAAAGTAAGCCAGACATGACGTCTCACTTCGATGAGAAACACATATTTATCACTGAGAATCTGGGTCACGTAGTCCTTGCCGATGTAAAGAACTTTCTTAAGAAAGCAACTGTATTGAAACGCCCGACACTGAAATTTGAACCGAATGATAGTCTCAGTGATGCTATTGTAAAAACGGACCGTATGGGAAAAATCAACAGAATTGATACTAAACAAACACAAATACAACGTAGTAATTACACTATCGAATCTATGAATGAGATAAACGTTAGAGTGAGCTCGGACATAACGGTGTGTGATATTAACGACATGTGTCAGCTTCCTGATGGATCACTTCTACTGATGGACGATAATAACAATAAACTGAAGAGACTTGATGATCAGCTCAATGTGAAGGATTTCTTGGATTTGAAAGCTGAACCATGGGGACTTTGTTCTGTGTCTCCCACTGAGGTAGCTGTGCGAATGGACGACAATACAATACAGTTTATATATGTTGGTAAATCCCTCACTTATCAACGAAAAGTGTCTATAAAAAACATCAACATTGCCTTGTCTGGAATGGCGTGTTGTAATAATCAGTTGTGGATACCTGGTGTTGAAGCTGTATATGTTTACTCTCTATCTGGATCTTTAATAAAAACAATAAAAACTGATTCACAAGGTCGGACAATATTCCCTGAATTCAGTCCCTGTCATATAACTGTAAGTGATGATGAAACCAAAGTCTATGTTGCAGCAGGGGAGGATAGGGTGGTTGTATTCAACAATAATGGTGATGTTATAAAGGAGTTACGTGACCCACGACTGAACGGAACACGTTGTTTATGTGTCACAGAGGATGATATTGTACTTGTAGCAGGCTACTTCTCTAAGAATATAGTTATGTTTGATAGAGACGGCAACAGTCTGGGTGAACTTGTTTCTAGTAAAGACATGTTATGTGGACCGTTGTCATTGTGTTACGACAGAGAGAGATGTCGTTTGTTAGTTGGTTATGCGTTAGATAAGGCAAACATATTCCAGTTAAGCTAATACGTGATGATATACATGGATATTGTGTAGCAATGTTACTGTGATAATATAGAACATTAATGATGTGATAGTATGAAAGAAATGATTGCTATATATGACTTTTGATTTCGACACCTGTATGTGATTGCCTTGTATATAATAGCATTTGTCTTCTTAAGATAGCATGTGTGTGAAGATATCTGTATTAGTGATGTAATGCGTGACCAGAATGTTACACAGTTTCAATCATTGAAATTATGTTAACAATAAAGAACCACAAATGAAAATCCGGTATTTTTTTTATAATTTTTCATCCGAATAGTTCAGTGGGGATGATGAACGAATTATTCGTTACATCTAAAAGAGAAGGAATAAGTTGCTATAGGGAATGTCACATACATGTGACAGTGCCTCCCAACACAGACCAAAAACTTGGTATGGTCAACGAGCAGCTGTACCGTTTCAATAATGATCTCATATTAGTATCTGTACATGTATTTTCTTGTATTCATGAATCCACGTTTGTACATTTATTGTATACTTAACGCCATTAAAAACGCAACCAAACATTATATATAGATAAAGTAACACTACAAAGGCAACGGTATTCTTTATTTCTCAAACATAATTTCATGAAATTAATCAATAATGAAATACAAAAATAATTGGTCTAGAGCTTAATAATGTTTTAAACAAGAATTAACACATAGATGACTGTAACACGCTTTTGACAGTAGTTGGTACTATAAAATGACGACTAGTTCAAATAGTTGCGTTTTTAATGGTGTCAAGTATATATGCAATGTTCTTGCTATGATTGATGAAAGATTGCTTATTATTCGGATTATTTCCGTATAATTTATCATTGCTATCGATAAAACAAAGAGGTAAAACAAACGGGTCATGCCGCTACAAACATGTCAATGTTTTGTATATGTAAAAAAACAAACGAAACAGACGTGCAAAATACAAATGAATCAATGGTGCAAAACACAGTTTCACTTGCAAAATACTAAGATTGAGAAAAACCACATTGCATGACAGTAATAAGGTTGTTGAAAAGAACTGACATATTCTACGGCATTGACATCACATGATGAACCTCAATATACGTAATGAATAAAATTAGTAATAAGTTAAAGCAACACCAACAACAACAATAAAACCGAGAATAATTTCTTGTATACTTTATTTTAACTGAACAATCGTTCTAATACAGCGTTAATAACACACAATAGAACTCGGAAATATAATGAATAATGCCAACAAGCAACGATAATACAGTCATATCCTATATCCTTGTTGAATATCCTTAGTGTATCAATGTATCGTGGTACAAATTGTTGCTAATGTATTTCCAGTATATCGTGATATCGCTGATGAGCTACGCTCGGAAATAGTCATATTTCTGTGCGGATGTTGCCAAAGTCAATACATTAGAAACCTTTAGTGGAAAAAGTATTAAGGTTACCGAAGGTGGTCTTATTATTGAGGTTTTCGTATACACTAGATACATACACGTTCCACAGACGCTCATCACTTCGTCAATTTTACCAGAAAGGTATACTCAAAATAAAAATAAAATAATTTTGGTATAAAATTGTTAAAATTTTGCTTAAGAAATTACTCAAAGTATTGTTAATGGCCGATTGGATGTCGACTGCTGTACTTATCCTGATACATTTCGAGGTCGACCTGTTTCGAGCTTTGTTGAGTATTCAGTAACAAAAGTAATAATTATATAACTGATATACTTGGGTTATACTCTACAGCATTTTCGGTCCATTGTCCCGTCACTTTTTCATTTTGAAGTAATATTGATATGTCTGTTAAAAATAATTTGTCTTATGATAAAATGATTAGGGATACATACCGTAGTGGTGAATTCTTAATTAATTATCTTGATCATCCATGCATTGTGTCGCTATACGTAAGCCCAATTCTCACTGTCCCGGTTCTGGTCCCGATATCTCCCGGTGAAATAAAAACCGGTATAACGGGATGATCCGGGATGTCCCCGTTTGATCCCGGATTACCCCGGTTAGTTCCCGGTTTGGCACGGTCCATTTCCGGTGTCGCACCGGCTTGTCCATCCCGGTATAACCCAGTGTGACCAAGGTCGTGTCCTGGTGGCCGCCAGTCCAACCCGGAATAACCCTGGTCATGCACCGATGGAGCCCCGGTGGCCCCCGTTGTAGTATATATTACGGTAGAGCCACGGTAGAGACCCGGCCCTGCACCGGCGTATACCGGCATTGTGCTGGACATGCCCGGATCACGCCGATTCTGGATATTTCTCCCGGTGTCTCCCGGTTGTAGTAAACATTTTAAAACATCCGGGACAGTCTGCCGGATCAAGCCGAGACAACATGGTTCATTACGGACCATCCCGAACTTCTACGGTACCGCCGCGGATGTCTTCCCGGTTTGACAAGATTTCTCCCGGACCATCACCCGGGACGTACCGGGGCGCCAATCCGGGACAGTGAGAATGGGGCTTAAAATGTAGTTTTACTCGAAAGCTAATATATTAATTTGCATTAATGATAATCACATATCTAATGAGTATGATATTAATGAATGTGTAAATATGTTTTTGAATACTGTTTATTTATGTATTAATTATAGTCTCATTAATATACATTGTACATAATAGTAACCATAACAACTATATCGTAAACATGTATATCCCTACTGAAATTGAGTCATAAGAGAATATACAGTAAAAGTACGCACATTGTTTAACCATTAAAATAATGGCATAACTCTTAGATACATGATATCATGTCATACAATATATTTATATTGTACGAACATACCATAAAACCAAGGAGCAGTCGTTATTCTTTATTGTAAAAACGAATTAAATGATGATAATAAAAGACTGAATTGCAAAACAGGTGCTAATACACGATTAAACAAGAAATATATTGAAAAAGATGGCCGGCGCAATTGAATGTTAGAATTTGTTGTGCACATGCAATTAACAAATGCCGAGATGATAAGATTGCTGGTTACTCCTGATCCAAAATGGATTTCGGTAAACTTTGACTGAAAATCAGTGGATTTCTATAAGGTAACGTACCCTTCATCGCAAGTTTTACCAATCCGCGTCAAGGTTACACACGTTGTTCGGTTAAAGAGAAATTGCCTTCTAGGTTAACGTAAGAATCATCCCGGCCAGACAATAGATGAGCTGATTAACAGCTGCTTTTTGTATGAAAATAAAACTTATCACACATTAACTGTAAAATAATTTGGTAAGTTTATGATATTTCATTTCAAAGTTTTGGTCGTACAAGTAATAAGAAGCGTAGAAAGAAACAAAAAATCCACATAGTTTGATGATAACTGTAAAAAAGCGAAAAATGTATTTTGTAATGCTTAATGGAGATACAATTTTGTGTTTTACTGTCTTAAGTTACGCATATTGTTTGTGTTTAATGTGACTGTGATATGAAAAATATTAATTTATTAATAATTTATTTCAGAATAGTTCCTGTGATATAATGTTTTTTCTTGTGTTTTAATTGTTCCTCATAATTTGTGAGTCTTTGCCATGAAATATTGAAAATGGCCAAATGCTCAATACAACCGAGTTGCCAATAAAAGAATGCATGAATCATTACAATATGTTACGATACGATACTGATTATAATGTCACTGTTTAATGTTTAATAAGTAACCACAAACATCTCGTAAATTATGCATTGCTGTTTTCGCTTGATAATTATATTGAATGGACAACCATTTATTTGCATTTTTTTAAATAAACGTCATGTGAAATAATACTTGAAACTTCAAAATTTATTCGAACCAGCCTCGCCCTTGAAAAGTAAATATAACATCGGTATAATTTGTTACTGTAGTTACATGCGAAGTTTTCCGAAACCACGCCTAATTCACTTCACATCAGTCTATGAAAACAAACATGCAATAATACGTCATAAGACATACTAGGCTAATTGCCGATGATGCAATCTATTGATTATCTTAAAAGCTGAATGACAAATTGCGTCATGTACGTGAATAAATGTGCACGTGATACATGATTTGGCCCGGATGTAAAACAACTCTGTTGACGTCACATGTTGTAAGAAGGATTTAACTTCTATAGTCAGATTATAAATAACTTTCAACACTTTTGAAAAATGCTGAATGGATAATTGCAGTATTTAAATTTGAGTGAACGTGCATCAAATAAACTAATTTGTGACACGTGCTTGTTATGGCATAATTCATTCATTGTATATGAAAGCAGAGGATAACAGACCTGTGTATGACGTATGTGGATAGTTGCTTTATAATGATTTGAACACAATTGTGCACGTGCAATTTGATATTGATTTATGAATGTAACAAGAATGACTTGATCCATTGTATGAATAAAACAATGTTTGTAATAATGTGCATCTGGAACTAAAGCCACATAGGGATTAACTCTGTAGTCTGACCATACATATATAAAATGTCCTTGATTGATTTATAGGTTTAAAATGGAACAATCAAACGGTTTTGCTGATGTTTGACTGAATCAAGGAATTGGTGATGTAGACGCCTTTTTATCAATATTCAGACAAAGAATATTCAACCTTATTTAGATTTTATTAACATTGAAAGTTTCGCTTTACATTTTGTCGTCTACGAACATCTGCTCATAGAAGCCGGAAGATGGCATAAGCCTGTACAAATACCATAAAACATTTAAAACACAAACGGAATTAATACCCATTCAGCGATTTAAAGCCTTGGAACTGTCAGTAAATATTATTTCGAGTATAAAGGACATTAAAGCGACCAGCTTCAAAACT
This sequence comes from Mactromeris polynyma, assembly GCA_032209605.1. Classification (NCBI taxonomy): domain Eukaryota; kingdom Metazoa; phylum Mollusca; class Bivalvia; order Venerida; family Mactridae; genus Mactromeris; species Mactromeris polynyma. The sequence goes on from JASFXZ010000007.1 coordinate 4,457,380, forward strand.
GACTACCTCTTTGAATATCATGTATTTTTTCACACCAAAGACGCAATGTTGTGTTAGCATTAAAGTGTTTCTTGTTACTGGTTGCCGCTTACATACGGTTTTAAGTAGCCCATTGTTCATGGATTGACGACCAATACCGACTAGTTCATTCACTAGCAACTAACAAATTCCCTGCATGAATCGAAGTTGGAGGACAAATGACTTTGGATTTATTATTATCGATCCAATTAGTAATAACAGAACAACAACATTATAAACAATTTACTTGTATGCTAGATTTTAAGAAAGGATACAGCAAGCTGAAATTAAATATTGACACAAGTAAGTTTTGAACTATTGTTTGAACAATGAAGACAACAAGGCCAGACAAGAAGTTAACTAGAGCACTCACCGACCAAAGTGGATGATTTGCGTTCGAACGAGGAGCTAGGTAATGTTGTTCGTGTTTAGTTCAGTGTATATAAAGTCAGTTCCCTCCGCATCGTTTTCAGTTTGTTTGAAAATTGACAGTTACCATTAGAATGTTCGAGGTTAAACAGCACTGTTTGATCAAGTACAACAGAAACACCTACATTTTGGACTTAAATATAATTTTTATTTCGCAATCCGGCCATCTATAAAGATAAGAACTACGTAACGTGGGGATGATTTTTATGTTAACTTAAAACAGTATAGTATCTCTCTCAAAACTAAAATATTGCCGTTCGTACTGGTACAAGCAGTTGACATTTCAGTGTCGGTAATTTGTGTAACAAGTTAAAGGTGTTTGTACAGGGCTGTCCATTCCCCTGCACCCATGGTCGCCAATAGTACTGCAACCACATTCCGTGTCCTCTGTCGCAGTGTTGTCCGCATTGTCCAACCACCCAAGATGGTAAGGAGTTTACTCTGTTTCTCTGTGATCTCTATGCCGACGTGATTGCGTGTTAAATACACTGAAGTGTTTTCCTTTTATATAACAGATTTGTTCAGAACTCAATTCATCTCAACTGTTGGTACATGTAGCCCGAATCATCAATTATACTTCTCCTGGACGCCGGGATAGTGGATTTCTAGAGCCCTGTGGTATAAGCAGAAGCATGACAGGCAGTAGTCGATGTATGGACACCTAAACATCGCTTGTTCTCCTTAACAGTAAATATACATGAAAACCTCACTTAAAGACCACCTCATTAATAGGAACACACTTTTCAAGTTAATTTTCACTGTTTTTGCTCTTTATTCAACATCAATATTAAGACCACCTTAATATCAAGACCAGTTGTCAAAGGTCTCAAGGGTGATCTTATTATTGAGATTTTACTGAAAATAAAATGTACTTCCAGAGCAACCTGATACCATGGATTGTCCGTATCCCTGTACCATAAATGGTCGCCACTTTTGCCATCCGATACTTTGCCCTCTGTCGGGCTGTGTGGATGCCAAAACTGACCCGGGTATCTGTTGTCCATCGTGTCCTAATGGTAAGTTTGCTGTGGTCATTTCATATATGCTTATATTAAACAAGTTTAAGATCGAGCAGTAAGCATGTTTCTGTCGATTTTATTCAACGAGGTCAGTAAAAATGCATGCTGTGATGATGTCATACATGTAATATTAAACACATTTAACATCTAGCATTAACCATGTTGCTGCCTGTTTTATGCAACGAGGTCATTAAAATGTATGCCATGGTGATGTCAAATAAACATATTTAAGATCTTGCATTAAGCATGATGCTGTCTGTTTTATTCAACGAGGTCATTAAAAATGTATGGTGTGGTGATGTCATACATGTAATATTAAACACATTGAATATCTAGCATTATGCGTGTTGCTGTCTGTTTTATTCAACGAGGTCATTAAAAATGTATGGTGTGGTGATGTCATACATGTAATATTAAACACATTGAATATCTAGAATTATGCCTGTTGTTGTCTGTTTTATTCAACGAGGTCAGTAAAAATGTATGGTGTGGTGATGCCATACATGTAATATTAAACACATTGAATATATAGCAGTATGCGTGTTGTTGTCTGTTTTATTCAACGAGGTCAGTAAAAATGTATGGTGTGGTGATGTCATACATGTAATATTATACACATTGAATATATAGCAGTATGCGTGTTGTTGTCTGTTTTATTCAACAAGATCAGTAAAAATGTATGGTGTGGTGATGCCATACATGTAATATTATACACATTGAATATATAGCAGTATGCGTGTTGTTGTCTGTTTTATTCAACAAGATCAGTAAAAATGTATGGTGTGGTGATGCCATACATGTAATATTATACACATTGAATATATAGCAGTATGCGTGTTGTTGTCTGTTTTATTCAACAAGATCAGTAAAAATGTATGGTGTGGTGATGCCATACATGTAATATTATACACATTGAATATATAGCAGTATGCGTGTTGTTGTCTGTTTTATTTAACAAGATCAGTAAAAATAACATGAATCGAGCCTAGCCAGCAAAACAATTATTATACGTGAAACTATTGTGGTATAATGTACATAGACATATTGTATCGGATTCAATTTATCTGATAAAATAGGTACAGACGTGGTATAGACGTGGTATAGACGTGGCATAGACGTGGCATAGACGTGGCATAGACGTGGCATAGACGTGGCATAGACGTGGCATAGACGTGGCATAGACGTGGCATAGACGTGGCATATACGTGGCATAGACGTGGCATAGACGTGGCATAGACGTGGTATAGGACTATGCCTTCTTGCAAAGCCGGATAGGCAGTTTTATTTCTGTGGTCGTGTGTGATACAAAAACCCGAATGTGATTGAATTTATAACAAGAAATATTTTTCGACCAAAGTTCGATTAAAAGCTAACATATTCTTCCTCGTGTGCTCATCTTTCCTCCAGTATTTTGAATATTCTTTACTGATTTCCAATAATAATCAGGCTTTTAAGACTTGATTATTTGTTTCATATTTTAAACAAGAGGAACTATTAGATATTACTGTTTATTTTTTCAGTCGGTTTAGTAAACATAGACTTTGTTGTTACAACTAATGTATACTCGAAACATTTAAACACTTAGTACGGTGAACTATTTTAAAGGGTCTCATTGTATTGCATATATATGTTTAACAGGCAAGCATTGACATATCTAGCACATGAGAGCTGCTAATGGATTTACAACCTCATCTGTTAGTGGCGTCATTTCAAGAAAACGAAACATGTGATGTCACTATTTGCAAGCAGGAAACAATATTAACTATATATAGTCACTTCGTGTTCATATTGCCATATAGGGTAAATATTGCTCACTTTCAGTATATGGTGACGTCAAATGTGACGTTTTCTGGAAATGAGACTTATAGTTAATGTACATTTATATTTCGGTAAATGAACAAAACAGTAGCCTAATATTACCTTAATGTTTTAACTGTTTAAGGGAGCACGTTACAAGAATATATATATGATTGAGTCTCGGTTGATGAGTGACGACACTAATACATTCGTTCTAATCACTCTCTGTGATTGCTTCCTTGGCTACTAACCAGTACTAGCGGCGAAATTTAGGGGTTGTGAAGTTTGAGATCAAATTTCGCAGAGCAGGGCTCAAACTCATAACCTCCGGATTAGAAGTCAGACGAATACCACTCGACCACTCCCCTCCCAACCATTTTAACTACATATTGAAATAGTTTTAGACGCACATATATGTTAAAAGATCTATTCAACTCATGGCGATAACCTAAACCCATTAAAATAACTGCTCTAATTAGTATACTATGTGCTTACCGTGTTTACCGGATTATCTGGTTGATTAATCATGGATATTACTGCTTAACAATTGTCAAATAAATAATAGTTTCCGAAAATAATGTACACACTCGATGTTTTTGCTAGTAAGGCAAGTTTAAAAGGAGACAATCCAATATGGCAAGGCATCGCCTAGATTATAATGAATCTTATTATTGACACCTTTATTTGTGAGTTATTCAAAAACGGTTAATATGTCGTGAATAAGCATTCTCATAGGAACGGAATTCAACTAATTGTTGACTGTCCACCCTCGCTAAAATTGAACTTCAGGTATCCCTCTATACAAATATACAAAGAAATGCTCTGGACAAAAAATTCACACAGATAAGTCCAGGGACTGTACTAAATGTCTCAAAAATACGTAAAGGGATTTACATGTAATGTGCAAAACACCTGGTAGACCTTACTTGTCGAGCTAATAAAATCGCGTTCCACGGATATGATTTGATACGAAACATTCCCTGCTGTGCACAAATTCCGACATATAAGATAAAGATATGACATTTCCCAAAAACAACTGGAACCACAAACTGTATCCCAGTCACTCAAATACATGAGTTACGTAGTTGTCATTAATATAACGAGCTTGTGCGAAGGGGTTTGATTGATAGATCCCCTGAGAACTTGATGAAGTGAATGATAGATCCCCTGAGAACTTGTGCGAAGGGGTTTGATTGATAGATCCCCTGAGAACTTGATGAAGTGAATGATAGATCCCCTGAGAACTTGTGCGAAGGGGTTTGATTGATAGATCCCCTGAGAACTTGATGAAGTGAATGATAGATCCCCTGAGAACTTGATGAAGTGAATGATAGATCCCCTGAGAACTTGATGAAGTGAATGATAGATCCCCTGAGAACTTGTGCGAAGGGGTTTGATTGATAGATCCCCTGAGAACTTGTGCGAAGGGGTTTGATTGATAGAGAAGCACGATAAGATTTAGAACTCGCTGACTATTTTCTGCATTGCTTATAAGGATCCTATGTATACCTTAGGATTAAAGTACCATTGTTTGGCGTTTACACATTGAATAAAGCCCATATTAGGTGGAATGGAATGGAATTCTAAATTTCTAGACCACTCTTGATAACATCGTCTGTCACGTGAGTCGTATTTTCCATGAATAACGATGCAACTAATAATGCATGTATCTAAACTTGTTTCTAAAATATGTGGTGAATTTGCACACAATGTATGTGTTACTCTAGAAAATATTGTACTCAACTTGTTCATATTGTTTACCTTAGATTAAGGTCGAAAATAGTTGTCAGTTATCAATGTATAAACGCCTCGAATTAGCCAATCAGAATGCAGGAATTTGCAGAATTTGGAATTATTAGTATACTGCCCAACTTTACTGTGCATCCCATTTTCATTGCAGGAGGGATAACGTTGGTACAGGGATCGCCACATTCAGAAGACCAATGTGTAATATTTAAAGCATGAAATATGTTTAGTTAACTTTGAAATTCAGTCCGTTCATACAGTAAGCAAAATAATGTTCAATTATCGACTCATGCCACTCCGTATCTACAAAGGATCAACTGACCTGGATCAATTCGATCCTGAAAAATATTGTCATTTTCTTAACGCAATTGAATACTCTCAATTAAACAATTATAATTAACATAATGAAAACATTAACTTCTTTACCTTCTTGTTGAGCAATTAATCAAAGAGAGAAAATAAGTTGCAGCAGGGAACGCTAGATACATAGGACAATGCCTCTCCACACAGACCTCAGGGAAAACAACAGTCCATAAAACATAAGTCGCAAGGGTACGTTCAGACAACGATGATGTGGAAAGCAGCGCATTTGTGCTCGTCCTTCTAGGAGCATAATAAAAAACACCATAACTCACCCATTACGTGTGAAGGATTAAATTAGTACAGGGAACGCCATATTCACAAGACAATGCCTCCCCACACAGACCCCAGGGAACGCCATATTCACAAGACAATGCCTCCCCACACAGATCCCAGGGTAATATCAGCGCACAACTGAGAAGGGGTTGTAGGAGTGTTTTGTACAATGAATAGACCGGCGCATGAGGACCTATCTGTACTTTACTTGTAGGTGACTTAACACACTGACCGACAACGTAATAGCCCACTTCCTTTCTGTGAATATGTGCAACACGTGACACTGTATTGCATCAAACATGTTGAGCAAAGTCTCATTTCTTTACAACTATGCCAAGTGCACGTACTTCACTTATAAAGAGAAAATACTTGCAGAGAGTTTAAATACACATTGTAGTAGGTACATTCTCATTTATGACATATTTACTCAGTAAACAACTTTGTTATGATTTCTCCTAATTGGGAGTTTACTAAGCTAGTATGTTAAGTACTTTTGAACAAGTACTTTGTTTTTCTTCACGTGCATTTTGTCCGGATTATTAGTGCAAGTTATAAAATGCAACCGACTGCTCACAAGAATCATTTTCGAACGAACAGGGGACTGGAAGTATCGCGGTATGTACACAGAAATTATATCAAATTATTATTACGCGCTGAAAAATAATTCTGTTATGAATTACAACACTTGTTTTTCTTTTGTCGGCGCACCGTTTTGTATTATGTAGTTAATGTCTTATAAATTTCAATCACGAGAATATTTTAATATTTTTGCGTAAGACACGATAAATGAAATATATTTCTAATATTACTTTTTTAAAATAATAAGACATATTCCTCGGAAAAGAAAATACAAATAACGTGTAGCTTCGTAATGACACATATCTATTAAAGGGAAACGTGCACACCCTAGGTTTTCTATTGACTCATCCAAAATGTGTGTGTGGCTCCCTCTCCATCTCCCTCTCTAAACACGTGAAACGAAATCTTTGAGGAATTATTCTGCCTTGCCTCCTAGTGCCCTCGGGGTGATTGCGCTTTTAATTATCTTGTTACTAACGACAGAATAGAAAATGCAGTAGATTTTACAACTTAGAGTCAAATAACTTCTGCTGACTTTATATAACGTACTGACCTCACGGGTATGTAGTTTCTAGCGTCTATGTTCTGCATGCATTATACTGTGGTCGCCGTTTCTAATGTTGAGGAGTTGCCAATTATGATTCTAACGCTTGTCATTTTACTTGGGTGACTGTAGGGTAGATGTAAAGTTATGTGCTTATTTAAACCGGATTTTTGTCACTGACCGGTTCCAAGTTGGTACACCTATTTTCATTCGTCATTTATGGATATCTTGTGTCCCTTTCGTTAGCAAATTTGTGAAAATTCACGAATAGGTTAATTGCGTTAAATGATTGGTTACTGTCAACTTCCCATTCATCATGTGCAATTCATTCACTTGATACTGTGTTAATGTTATTTTCTGCCCAGTTTCGGCCTATTGTTGCCAGCTGTCTTGACTTGTCCTGTGATCTTTTCCATCCATTAATTCTCGCCCAGTGTTTGTCCTCTTTGATTCTCCTAGATATTCCTTATAGTCGGCCTGGTAATTCCTTGCGCCTCTGTTTCCTTACATATGAAGCATTGAACCTCCTCAAGTGCCTTATGTTTTATGGATTCTTGTTTTCCCGGTCGTCTGTTTGAGGAAGCACAGTCTTATGTATGTTGCGTTCCCTTTAGCAACTTATTCTCTCTCTTTTATATGCTTTTGAGGTGACGGATAGTGCTGTTGCCACATTTTCTGAAACAGCTTTTATACGATCAATTGCAATATATTAACAATTAAATTCTTCTTTTATTTCATATTTTCCACGGACAAAATTTGTAAAAAAACGTTTATTAGAAATCGTTAGGTTCGGTTACAGATACAACTGGAACACACGCGTTTTTGATAATACATGTTTGTTGATGTTTTAACTGCATAAACTATATTTTTATGCTACAACGAACTAAAAAGAGCATACTATATCACTTAAACATAAACATACGTTTACAGAATACAGGTGAACCAGTACTTAAATTGTAAGAAAAAAAGTTATTGCATTATTACATGTTTTATCCAGTTAATACTGAGCAAAAACACCAAACGGATATGTAACATGTATGACTCGTTTGTTCCGATTTGTTTGATAACAATCGTGAGTGTATTTTGTTCAATTTATTGGTAGCTGATACGACGGAAGAAATCTATACATCATGAATTTTACCATAGCAACGCTTTTGTGTGTAACTGCTCTGGTACTTCTGCTGGAGATTAATGGATATTCTGCACAAGATATACGCTTTGGGATGTCAACAAACGTTTCAGACACAGAGAACTCAGCTTTGAGGTAATGTACAAGTACAGTAAACCTCATGTAAGATCACCTCAATAATAAGACATCCTAAACATTAAGCACACACGTTTCAAGTCCATTTTTACTGTTTTGCTTTTTATTCAACCTCAATATTAAGACCACCTCAATAATTAGATCAGTTTCAAGGGTCCCAAGGGTGGTCTTATTATGGAGGTTTTACTGTACATTTGTGTGTCCATTCAATACAGATATCTGATATAATAATAGAGAGAAATAGTATAAGGCTATAAGGAATGTTGAATTTAAAGATGACAACTAATTTTCAAAATACAGTAAACCTCATTGATATCGCTACAAATACAGAATATGCTACACTGCTGCTGTGGAATTTCTTGCCGATATATAGCGGGATATATTTCATTTGTCGTCTTTTATTTAACATATGGAGGATTCCAAGTTTCCATGCTCTTCGTGCGACTCCTACGACTGAGAAACCCAATTAAACTTTGTACCTATTACTCTACCAGGATAGCGCAATATATGAGCGCTGATATGGGATTTATAACCTCTTCTGTAAGTGACGTCTTTTCAGGAAAACGTAACATGTCATGTCACTATTTGCAAGCAGGAAACAACATTTACTCCATATCGAGGGTTCAACACAAGACTGTCGTAAATCCTATGTATATACATAGAAGTTGCGATAGTCTTGCACTGAACCCTCGATATGATTACTTCTTTTTCTCATTGCCATAGAGGCAAATATTGCTTACATGGTGACGTCACATGTGACGTTTTATTGGAACATCTCTTAAGGAAGAGGTTAGAAATCGTACAACGGCGCTCATATACTGTTGTATACAGCAATACGCTCACAGGGTAGCGACATGGGCGCCGAACTGCCGTATATTATATTTAATACACTATGAGGCTTTTACGACACCGGAATACATTGGTAGGCTATTAATATATTCATTCTGAGGCTTTCAAGACATCAATTGATTGAGTAGTCTTTACAGACTCGACTAATGATGTTAAATTAACTTTCACAGCTTGGTCTTTCTATGAATACTTAAATTAAAGCAACTACAGCATCCACTTTTGTTTTTATTTCAGGTACAAACGTTCATCTATTATTGGAGGTGGATTTGGCATACACAGCAGTAACGAGGCCATCCCTTCCAGGGAACTACCAGTGCGCCTTAGTGACATATTTAGAAGGTACGCTTGATACTTCATCTTCGTTTAAAATAAGAGTCAAACTTTAATAATATGTTAATACGTGTTGAAATAATCCTAATATTATCTTATGCTATATCAATATGCTTGTTTCATGTAAATACAATACAGTAACTACATCGTCATCAGTTTACACACATTCATTTTAGATATATATAATGTAGAAGAAGAAGTTTTATTTCACAACATAGTGAAACAATTTTGATATAGACTGTAATAGTCCATGTTCAAAATAAACATATGTACAATTTTCATTAACATAATAAGCGACAGTCAGTTTAACATGGATACTTAAATATACTTTAATTCAAATTTGCTCATCAAAGGATGACAGAAAGGAAATAAAGAAAACAGTAAAAATGATCGTTTTAAAATACAGATATCGATATACCTTGTTGAAGAAGCTTTCTGCTATAAATGCACATGCTTGTTTAGTATATGCTAAAATGCAAGTTCTATACTATTTCAGTTATAACACATTATATCTATTTATAGTCATATTTTAAGCATTAACTCTAACGCTGTATCCTTACATGCACAATATATAAGGACGACAGCTAAGTAACTATGTACAATTGCAAAATATAATTATATTGGATTTGTTCTCAATATTATATATAATAAATATTTGAGTACCATATTTAATAATCAAACCTAACGCCGATTCCTTATCGAAACGAAATACAAGGACATCAGCAGGGTTATATTTCACAATAGCAACAATAGCGAAAATCCAAATTATCTTATACGCGATATTATATAAATATCGTAACTAAAAACATTCTACTTAACATATTTTACTATATTAATTAATTAATTAAAACATATTTTTTCCTGACTTCAAAACTTTTCTCCACATAAACAGCAAGATTGCGAAGTACTTGACAATTGTTAGTGGTTAAAAGTTCAATGGTTTTAAACATATTTGCCTTCACACGATAGTAAGGTTTGATGTAAATATGTCTGCTAGACTCGTATAGTGTACATTCAAAAAGAAAGTGAAATTCATCTTCTAACTTGTTACATACAGGACAGTGTCTAAGTTCTCGCGGTGTTCTACTCCAACGGCAAGTTTCGATCTGTGATACTCTTAGTTTAGCAAATTCACTTATATATGATTTGATATTAAGAAACTTTAAATGTGGTTGAAATTGAAAACTACAAAATGTTTTATAAAAACTAGCTCTAGTTGAATCGTTCACTCTCGCAGTCCAATCCTGAACAAATATATCGTTAACTCTTTGTTTAAGTATACAATGTACTTAAAAAACTGTATTTCCCACCCCTTGTGCTATCCAAGCTTCATAAAATACTAATCTACATAATGTGTCTTCAACCAAAGATGCCCAATTTTGTTTGAGCCTCAATATAAATGTAGTAATGTTCTGCCCAAGCGGACAGTCTAGTATTTACAATCCTAGTAAATAGCTTTCCTAAAACACTTAGAAGTGTTATACCACGAAAGTTTGTCACATCGGACAAGTTTCCCTTTTTATGAATAGGTACAATGTAACCCTCATCGCAAGAGTTTGGGAAATAACCCATTTGCAAGATTTTGTTAAAAAGATTAACAATAAATGGCGCAAAAACGTTTTTTCCGTGTATTAAAAATTCATTCAGAATACAGTCTGGGCCAGCACTTCCAGTCTGGGCCAGCACTTCCAGTCTGGGCCAGCACTTCGCCCTAAGTTCAGTTCTGAGATACCTTTCATATAATATCAGCAAATGTAAAAGGAATGTCTAATTCGTGGAACATAATTTTATATTCATTGTCGACAATATTATCATTAAAAATCAATTACATCATCGTCCGCCTGGAAAAATCTATCGTCCGGGTTATTAATGGCCTTAAAATAATCAGAAAACGAATCTAGCGATATTCCTTTCGGAGATTTAACATTATTACTTTCCTTTAACATTTTCCAACATAGTCTTGCATTTTTGTGTCTGTAAGATAACAATTTTTCAGTTTTAAGTTTGTCTCTTTGATAATTATATGACCTGACACTCTTTTTATAAATACTTCGTGCTTGTACCATTCTTTTTCTCTTTTCTTCACTATTATTTCTTCTATAGGTTATCAGTGTTTGGTTTACTACAATTGGACTGATTACTAGTTCGCGCAAAATTCCTTTTGCCAAATAACGGATTACAAACAGATTCAATACATTGAACAAAATTATCAATACACACCATGTCAATATCATTATAATTTGCAACATAATCCATTTTACAGTTCAGTTCACAAAGTCTATTCTGAAATTCGACGCACGTCATTGATTCAATAAACATATCCTTCTTTTCAGCATTCCATCTGTATGAATGTCCATTATCGTGTGTCCCTGTGTAATTATCATGACAAACACTGTCATCCGTACTATTTAGAATTGTACAACACCCTTGAATTGAAAATTCAATAAAACAATGATCTGAAATAATATTAGGATCATGAGTAGTAAATGTTGTAAATAATGACAGTAAATGTTCACTGACAAATACTACATCCGGTACTACTTATATATGTATACGCCCCGGCATCATTGCAAACACGTCCATTGGCCACACGTAAACCAGTCTGTTTAAGAAAATCGAGTAATAAATAACCGTTTGAGTTTAAAGCAGTGTCTTGTGATATTTTTGGTAAAAATGTATCAGTTGTATAGTCATCAGGTAATATATTACAATGCATCAACGATTCTGGCAAACCACCTATCCTTGAATTTAGATCCCCCAATAACATAAATGAACACTTGTCTTCACAGCTTTGTACATGGGCCACAGTTTTTTCCTAGCGTTTCTGATTTCTAACGGATACTCTCTGTTTACTGCATTAGATGTTCTAGCTAGATAATTTACATTGTTCATAACAGTGTCTACTTCATGTCTATGTCTAAAAGTAACAAAGAGTATTGGTTCTAACCCTGGTAATGAATGTGGCATTACCTCATTTATGTAAAATATTAATAAAAACTGTGCAAGATTTTACATTTTCAGGGGTATTTTTGATGATTTTTCCTATATGTATTTCATTTCCCCCCACACAGTCAGCAGAAATTGCATGTGAATTGAATACATGTATAAAGGTATCATCAAATGAACAATTTCATCGCAATTGGCAAATAATATACACAAACAGAACTTTATTTTACCAAACAATATGAATATATGCACACTTTTTCACATTTTTCTTGGCCAACTTAGATTTCTAAAATCATACCATGATGCGACATCTGCACCCAAAATTACTTATAGCTGAGATATTCCCCTATACTTTGATGCACAAATGACCTCTGGACCGTTTCGCACGCGGAACACCCCTAGGTACACGAGTAATACGTAAACACTGAGGAACACAACTAAGCTGTATACGCATTACACCATCAGGAGAGCGCATGATATACTGTTGTAACGCAATATGCTCACAGGGTAGCGGCACGAGACTCCCCTGTGCAATTCTGTCTTCTTGTATAGTGTTCGGGTTATTTCTAGCCAAGTTTCGGCCTGTTGCAGACAGTTTTCTTGACTTGTCCTATGATATTTTCCATCCATTAATCCCCCGTCCCCCTTCCTTCACTGTCCACTTTGATTCTCCTAGTTGTTCCTTGTGGTCTGCCGGGCCATTCCTTGTGCCTCTGTTCCTTAACAAGTGTGCCCTTTGACCTCCATAAGTGCCTTAATATATTTTGTGGATTGCTGTTTTCCCGAAGGTCTGTGTGTAGTGTAACACATGGTTTCAGTAAGACAATTTCGCTCGTATATTGTATAATATTTGTGTAGATGTTTATAAACACTCGTTGCTCCATATATCAATACATCAATCCAGCTTTCTTGAGTTAGATCAGAAAACTTAAACACATGTACGATTTTTGAGAAAAATATCGTAGTTCTTAATTCTAATAATATTAATTACAAATGCACTTAAGTGAACTGTTTATATATACAATCGAAATTATTCAAATTTTATATCAGTAAGAAATGAAGTGATTTGTAACTTATAAAATCACATTCATAAGTTTGAGACTAGCTGAGAATCATTTCACCTAAACAAATTGACAAAGTCTATGTAAACTTAACGTCAAGCAATTGAACATTTTAATCACTAAACATGTTTTATAATTTAACATTATACCCTAGTGACATCAAATATCGACTGTGTCTTCCTGGTAGACGTATACGTTTCGTGATTTAATGATCGCGCGTACGATCAAGACAATCGTAAATTAATGTACGGAAAGTAGTTCATTCTCTGAAATTATCTGAGCTTTTCGTCAAATGTTATACACAACGCTACTCAAACACGTTATTTTCCTTTCATATACATACAAGTTGTCTGCGACACTCTAACTTCCTGTGAATGTGTTGCGAATACATATACTCAATACATACGCACGATATGAGATTTCTAAATGTTCATTGACAGACTTTTAGGATACAAGAAAAGAACTTGACACGATATTATTGCATGTGTACGCAACATGTATGCTAAATTTCATGACAAGGCGGGAGTTTCAAAATTAACACACTTTTTTTTACTGAAGTATGGTTGGTAAAAATTGTTTTCGTTTTTAAATGTACTGAGTATATGTGCGACAACTTAACTGAATTTAAGGGAATGCTTAATATGAGGCGTTTTGTGAATGCGTGGTTAGATCTCAGATATTTTAGAATTCCATCCATAGAATCGTAGAAAAATTATGCTGCGACAAATTATTTGTTCTGTTGAAGTCATTTGTCACGTGTCAGATATCAGACTGGTTTGTTGTTTATCTACAGATAAATTCCCCCAGCGAATTGTGGAATAAAATTTGAGACCCAGTCTATGGAGTGATTAAGTCTGTATTTATACTGGTCAAAAGAGCTGATCGGCCATTTTGTGTAGTTAACAATTCTTCACTACATTATGCGGAAGTGATCTGAAACTACTTTCTATCTAAGTCATATTTAAGTTATGTTTACATAGACTGTTTCGATAGTAGCATGCAAATAGTGACAACACATGTTGTGTTTTCTTGAATTGACGTCACTCACAGAAGAGGTTGTAAATCCCACAGCAGCGCTCATATGTATATAGGTCCGTGTAAGTACCAATGAAAAAATCTTGAACAAAACTTTGGCAAGATATTCGTAAAATGTCACGAAAACTAATGACACTTTGAGATTTTGCTTTGTTATGCAACATGAAAACATTTAAAATAAAAAAAGCACATAATTCACCCGTGCAAATAGATCGCATCGTATGTAAAACATGTCGCACCCAAATGGTTTCGTACCAAGCATTTTCGTACCAAACATTTTCGAATACTACACGTACACTGATCAATAAATGCAAGTTGGAACAAAGCAGATATGAACAGACAACAAAGTCACGTGTTCGAAATATGGAAAAATGCGCCATCCAGAGAATTGTGAAACACGAACGTCCAAAATTAGAACTAAACTATTTAGCAATCGTGAGGCATAATATCGGACAGAAAAGAACTCTTTTTAGACCAAATAAAACTTCCTTGCACTTTTAATTAGGCAATTATTTTCACAAAACAATTGAAGGAAGAATCCTTATAGATAGTTCCCACATGTACAATATTTACCTCCCTTGTTCTTAAACATCGGCCATTTTGATAGGCAAAACTGATAAGCTTTTACAGGAATAAGTTCCAAGTATGTGATAATTCAGAAGATACCAAGAGAATTTGCATGTGACAACCACTTTTTCTTCAACTTACTGAGCCAACTGCCCACATGAGTATACTGGATAAGTTATTTGTTTTTATATCTGATTAGTTTATCGACTTTTACGTTATATTCCCTATAAACCTTAAGGAAAATTGCCTATCAATACGGCCACGGACCTATAAACCATTTACATATTTTGAGTTTATCCTGTTGTTTGTTTGTAAACATTTTTGGGTTCAATACCGAGTTATTCGATGAAACGAGCGTCGTTTAGTCGGATGATATTTCGATTTACAGGCGATCCGTAAATTACGGTTAAATCACATACTTGGTCCGTTATAGAACGTAATTTATTCCCTTCGTTAGCTTGATTTATTTTGTTTTCCGTTATTTATCATCTTTTTGTTTACAATTATTATAATATAAATCAATAATTGCACGTTTACCGTCTAAATTTATAGGTCCGTGTCAAAACCTAAGTGTCATATTTTTGACCAGAGCACCAATGTCACGGAAGAACATAGCCTACCAAACCCGGGAATCGAACCCGGATCAGGTGACATCGGGCGGACATCTGTAACATGTAACTTGTATTTACACAGCAATGAATTATATTCCTAAACAATCATAAACCTGTATAAATCAGAGGTTAATGTATAGGCATATACTAAAAGTCTTGAGCCTGATACAGGTTGTTATTAAATGATTTAAAATCAGGGAAAGGAAATAAGATATTTGGAAGAATAAAGGGACCCATGTGCATTTAAAACTGATTGGGTATGCAGAACAATGCCAGCAAACATTTGACGTCGCCCCAACATTGCATAGACGTTGGACCCCGATGTTAGTTTAACGTTGGATTTTGGTTGGATTTGCAAATTGGATAGACGTCAGAAACCCGACGTCTATCCAACGTCGCAATTACGACCATTTTGACGAATATCCATTTCCAGGGCCTTTGGCCCCCGGTGGATCCGGGCCTGCATATTCTAACGAAATGAGAAATGTAAGTTCTGAATGATACGTTATAGTGAAAATATCAACCAAATAATGATAATATATGGGTTTAATGATCAATTTTGAATATAAAAATTCGAATGATAATTGACATTAATTAATATATATTTCTTACGGTTCATTAATCTGATTGGTTGATGCTAATTTTTTTGCAATTCATAAGCCACGCCCTAGACAGAAGATTAGTCCTACTGGTCACTAAATGCCCCATGAGTCAGCTGTAAAAACACAAGAGTCATAAAACCCCAGGAGATCGTTATTATGTGTTTATTTCCTGTTTACATTACTAATTACTAATTTTGTGTACATAAAAAATGTCATGATGACATATTGCTTGCGTGATCTACATCCATTGTTTGGTCGATCTTAACACGTTTTTAAAGATTATTTAACCCAAATTGTTTATCTCATTTGTAAAATACACCAAAGACCTAAATACCATATCTTTGAATACACGGACATTACAATCAACAGAGCCAAAAACGGACGGAAATGAACGGAGTTTGCCGACTTTAGCAGATCGATAGAAATCGACAATCTTCGATACTTACCGAGCGCACTTAGGATTGTGGATAATTGCGCGCTAAGGATTATGTGGTTTTTTATTAGACTGTCGGCCGCAGGCCGGCAGTCTTTAGTACCGCAAATCCAAAGCAAGCATCGTAAGATCTACTTTTTTTCTAGTCCGATTTCACAGCGTAGGAATTATAAAGCCAACCGTACACGCGGTTAGAATTGCGGTGATCACTAATTTTGACGGGAAGTCAAACCGGCCTTTTAATCGTAAACACTTGACGATATTTAGTCTGTTATATATTGTTTATCTTATTTGTACAGTTTTGGAACTAAAACACCTATTTCATGGTTAGAACAATGCCCATAATACATTTGAGTACAGTACCTCGCATTACATGAGGAACCTACGGTTTCTAAACGACACTGAGTGTGCCCTGGCACACGACACTGAGTGTGCCCTGGCAGCTGCATAAATCAGCCGAGCGTATAATAATATGTAAATTGAGTAGTTATGCGGTAAAAAAATAGTGCCTGTTGAACTCAAACATGTAATGCAAATGATTTGAAAATTTATGTAGGAACGCGTCTAAAATGTGTACGTGAAAAGAATTGAAAGAATCTTAAATTAAACATGGAGATAAAGCAGGGTCATTCAGATTGAAAACTGTCACGTGATCCACGATACACAATTTTCGCCAACATGTGGGTCGCCATCTTTGTTTTGAGCTGCGTACCGTTTGCAAGAACTGTAAGTATTTTGTGATTTTTGATATAAATGTTGTTATTTTGATATTCTCAAGTCGCCAGTATAATCGCTACATTTATATAGTACACGACACATCCTTTCTTTACCTAATCGTTTGGTTGAATAACTTGTAAGGTGCTGACCTAGTTATAGATGGGTCACACTAATTAGTAATTAGCGACAAGAAGCGTCCGGAAGCGACAAGAAAATAAAAATGACTAACGTATTTTCTTCACAAACTCGCGGCAAGTTTACAATAAATTCTCGGTTTTTACAATAAGTAGCATAACTTTTACTTACCCTAATGTAAAAAGCAATCTTGTAAGATATTAATTCCACCAAAAAAATATGGTTAATAATAAAATTATAACAATCCCATGTAAAGAAATTTTCACAGTAAAAATACGTCATCATGACATTTTTTGTGTACACAAGTCTGCTATTTTCTGAAAATTCACCACCACAAATCAATATTAAAGTAGGTCAAATCCAGGTACCTATTGTCTGTGTTGCAATTCTTGTGACAACAATTTAATTTTCAACAAGAATAAACATCAAAGATGTTTGAAGTCGCTGGCTAAGTCTTTGAAGTAAATATTTTTGGATGACAGTTGCAGCCACCTTGTGAATTACAAATTGAGATCCAAGATTAATATGACATAATCATTGCAATTATCAATGGGATTAATTATATCAAACAGGAAATAGCAATATGAATTAACACATGATAAAGATCTCCTGGAGTTTTATGACTCTTATGTTTTTACAGAACACACATGGGGCAATTTAGGGGCCAGTAGGATTAATATTCTGTCTAGGGCGTGGCTTATGAATTGCAAAACAATTAGCATCAACCAATCAGATTAAATGAACCATAAGAAATGTATATTAATTAATGTCAATATCATTAGCTGTGAGAATACTGAAGTCAATTTTAACATTTAGGACTTTTTGTTCCAACATATGCCAATTAATGTAACTGAATAAGTAAATCTCCATTTGTGTTTGAACATAAATTTTGCTTGTATGAACTCATTTTATAACAAAATATAAATATTGACTAAAATGGTCACTGTTTGTTCATATATAAATAATTATAATTGCTAATTAATATGTGCTGTTGGAATTATAAACCCAATTTCACCACAATTATTTTTAGAAATACACAAAGTGTATGTGTATCTCAAATTATAATTTTCTGTATCTTCTATAATTTGTAACCCACAATAATAAAATTTACATCATTATACAGAAAATTTAATTCCCTGATACTTTACACTGTTATTTCATGTTTAAGTATACAGGTGTCAATCACCAATTATTTTCCAATAACCTGTATGGAGATAGAGTTGGCTATGTGACCAGTGTCTTATCAGCATACAGTAGGTAAATGGGCTAGAGGTCTATGGAGTAAAGGGTTAAGCTGTAAGAATTTGTGTTAAAGAACCGTTCTTCATCCTGAAGTACTGTATTTTTCTAAATCTTTATTTGACATTTTGGGTTTTAGTCCGATATATGTAGAGTCATGGAGTATTCCTTAGTGTCAGCTGCTGGTTTTCACCAAGCCCGTGAATGTTTGCCACTTGATGCTAGGGGGAGAGGTCAGACTATCTGACCCATTCCCAAAGCCAAATATATGGGTTTTTCCCAATCAGAAAAAAATACCATTTAATGACGCAAATTTTCCCAATTTATTAAGGGTCTTTTTCCCAAAATGGACAGAAAAAGGCCTAATTTTCAGCACAAAATACAGCCATTTGATTGAAATTAGGCAAACATTACACAGTCAAACAGACTTGAACTGTCTGTCTATGTGATATATTCATATTTAATTGCCATGGGCGGATCCAGTATTTGGTCTTAGTGGGGGGGGGTGTAACTTTTGGGTCATCTTTTGATTTTGCTCAAGCCTTATAAAACTGTAATGACTGTGTGTTTTAATTCTTTGTTTTTAAGATATTGAACATTAAAACCAATTCAGAAGGACTTAATTGAATACAACGCATTAGCAGCAGTGGAGCCATCTCTTTATATTTTCGTATTTATACTCGGACATACATGTAACTTTTCTAAGCTTGGGGAATTTTAGGGGGGATGTGCGCCAGGTGCCAGGGCCTGGATCCGCTAGTGATTGCAATCATAAAAATGTTATCACAGTACTTATAACTTTTGTTTAGTGTAGTTCTTATTAGTTCTATTCTTATATGTAGCTTCAAAGTGCTTAATTGTCATTCTTTTTGCAGCCATGATTGACAGACCATGTACTTCAGTCCAGATGAAATATGATCTACATTATATGAGATCCCAGAATTGCACATTGTAAGTGCTTGGAATGGTGTAATGGAACTACTGCTACTGTTTGAAACTACTATTCGTAGTAGAAACAGCCATGTTGGCAGCAATTGGAGTATTTCAGGATGACAATCAGGGTAAGTTTTTGAACATAAATGTTAACGAATATTATTAGAATAAATTCAATAATGCATAAGGCCAATAATAAAATATTGTTTGTTTCCCCTCCCACGACCGACCGTTGAAAATTACCCCTACCGTAAATAAATATTCCCGCGCTACAATAGCTATTGGGTAAGAAAAACTGGAATCGCTGGTACCAGTCAGTTGAGTAGTCACATCATCAATAAATCTATGAAGCAAGG
Source organism: Mactromeris polynyma (assembly GCA_032209605.1). Taxonomy (NCBI): domain Eukaryota; kingdom Metazoa; phylum Mollusca; class Bivalvia; order Venerida; family Mactridae; genus Mactromeris; species Mactromeris polynyma. The sequence continues at coordinate 4,477,226 of JASFXZ010000007.1, forward strand.
ATAAATCTAGCTACATATTTTTACTTACCCTAATGAAAATAAATCTATTAAGATGTTAAATCTATACAGAACACATTTTAAGCTTGTGAAAACAAATTATGAAAACAAATATCTGCCCTACCTACCTACCCTACCCTGGTGGGCTAGGGTCGCGGGAGGGGAAACAAACATATTTTTAATGTAGGCCTAATTCATTTGGTTTTCGCCATGCTTAAAGCGCTTAGCTACGGAGCCTATGTTTTCCATTTACAATTTTGTAAGAAACTGAGAAATGTGATAAAAATCATGGTAATAAAGTATACTAAGTATATTAATTAAGGTACATTTAAAACGCAAAATTTAAGATTTCTCAAATGTCATGAACTTACTAGCGATGCAAGATATGAACTTAAACATGAAATTGTTTAAAGATATATCCAGCTCATCTGAACATAAAATGTTTGAATTGGCTTTATCCAGTATAGTTGTTACATTGGCTAAAACATCTTTAATAAGAACCATTGCAATGTAAAACCGATTGAAAAAATCTTTTTTTTGCCATATTACTTGCAGTCAAAACCTGTAAAAAATTGCCCGATTGTTAAAAAAACTGGACTTTTGTATTTAATTTTATGATGTTCAAACATCTTTCTTCAACAAATTAATACATTATGAGTTCATTCTTTATAAATGCATGTTTAGTGATGTTTTAACCATAGGAAATCTATTTTTATGCCCCCACTCTGAATGGGGGGGCGTATAGATCTGTCCGTCCTTCCTTCCGTCCGTCACAAAATCTTGTGTCACTCATATCTCCAAAAGTATAATATGAGCCAGAGTCATTAAACTTTACAGGAATGTTCACCAGCACATGAAGTTGTGCACCTGGGGTTTCATGTTTGGCTGTACCCAGTAAGTGCAAAGTTATGGCCCTTAACTTAGTTAAAATATAACCTACTGAGTATGCAATCTTGTGTCACTCATATCTCCAGAAGTATATGAGCCAGTCATTACACTTTGCAGGAATGTTCACCAGCATGTGTAGTTGTGCACCTGGGGTTTCTTGTTTGGCTGTACCAAGTAAGTGCAAAGTAATGGCCCTTGACTTAGTCGAAATATAACCTATTGTGTGGCAAATATTTCCAAAAGTATATGAGCCAGAGTTATAAGACTTTATATTACACCTGGTGATTCATAATTCAGTGAGCCCAGTAAGTGCAAAGTTATGGCCCTTGACTTAGTTAAAATATAGCATACAGAGCTTGCAATTTTGTGTTGCGTATATCTCCAACAGTATCTCAGCTATACTCACCAAACTGTACAGGAATGCTCACCAACCTGTATAGTTGTGCACCTGGGGTTTCGTGTTGGGCTGTGTCCAGTAAGTGCAAAGTTATGGCCCTTTACTTATCACCATAATCAGTACAGTTGTTCACTTGGTAATTTGGATACCCATTCATAAACTATGAGCAGAATAATAGCATTTGCTTTTGTGACAAAGGCTGCAAGTGGGGGCATCTGTGTCCTAATGGACACATTTCTAGTTATGTTTGGTTAATTAAACAAATGAACAAAAAATTAGCATATTATAACTTAAATCTTACACAATGGTGAACGCTAACTTGGTTTTCAATCAACAGATATTTTCATATCAAAAGTGATTTTTTAAACGGGCTAAAATGACCTTTTGAAGACATATCACATGTACCCATGTACATAATGTGTGTTTTTACATGTACTGAGTGTAATTATGCATGTATTTGTGAAAATTACTTTAAACTTTTGTTGTTTCCTTTTTATTTAGTGACGCTGACGACAAAGATTATTCGATGCTGAGAAGAGTTCCATTGGAGTGTTGACCATCTTTGTATAATGTGGTGTCAAGAAGGCAAGGGCAGTTTGATCAGAAGTCACAGTGAAAACATCCTGGTGTTACTTATGTAAACATGTTGTTAAAAATATATTTTCCATTCTGCCAGATGGAGTTTTTAAAACTGAAACAACAGTGTGGACACATTTTTGGCAATTGTGATTGAATTATTGATGTCTTGTTTTTTGCCAGACAATATTTTGTTCATGAATATAATTCTGGCAAACCCTTGAGATTGTCTATTAGTATGTGTCACTGCTACCTGACAGTTGAACATTTTGGTATGTGTAATTGTAAATCATAAACGTATGGCAGAAATCTTTAAATATTTCTAGTTATAATTACACTTGAATAACTATAACAGGATGTTAAGCTTTTCTGTTTCTAAGACACATTTTTAGGTGAGCTATTGGGATCGCCCTATGTCCGTTGCATCTTCTGTCGTCAACAATTTAGACTGTTAACACTCTAGAGGTAACATCTCTACCTGATCTGCATGTAACTTGGTCAGCATGTTTGTCGCAATGACATCTAGGCGAAGTTCGAAACTGGGTCATCTGGGGTCAAAAACTAGGTCACTAGTTCAAATTATAGTAAAACCTTGTTAACACTCAAGATGTCACATTTTTTACTTGATCTATATGAGACATGGTCAGAATGTTTGCCTCAATGAAATTTAGATCAAGTTTGAAACTGGGTTATGTGGGGTCAAAAGACCTTCCAGTGGTCACATTTTTTATTTTATCTACATGAGATTGGTCAAAATATTTGCCATAATAAGATCTAGCTCAATATTGAAACTGTGTCATCTGAGGCCAAAAACTAGGTCACAGGATCAAATGATTGAAAATCCTTGTGGATTCTCGGAGGCTGCATTTGCCACATGGCACTTGATCAGAATATTTGTCTTAAAAATGTAAGTCCAGTGTGGTACTGGGTCCTGTTGAGTCAAAAGGTAGATCACAATGTCAAATCATTGAAAATCCTCTTGGACTCTCTTGAAGCCAACATGGCAATGAACTCAACTGAGAGATATAGGGCCACTATGGATTGGTCCTCTTGTTTTTATATTGCATTTATTGAAATGAATACAATTTATAATAATTATGTAACTACCATTGTTGTAAGGAGAAATTTAAAGATATTAAAAACATTGAACAACATGATTTTAAACATTTAACCAAAAAACCTAGAACAACACGATTTTCAAGATGTAACCAAACTACCTTGACATCTTATTTTTGGTCATGTACTGATATTACAATGTAGATCTATGCAGTTTTCTGCAAATTGCTGTTCAGTCTGGTTGACTAAACATAGTACATTTTCTCATAAAATTGTGTATGAAAGCATGGATGTAATGATCTGTTAAAAGTATGGAACTTTTGTAATTTATGTCATAAATGTATTATTTGTGCAATAAGCATTGTCAAGTTAACATCTATTTATTAACATGGATAAAAATACAGTAGTATAGATGAAGGTGACTGTTCTAGAAATTACCAGTGTATTGACAAATATATTTTGTTGCAACATTTTAAATCGAAGTCCTATTTTTTCTTCTTAAACATAAAATAATGAAGTATTGTAATTACAAATGCAATGAAATGTAGCTCTGGTTTTATCAAGAATATGAATTATTTTGTCAGTTCCCAATATTTATCCAGAGTTTTCAAAGAATAATACCTTTAGTCCACATAAATTGAAATTTAGTACATTTGTCACTTAAAATTTCATACTATGAAATTGATGATGATAATACGAAACATAACTTTTAGCTTGGCCAGAGAGCTTATGTCATGGCGAATTGTCTATTGTGTGTGCGTGTGTCTGTGTATAACGGAATGTGTTAGAAAACGTTTTAAATTAAAATAAAGTTATATTTAACTGATCTGGTCATTATTATTTGTTATTAGCCGTGAGCTTTTTTATTGGTCTATGCATAACTGCAGTTTTGAAAGAAAAGTGGATCGATGTTGCTCACTTTAAGTTGCTGAGCATGTTTATACAACACATGAATTGTAGAGTTACGCTTTTAACTCTTGATCACTGCTTTCTAGACAGCATTACTAAATAGACAGAAGTTGAATTAAATATTTTTTACAAAATAATGGTGTTACATGTAGTAGTACATGTACTTGATGCCTTGTATTTAAACTCCCTGAAACAATGTTTAGCAAGGTGAAGACTAGAATCACCCTGTCATTGGTTTGTCTGCCCAATATATAACATATGTAGTTTGTGTGGATAACAACTTCATCAGTTTCAAGGACTTGCAATGAAATGTGGTAATACAAGTAACATGATACGCGCTTTGTGGATGTGCAAGACATAAATATCAGTGCATCCATCAAAATGTTTTAGTATTTTGTCCCTTTGAACTTACGTCTCCCTTTAGAACATAATTATGTAATAACATTTTGGTTTATGTTTAAAATAACAAATCAAATTAAAAAAATCTTTGAAATGTATTAGATGGCAAGAAAAGAGAGGGGATGCACCGCTTCTAATGCTCGGTAGCTATGAGTACATATGAAGTATGAAATTATAACAAAAACTTCTCTGATATTTAAGGTATTGAGTATATAATCATGTAACTTGGAGATAACTACTGTTAATTATAACAAAAATTCTCTGATATATAAGGTATTGGGAGTATATATGTAGCCCGGGAATAGCAACAGTAAGTTTTACCAAAACTAGTAAAGCCACATATTCAGAGATGATCAAGCCGACAGTCTTCCAACGCTTTCAGCGCTTTGATTTTACTAATTCTTATCGTTTCACGGCTAGTAGCCTGTCACGAATCCATGGTGTATGGTTTATAGGTCCGTGATTTAATAAACTAAATTGTTAAATCTACGAAGCTACATTGTCATCAAATGTTCGTTTTCTCCATCCCATAACGACGTTCGTTCCCATGCAACAGTAGACGAATGAGGTAAGAAGGGCCAATGCAGCGGCCCCAACTCCGACCCAGAAAGACCATCCAAAGAAACCTGAAATAAATAAAAATAATATCTCCAAACACAACTTATCGCATTCCTTTCGAGTAACAATTATGCCCAGGGAAAAGCTCGTCATAATACTTCATCATACTCCGTTCCGGTTTTCAATGGGTCCGGAGTAGCGAGGTTTTATTATACATACTGTCTCGTATCACTTTGAGTTTTATTTTAATCAGTCATATCTAGAACATGGAAATGGAAACAACGTATATTGTGCGAATACATTCCATATACAGTAAAACCTCACATAACGACCACCTCAATAATAAGACCACTTCAACATTAAGACCACACTTTTCAAGTCCATTTTTACTGTTTTGCTATTTATTCAACCTCAATATTAAGACCACCTCAATAAGAAGACCAATTGTCAAGGGTCTCGAGGGTGGTCTTATTATTAAGGTTTTACTGTAGTTGAATTCAAATCTCTTTTGTAAAACTACTTTCTCTTAACAACTTGCTTATCTGAATCCCTTTCCTAACCCCTTCAAGTTGAATGTCCGGCCTAGATGATTAATGAGAGAGAATTGTCGAAACACCGACGTCCTCTTTCAACACCTGGCACAGAAAGATATTTTTTTGATATTGGTCTTTTTCGAAACCGAAAATATCCGGTCTAAGACGCCAAACTGAGAATTGGAATTTTGAAAGATTTTCCAAATTATTTGTTTTGATAATGACATAATAGGATTCATTACATCAACAAGTTTTTCAATCATGTTTTCAAGTCAGGAATTGTCTCATTCAAAGTTTATGTATAGAGTGAGAGCGAATTTGTTTAGAAGAAAGCCAGGGATGGTACTCACGAATACCCTAAGATTATCCTTATCCTTAGTTTCTCTTCCCCAGATAAAGATAAGGAAATCCTTAACATTAAAAAATCCATCAGCGCCATTCAAGGATTTCCTTAGCAAAGGAAAGTCTTAACTTTAAGGGAACTATTAATTTCGTCTAAGCAAAATGGACGGTACCTTATCTTTTAAGGAACAAAATCCATATTTAATGAAATCTAAGGATATGACATTTAGTGAATACCACTTAAGTATTCTCTAAATATTTAAGGTAAATCTGGTGGATATTAAGGAAAATCTTACTTTTAAGGAAAATCTTAACCTTAAGATGTTTCGTGAATACCAACCCAGGAGTTGAATATCTTATGTATTGCAAATTACGGTTAAATTCAGTGAAATAAAGATATTTTCATTGGCGAGAATGCTAATCTTCACCAAATATGTAAAGTTTTTACAAACAATCGGACCTAGTTTATTCGACCGCCTTCTACCCGAATACTTGTAATCCTGTGATTGTGTGAAACAGCTGATCCTGGCGGTTTCGATTTTTCTAAGACAGAACGATAATTTCGTCCGGACCACACTGCTTTCATAATAATTCGTCTTTACCATATGTTTAACATATGAACTGGTTCAAAATCACAGTGCTCTTGGCAACTTGTATGAAAAAGAAGACCGGCGCTTTCTTAGCAAATATATATTTATATATATATTTGTTTATTAACGTCTCTTCTTTGTATAAATAACACTCATATGCACATAATGAAAACAATTAACAATGTACAAAGCCACTCTAAATTAGAGTTATAAGAGACATAAAACATATATTACACGAAACATATGCTTATACACATGATAAGGAAAACTAATTTAGGTAATACTTAGGATAAGAAACTGAAAGTATCGCGCACAAGCGTGCATAAGTACAAAATGTGTGTAAAAAATCGATTGTCATCTCTGTCAGACAATAGATGAACTGCTTGCCTCTAGTTTATAGATAAAACAACAACAATATAAAACATGACATACATTACTTACATAAATAAAACATTCTGGTATTAAGAATACTGTTACAGGTTTTGGCGCTTAATCGACGCACTTTTTTGACTTAATATTAAATTCAATGTAAAAAAACTGGGGGTTGTTAATCACTTTAACAGCTAGCTAACTTCACACGTATCCGCCATATGGTCATTGATTCCCAACATATACACATAAATTGATAAAGTAGGCAGTAACTAATTATTACAATCAATTATTCCTTACGTATACAATAACAAATACACTGTATAATAAGCATTTTACTGATCTCGCTCAGAATGCGGCATAACCACATAACGTCTGGCAACAATGCCGTTTCATTGGAAGGCAGCGTATGCCTGAGGTCTGGGGTATTGTTTGTTTAACGTTACGTTAAAATACTAAGTAGATGGTTTGCGTTTACAAATTGTTTTATAGTTCCTCCCACATGTGTTTATAATAACATTCCGGACAGAATCAAGGACACTGATTTCGAAAGAAGACTGCGATTGCGCATCCTTGTTTTGTGATACTACGGTTTCCGTCTAGAGTCTTTTGTCGGACTCCGCCTGTGCTATCGGTGGCTGCAAATAGACAGTAATGCAACAATGTATCAGAAGGGCGCTTGCAAGACCGGAGAGCAGTGCTGCGATGTCCGCTCCTGTTCATAATTTCTTGTTCATGGTAATGTTCATACATGCGTGTACAAAGCGTGCGTAAACTTTCCTGAATGGTTACGAATCACCTGTCCTGATATATCTATACCTGCTTCCTTAAACATTAGTTTCACAATCGAACGGATACTAGACGTACGGACTGCCTACAATGCATACATAGTTCATTGATAAACAGTATATGTGAGAAGTATTATCAACTTACAACTATTTGGTGGTAAAAATTGATTTGATTGAAATAAATATGTATTGTTTGTGCTGGCACGTTCTTTATATTGACACGTGAATTTTAGCATATAAAATCGGAATACAGCTTGTGTACCTTCAATGGTCAATCCTATGTCGACGAAAGCCAGCGAACGATGTATCCTTTTGATCGAGGACATTAACCATGGACTTCACCAAGAGTTCGTTGTACAGATATTGTAGTGTTACAAACAGTATTGGTGATATGGCTGTCGATTTGTCTCGAAAGCCTATAATCCATATTTGTTTAAGAATGGATAGCAAGGTTAACTGGTACAATCCCACCATCACCAAGTAATGTTTCAGATTTTGTATTCCTCAACTCTGCCAAGTCATCATAGCAACTTATACTCTCCTTAAGCAACGGGCGCTTATTCCGATACGTTCATAATCACCCTCTGCTTAATAAATCCCGCACAACTGATATTTTCTATATTTAGACAGGCGAGTCGACATGCGTCCACAGCCATTTAGCGAGCCGCTTACAACGACTTGCTAATGTCCCAAAAGTAGGACAGTAAACATGTGTAAATAAATCCTATGCGAGTGTGCATTGAATATACAGCTTTCACTGTCATAGAAATGCCGCTGTGACTATGGAAATTGCTAGAAAAACTATAAATAAATCTAACGTAAGTGGCTATCGTTTCATCGGCATGCCAAAATTATTCCGATGCCTGTAAATGTGTAGTGATTTAAGGTCATTTAAACAATTGTCGATGCGGAATCTGCGTATATTTTAAAATGCGTCATATCGTCACTTGACATCTTGTCACGCTATTTTTAATACGAGACTGCCTTCTGTAAGTGAAATAAAACCGATTAGCTAGATAGTCAAAACGTCAACGCGAAAGGCTATACATTGTGTACTCATTTTATTGATTTAACACTGGAAAATACCAATCTATTATAAACTCAATAGTCACGTGATCGTGCCGACCAGGAACAAACGGTGATTTCGTTAGGTTAAATATCAAATATACTGGGTCATACAGCAGCGTGTGAATGTAACGGTAGTGGAATCATAGCGCTTTGTAGAGCGTAAGCAACTCATTGTCCAACAGTTTTTTGTATTCTTTGGTATTCTTTCTTTTCTCCTTCGCATTTAATTATCATCTGTTACAACAGACACAGTTTTAAACTAGCATTTTCAGGAATAAAAATCCTGAACCTGAGTGGGAAATTCATTTAATTGACCCTTCCTCATTCGCACTGTAGTCATACCCATCTGAGCAACAGGTGCTCGTTGTAACTACGTTAGACAAGCGCTTTACAAAACGGCGACCGACAATAATAAACGTAATGTAATTTTGGATTGTCTTCCAAATGATTTTCCGTTGAATTGTCTTTGTGATCACACTTTGACTCTGCCTTTTACGCCTGCCTGGTTTCCTGATAAGAAAAAAGTCCTCAAATCCGTCTGTGACAGATCAAAACAAATCAAAGAAAAATCAAGATCATAGCTAATCGTCTTATTGGAATGGACATATTTTATACTACCACGACAAAAAATGCACAAAAGTTACATATTTCGAATAATATAAGGATACTTTGTAATGTCTATTATAATCTGACATCAAAAATATTTGTTAAAAGTCCATGAGGTAAATATTTTGTTTTGAAATTGACAAAATAGTGTGTTAAATAATTTAGACAGACATTACAATATTAGGATTATTTCTCAAATCATCAATAAATAATTCAACACATATTTCTAAAAAATGCAGAAATTATGCCTTAAAGAAACAAGGCCAGTTTTGGCTTGGCCAAATTATATGATATTACGCAATAAACAATAGTGTCCCTTGTGTGCACTATCTAGATATCAATCTTGTCCAGACCCCTAATCAGCATTTCTCTTTGTCTGTCCCAGTTTGAATCCAATATACATCCAATCAGTGTTTCCTATCACCATCTGACACATATATAGAGTATAGTTGAGAAGTGTCAAATATGTTTGAAGACTTTAACTTAAAGACCACTGATCAGGTCTGTGTTGAATGTCATAACACGTTTATTATTTAAGAACGTAATTCAACATAGGTGTGATTTTTAGGGTTTAAACATGATATATTACTATTTTCTGTCCTATCATAAACTGTAAACAATGAAGAAATCAGAAACTTTTCTAACTCGTATAAATTACGTTTAAAAGAAATACTCAACAGTGAGTAACCAATACCAGTATATCACCTGTATTTTCATTTTTAAACTAGTATTAACAAAAAAAAATATTTTTCTGCATATATGTTTATGGCTATTCTATTTTTTAATCTCAATAATTATTGATGTTATAATTGATTCTTGGCATTTTTAGTTTTACAAACTAGGCCTGTGTAACTAATTTATAAAGTAATGTCCACCCTAAGCAAATGAAATATCAAATACGTACCTAAATACTGGTAAAAGTCAAATATTGTTGTTTATCGTATACGGTCCCTGGAATGACATAATTAAGCAAGAATTTAGCAAATCAGTGTAAATTGTTTAACAGTATGTTGTTGCTTGCATATGTATGTAAAACAAACATATTTTAAGTTGTTACATTGTGTTCTTCATCTTCTAGGGCTATACTTTTTATTAATGTTTAATGTCTGGCCCCTCCCAGTAAAGCCGATATAAATAAATATTTCATTGTTTCTAGTCTCTCCGAATATCTGCTGTCCAAATAAAACAATCCGTATCTGTATCTTTTCACCATTGTCACATATTGCAATACAATACAAACAACACAAACAACACAAACAACACAAACAACACAAACAACACAAACAACACAACAACACAACACAACACAACACAACACAACACAACACAACACAACACAACACAACACAACACAACACAATTCGGCATTTAAACATTTTACAAAGTTTTTTTGCCACATATATATTAGGTGAGAAAGAAAAAGTCATCAGAGCATAGTGAAGATTTAAAATGAAGTATGATGGTAGTTACAAAAAGTCAGATAAATATTTAACATAAATAGTAATATAAGTACAGTGTACTTTTCACAGATTTGTAGAATTTCTTTTTGACATAGCGAAGTAGATATATTTTGCTAATATAATATAATCACTATCATCAGAAATCTAATTTTTTATCGCGCGGTATTCTCTTCATGTTTGTCTAAGGTTTGCCTAAGGTAAGCGAGCTGCTGGGGGTGTGTCGAAATCCAGTTATATGATTGGCCAATCGGCATGTCAATCAAATATCTGAGGAAGGGTCAATTGTGTGATACTTACATCAACTTATTCGCATAATTCGTTCAGATCTCTTAACAAACGTGTGGATCGAAAATACATCACACAAAGCTTTATATAACGATGGTTGTTACCAGTATATTATAAAGACGTTTTGAGGCTATGGTATTTTTAGTCATGTGGTCTAAGTCGGATAGATAACGAGTGTCGTTGTCTATATTTGATATATGGACTCGCTAAAGCGATATATATATATATATGAATATATATTGTATAGACAACGACATTTGTTATCTATCTGTACGTATACCACTTTTCCCCCTTTCTGTCCTTCTGGGCGTCTTTGGTCGCAGGTTTCTTTGTGTATTTTTGCGTTCGATACTAGATACAAGCGCCCTAACGACAAGAACAGTTGTCAAGAACACTGTTCTCGGGTCGAAATTTCACATCACCTGCAGACCGGGAGGACCGAGAGCAGCCGGAGAATACACATGGTCGTCAGGAGAATTTCTTGTCCAAATCCATCATTGTAGTTTTGATATTTGGTGTGAGGTCCTTTTCCAAGATTGTATAAATTAAGTTCTGTCAAAAAACATGGCCGCCATCGGGCATTACCTATATGTATACTGCCTAAACTTTATAGAGGAACCTATTAACGGCATCTCCTAAATTGCTCAAAGGATTTTTATTGAACCTATACCAATGTATTGGCACATCAGTCTAATGCAGTCAGAATGGCAGTGTACTCAAGTGAGCGATATAGGGCAATCCTGGCCCTCTTGATTAAATTTTGTTAAATGTCGGTTGTTTCAAAACATCTCAGGAAGGTGTGTTTTGTAGTTAACGATTTGTTAATTGAACCACTGAGAATCTTGCTAGTCTATAACATATAATGCCAGTTATTTCTATACATCTTAAGAATATGTTTGTGCCATATTGTTCTAATGTTCAGAACATTGTTTTGTACATCAACAAAACACACAGAACCGTTAGTTGTTTGTATGTTATAAGATAAATGTAGCACTTTAAAGGTTAAGACCAAATGGATGTTTGCCCTATTTACAATGAAATGCTGAAGGGATTATCAAGTTTGAGTCGAATGTTCCCCACATCATGTACAAATGCCCAACCTACGCGTTTCAGTTTTGTTAATTTAAACATCAATGTCTTCTTTCCAGTTAATCAGATACTGTTTGATCATTGAAGCGAAATAGATAACACTACATCAACACTAAATATCGTTGCTACATAAGTAAGACACATGTTTACATAGTCGTAGAATTTTAAGACTCTGACTCATGATGTGACGTCACATGACACGCCTGTTTGTCTCGTGCATTTTCACATTTCACTTTTTAAGTGGCGTGAGATGAATACAGTAATTTGTATTGATGAGTATGTACATGTATTGTCATATGCGGTTGAATTTGAATATACACTGTTTCTCTATTTGTTTTCATAGTGTTCTTCTTGTTTGGTTTATATTTTCTGGGAAACAGTTTTGAACTGATACATTGTTGTCACCTGCAACTTTCGTGAAGTTTGTTATCTTGCTCCCAGTATTTCTTGAGGATAATCTTTGTCCGCACCAAAGGCAGTTCCTTTTAGTTTAAATACCGATTTCAAAATGACGTTTGTATCAGATTAGTCTATCAATGGACAATAATTCTACTAGACGTTTACAAATTTTCCCATTGTCTGTGTCATGGTTTCTAATTGATCCTAGTGTGAGTGTTCGTTAAATTGTAACACAAAATGTGTCGAGATCTAGCTCGTCTTTGGGAAAAATACTTTTGACTTTGACTTTAACTTCATTTATGCGCCTTTAATATAAGATTGTTTCTTATACTGCAGACTTCTACGTCTAGTGGTCTGTATGAGAGCATTTCAACAACTTTCACGCTTAATTGTCGGACAATTTTGCATCCATATCATGTAATTCATTTCTATTCCCTCCGATTTAAGTTATAAATAGATTGTAAATCATCTGTATGTGTTTATGTGTTATCACTAATGGGTCGGTGATGAATTAGTATTTATAGTAATGCAAATATATTTCGGTTCACTTAAAGACGTAGCAAGGTCGATAACTTTACATATGAAACGCCCATTATATATTTTATGTTTACCTAACACGGCCGTTTCTATTCAGCGACAATGCATCTTACTACTAAAAAGCAAAATAAATGCAATCCAACAAAACGAAGGGCGTGTGACCGTCTTCGATTTCTCCCTCGTTATGCTTCGATAACAGACTAGATGTATGACTTGTTTAAATCGCTACATATAAGTATTGCTCATTGCGCAATGTGTGTACAATGATTGAGCTAAGAACTGTGTGTCTTGTTTCAGGAGGATGCATCCTACGTATACATTGATTGTTAATGTACTTAAATTTTGGGCTAAAGTATTAGTATGATTTCATTGTTTCGTCAAATATTTATATATAAATGTTATCAAGACAATGACTTTCTATGAGAAAATCCATCATGTTTAGCTTTCCTTTCATAAAGCATTCATTATCATTATGATACATACATTGCATATCTGTCATTATTGCTTCTAACTGCTATTTTCATGCCTCCTGGTTTAGAAAATTATCACAACTTCCAATTTGTTGCAAAAACAAGTGTGTACTGTTCATGTGTAATTGTTGTTTCCCGTACACCGATCGCCTCTGTTTCGTACAATCATAAGGTAATAAAAAATAATACATAACATAATATTTATTTAGAACAAATATATATATACTCCGTGTTAAACACAAAATACGCATTTGCAAAAGTTAAATCAAATAGTCTTTTATCATCCCTGCACGCTCTCAAATTTCAAGCCATCAAACTATGGCCGTAACAACGAGAACAATCTACTCGCACAACCCAAAAAACATTTCTTGACATCTTTACAATTGTTTTTATTTCAGGAAGTAGAACACACCTTCATTAAGAAAAAGAAAAGATACACTGTTCAATAAAGCTCAGTTAAAAATCAGATAATCAGACCACCTAACAGCCCAGAATGGCTGTCAAATATCAGATAATCAGACCACCTAACAGCCCAGAATGGCTGTCAAATATCAGATAATCAGACCACCTAACAGCCCAGAATGGATGTTAAAAATCAGATAATCAGACCACCTAACAGCCCAGAATGGATGTTAAAAATCAGATAATCAGACCACCTAACAACCCAGAATGGATGTTAAAAATCAGATAATCAGACCACCTAACAACCCAGAATGGATGTTAAAAATCAGATAATCAGACCACCTAACAACCCAGAATGGATGTTAAAAATCAGATAATCAGACCACCTAACAACCCAGAATGGCTTTTAAATATCAGATAATCAGACCACCTAACAACCCAGAATGGCTGTTAAAAATCAGATAATCAGACCACCTAACAACCCAGAATGACTGTCTTCTGCACCAATGGTGGTCTTCTTATTGAGATTTCACTTTAGCTATACTTACACAATGGCCTTATGTGAATTGTAAGTACAGTATTGAAACAGATGTACAAATTAAGTATTGTATGAGCACATTTTCAATAAAAAAATAAACTTATTTTTCATATATAACTCTCAACATTACTTTAGAGAAAATTAGAAAAACAGAAAATAATTGTGATAAATTTTAAGCTACTCTGAAACAATTGTATACGACTCCTGGTCAAAATATGTGCAGTCTTTCTACATCACATTTATTAGTATTAAACAAACACAATATGCTCCCTGAATATTAACTTCTCGTACATGTTACACTGTTCTGGTTACTTTTAATTATACAGTTAATATATACAATCTGTGAATCCTTAATACGTCTTAAGATAATCCGTAAATCTTTCTTTCTAATTCAACCAATCGACTGTACCTTTCACTATGTATACACCAACACTTTGTACAAATCGCTTAATATACTCATGTATTAGTGCCAGTACAATAAAATATCGTCAGTTGCGTTTGAACACTTTTGTTAGTATATAAATATCAGATGGCATCCTGTGTGACAGTACATATTGTCAGCTTCGCCTCGGGTAATAGTATTTCCCTCATGTTGACAATATGTACTGTCACACTGGGAAGCCATCTGATATATATTTTATTATATCGAACAAAATATAAATGAAAATTTTTCAACACTACTAGCTCTAACTGTCAGTTAACATATTTCAACGAACGTCCAATAAAAGCGTGGGAATGATATTGACGTTAAAATGACGTTGACGTCATTTCCTCCGATTGTAAAGATGGCGGACGTTACCAAACAAAGACTATGTAGACGCTGTAGTATGTGTTTGTTTTCCATTTCGAAGGTTAACATTATATACCATCACTTTCCAAGGGACCTAATGTTTATGTTATTATACCGAACAAATATTTTGATAATAAAATATAGAACAATAAAGTCAATGTGAAACAGAAACATGAAGTGCCTATCGACTCGGACTATGTAAATTTCCAGTAGTCTATTGTTAGACCCACGCGAGGGCAAACACGTTATGTCACAGGGTAAAAACGTTATGGCACAGGGTAACATTACGGATTTGCGTATAGCGTTTATATGTGAATTTTGCATGGATAAATCACGTGAGGTATAATAATTTATTTTATGTTATTAGTAAACGTTGATTCCCGTCCTACGTTGAAAGATGTCCTTTCCGTGCAAACGCCATAAAACGCAACACCTCCGATTGCTTAAATCATATTTCGTCAGTAAGCATTTCCTTTGAAACATCTCCAAGAAGTGCCCCGTCTATCATAGATGTTGTGGAAACATCAACATACTTGTCCATCTTTAATTGTATCAAGTACTCCCCGACTTCATCAATTGATAGCTTATCAACATATTCAGCGTTGTTAACAGGGGGTACTTGAGCTCAATGCTTGTGAAGATTTGGTTTCGGCATAAGTGGCGGCGGAGGACCATGATGTGTAGACTGATGTATTTGTAAAGTGCAACTTTGTAAATGTTTTGCTTTTATTTGTGTCTGTACATCATGTTTTTTGAGAGGCAATACTGCGGACGACGTCGAATTATGGTGTGTCTGCGAACTCGAAGTACTATCACAGGAAGCAATGGGTGGCATAGGGATGTGCTGCTGCGGTTTTGGATCACTGCATTGAGGAAGGAGAGTACTTATAGAAGTTGATGTCGCAGTTTTACTTTCTTCACCAGAAACCGTATCAATCTGATTATAAACAGTGCACTATGACTGTGTTTCTTCCTTTATTGGAGCGAATGAGGATTTTCCCTTTTCTAACACATCATAGGATGTTGTCGGTGTAAGATGTGGCCGGGTAACAAGACTGACGATGTTTGCATATATTGTTGGCTCCAAATACGAATAAGCATCATATGAATGAATGGCGCTTGGATCATATTCAGCAATATCTGAAACGATTAATATTTAAAAATGTGATGCTTCGACAGATTCGTTATGCTATTGGTCAAGGTTATTTATTTCAAATTTTTGAGTGAATGTTTAGTTACTTCTGCAATCGTTGTCAAAGTAATCATTTGGAAGTTGTAGACAATCATTCTGGCGAAAACATTTTCGTTACAAAAACTTAATACTACAAAAAGCTGGATATCAAAATGGGAAACTAAAGTTGAAACCTGTATACAGATAAGCATTGTCCGAAACATCAGCCATACTGACTGTAAACTTCACAGCTTGGATTTTGCGATTGTTTGATCGTTATCGTACTTTTCGTACTCTTTGTTTGATTCATAACATTTCACATATTGACATCATTATTCACCAGGATTGCCAAATCTGGGAAAATAACACTGTACATATATTACTATTTGTGTTTAATAGTCCAGTCAATATAAATTTAACCCTCAAATAATTGCAACAGAAATGTTTTGAAGTACATTCGTTAGAATAATACTGTATACAGAACATATCAAAAGTCTAACAAAATCTTTGATGCAGAAAGTGAAAAAAAAAGAAAAAGAAATATATAAAATACCATGTGAATGAAATGGCGCGTAATGTACACCATACTTAGAATAGTTTTCACAAACGCCTATTGATCAAGATGAATTCGTCTGTACAGAATTGTAAACAATGTTTAAATCATCAAAAATACTGCTGACAATGAGGTAAGTATTATAATTCCAATAATTTATGAAGTCAAAAGTACATAATATGTGATAGTCATTCCTTTGCAAATTACATTGTTATCAATCTATATTTAAGCGATTTTCAATATTTTTTCCATGCCATATTTTTTCGTTTAAACAGTTAAATTTATGATAAAAAGCAAATATTGTCTTACCTGAGAATAAATTCAATACATAAATCGCAAATATGTGCCATTTTAACGGTTAAGAACAAAACTAAGGTAGTAGAATTGCCAACAACTTTTATATATTATGTCTAATATTCTAATATTATATATATGTTATTCCTCCCCCCACGTTTTCTTAACATCATTAGTTTAGTTTAATTCGAACTAATTTCCAACCCCACAGTATTACAGTGACTATAAACCATATTGAAATTTGCCGTTCCTGTTGTGTTTCTCCAGATATTACAATATCATCTGCGAAAAATAATAAAATCAGAAGTATTTCATCAATAAGTATTCCTGAATTATCATTGGAGGTAAAGTGCTATATCTTTTACAAAAGGTGAACATAAAAGCGGTCACACTATTTCTCCTTGTCTTTGACCGACCGCATATTCAAAGAAGTCTAAATATTCATTACAATTTCTAACACAAGATTTTACCTTTGGATACATATCACGAACATTTTAATAGGACACCAATATTAATCATTTCCATACCACCGACATTGCCTATATATTGAGTCAAAACATTTCTTCATATATACGAATGCCTCGCCAGGTACAATTTCTACTGACTGGGTATCATCATGTACCAGGTCAGTAGATGACTATGTAACTTATAATACACCAATAATTTATTGCTCTGTTATTGTTGCAAAAACATTTTTAACAGTCCCCTTTAAAGAAAATTATGTAATCCCGAGCTATGTTACTTAAAAAATTCAAACCCCACCAAATTACTAAATAACATTAAAACGAAAAAGAAAATAGACCGCCATAAATAATTGTTATTTTGTCAAAATAAAAGAAAACGACACGAAGGTAAATTTTCTTGACAAATTTAACAGTTATATCTTATATGAATTATGATACTTTGCAATGTTTCTGACATAATTACAGAATAAAGAGTTCCTTTATTTAAAAATATCTAATATAATTATATGACTAGCTTTTTTTTAGAAAATATCAATAACCGCTAGACAATGTTAATAGGACATCAACATCAAAGCACGGAGAGAACGCCCGGGGAGCTGGGAAACATTAACTCAATTTATTTCTAGAATTGGTGCTTTTTCGTATTGAAATGTAAATATTTACATAAAACAACTAAAAGGAAGTGCTGTCTTGAACAAGCAGTTTGGTTATAATGAAGATACATAACAATGAATAAAGAGGTAATTGTACATACAAAGTGCCCGACCATTCCAACGTAGATGGAGGCATGAACAATATACATACATTTAAACACTAAAAAAACTAAGGGGACACAAAACACAAACTTAGACAGTCTCCTGTGGCAGAGTGGTTAAGACATCCGCCTTGGGAGCGGGAGGTCGAAGGTTCTAATCTAAAGTGATGATCCTTAAGTTACCGGGTAATTGTACCGGCTCCCGGCTCTTTTTAACACCCCTGAATATGTGATTAAATGTACTATATATATATATCACTTATTTAATATCATTTCAGCATGAACAGTTACTCTTCATACGTCTGTGCGATGGAATGATGTATTATATCAGAACATTTGAGAGAAAGACATATTATTAATTGAAACCAGATATCGCTTATTTGATATTATTTCAACATTTTCCAAAGTATTTGATATCCTCCGAATGTTGATGATTGACCTAACATACAAATTATAACTACACAAATTCATAAATTGACTTCATTTGAAATTGTTTGGCGTCATTAATAGACACTAAACGTGGTCAGTGCCCCTATGTTTACACAAACAGACTTGAGTTACCTTCCTAATTGTACTTGTTCGTTGGTTCATTGTATGAACGAAGAATCAACAAACAGTGATCTACAATATGTGTGATGGTTGAGATTTGAACATTTTGTTCTCAAACTAAACCACAAATTAGCAGATACAGAATAATTTGAAGCCATTTTTGTAGAGAAAAGGGAAGCTTTTGGTTTGAAAAAGTAATACTTTTGCAGCATAAGAATTACAATGTGACTTTTTTTATGTTTCTGGATTATTGTTTGTTTGTTTCATCGTGTTTAACGCCGTTTCTCAACGATATTTCAGTTATATACGGTTCACCTAACCAGTTTTTCCTGGACTAAAATCTAACCAGTACTAACTTTCCCTTCCACAAGGAGCCGGCAACTTCTCCACATGTGGAGGAAAATCGACATTTTTGTCAAATTTTCATGGAAATTTTCATGACCTGCCGCGACCGGGGATCGAACCCGGATCGCGGGGTTACTAGTCCAGCGCACTAACCACTGGACCACGGCCGCGGCTGCTTCTGGATTAAACCCTGCGATACTATATCTACAGTCAATTTTGAAAACAACTGATACTTTCTGAAAACAGCTGACATTTTCGCCTTCGACTATATGGTTTGTTATACAGCTGAATAATAAACATTGTATGCAGTTCCCAATGATTTGTTTGTGTGAGAATTTATTTAACATACCTATAGTTATGTTAATAGCAAAATTAAGTATGCTATAGGATGTGGAGGCCCAGTGGTCTAGGGGTTTGTGAGTTCGTGCCCTGTGATGAGCGGGGTTTGATCACGAACTTCACCATCCCTAAATTCGGCACGAGTACTAGTTGGTATTCAGGAAGCAGCCATCGAGAATGGTTAATATAAGTTGTAAGAGCCTGCTTCACAATCAATATGAAACAAATAAGTTTAAACCTTGAATATAGGATATGATGCAGATATGAACATTACTCGGCCAGTATGTGATGTCGATTCCACCAACTTTTAAATTCCGTACGATCTCCGTACAGTCGTAGCTTCTGGTCGCATGCCTATGGGCCCCGAACGATCTTCTGGAAGATGCAATCGTAGGATATCCGCACGGACATCGCAGACAAGTCGTGCGGAGCTCGGACGTACCTCGTACGATGCACGTGTGTTCGTACGTCGCTCGTACAGTGTCCACTCGGTGTCTGTACGACAAGAATAAACCAGTTCGGCGATATCTGAACATTTCTCTTTTTAGCTAGTCAGCTGAAGTAAATACACCTAGTAATAATAAATAAATCAAGATGCCTCGAAAAGGACAGAGCGGTTCTAATGGAATAGGAAAGGGGAAGGCTCCCAAGAAAAGGCCCGAGCCGAGCGAGCTGCAAGTGCATCAGTCTGAGACGCTGTGGTGCAATTGCCACCCTGTACCACGCCTCGACAGTACTTAGTGGAACTCAAAAGAAATTCCTGGTTGTATACCACATTGAATCGTCAAGGATTTCGTACGGAGCCTGTATGGTGTACGTAACGCCCTGCGTGTCCCGTGCGGACATCGCAAGTTCCCCGCCCGGTGTCCGTAGTATCGTACGGACATCGTACGTTGACCGTGCGACTCCCCTGTGATAGTCATGCAAGCACCGGCAAGCTCTTACGGGCCTCGCGGGGTTCCAAATCCGCACGGACATTCAAAACATCCGTACGATGCTCGCAAGAGTCAACGATGTCTGTACGGACAAACTTTCAACTTAAAAACCTACTCGTACGGAGCTCGTAGCGTGGATGTGATCGAGCATAAGTCTCGTATTTGCCAATCGTCTGGGGCCTTATTCACAAACATGTTAAGACTGAAACTAGGACTTAGACTTTAAAATATCAAATATTCTTTTGGCTGCTATATTATTATAACAATATAGATTTTAATACAAAGTGGCAAACGTGAGCAATGTGTATCGATAATTATTCAGACAAAATTTCATTTGTATAGAAATAATGAAAACGAAAGGTTGGTATGTATAACTGTTGCAAATTTAACTGCAGCTAGCTGTTAAATCGATTTAAAACCCCAGTATTTTTACTGACAGTTCCGAGGCTGTAAATTGCTGTGTGGTTATAATTTCTGTTTGTGTTTAGATGTATGTTGAGTTTCCCTTTCCCCAGTGCGGTTCGTTCACATTATACAGTGTTCATGTTATTTTCTCCCATTTGTGGAGAGGCATTGTCTTATGTATGGGCCATTCCCTGAAGCAACTTATTCTCTCTCTATTATGACAGAACTAGAATTAGTGGTCTATAAAATAACCCGATGAGGATTTTCCGTTTTGGAAGGATGATTTCCGACCAAACACCATCTACTTCTAAATCTGATCTGCGTTTATATTTCTTCTTTTACACATATAATTACTCCTGCATGATTGTCAATGCAGCGGTCTTTTCTTTCAGGCAAGTGGTAATTTTGAAATTTGATATCATCAGTCTTCACAGAGGGAGAAATACAAGTCTCACAGAAGGCTAAACTATCGAAATTAGATAGTTCAGTAAATACAATATCAGATTTTTATCTAAAAACATTATAGTGTATGAACGCCGGTTAAGTTACAATTATGAGGTAGATCGAAGAATGGCGAATTTTGCAAAAGTCCTGGCTTTGGATGGTCGTCGCCCGCGACTATTAATACAATACAAAGTAGCCATAGTATTATGTTGGTGGGTTTGGTCTAATTTGGCTGCACAAGTACAGGCTTTATAAAAAACAAAGTCGTTTAGAACAACACGTTTTATTTTGATAAGGCTATATATTTGACTCTAACGAATACC
This sequence comes from Mactromeris polynyma, assembly GCA_032209605.1. Lineage (NCBI taxonomy): Eukaryota > Metazoa > Mollusca > Bivalvia > Venerida > Mactridae > Mactromeris > Mactromeris polynyma. The sequence continues at coordinate 4,498,848 of JASFXZ010000007.1, forward strand.
AATATTATCATTGTCGGATACATAGTCGACTGACCCTTGGGTTTACGAATACACTACACAGTGTGCTGTCAAAATGGTCAATGTATGATATAGGGTATGAGTAAGGATAATATAACGAAAGTGTTTACTTGGATTTTGCAAAACTAATGTGTAGGTTAATATTTTTACAAAACATCTTCGTTACGTTGATATAGAAATGAGAACATAAAGCGCGGATAATTGATACGACATAATGAAAATAGATTACGACATAATTTGAAGTGAACATTAACAAAAACAAATTCATTGCAACGGGTTGTAATTGATTTACTTTCACGATATATGTGATACTAGAAACAGGTGTATAAAATATCCCGTTACGTTGCAATGGAGATTAAAACAGTTACAACAAAGCTACCTTATAGTAATGTAAAGTGAAAAAGGTAAAACATCATTTGATACAATGGGGACGATAATGGTACTTGTGCAAGAAATATTGTTATTATGCTTATGGTTATAAAAATGGTAAAGAGGTAATTTATATACAGGGTAAACACTCAAATATATCTGGCAATTGAAACAATCATTATACAAACAGCTCTGATTTCTGTTACAAACATAATACAAAATTACAAGGAATACCACAATATCAAATGAAAAAACAAATATTGTAGCAGGAAATTAACACAATAATAATATGCGAGAGTATTTTCAAACAATCATTAAAAATATATAATGTTTCATACATAATTCTGTATTACCAAGGTAACCAATTGTTACAAGATCAATTGAAATTCGTATGTACAACAAATTCTAGTGTTTGGCGTTGTATACATATGATAATACATGATACGTTAACAAAACACAGTAAAAATATCGAGTTACTTCTAACGGTAACAAAGCAATATTTTCAAAGTTTTCTGCATAAAACAACAATACAAGGGATACCTACAAACAAAATATCGAGTTACTAATAATGAACAAACTGTTTTCAGCTATATGTATGAAACAACTCGCGTGTTGGGGATGTTTCCGCACGAGTCAAAAATACTTCCATATTTTTCTAGCTTTCAGAAGTAATTTACATTATACAATGTGACGCTATGACTGTGCCTAAATGGCGTTAAAAGCATTCCTTAAATAATATACTAGCGGAAAAAAGAAACTGTGCATGTGTAAAATGTTCATATATCCTTCAATTTTATAAATTAAAGCTTGAAACTTTACACAGGTAAGTTGTGTATCCCTCTCGGTCATTAACACTGGCCAGTGCATGAGTTGCACGGGTAGTTTGCCTGTCAGGCTAACGTCTTCTTTTTGCACGTTATTTTCGTGCAGCAGTCAATTGCAAACACGTTTGTCGCCTAAACCTGTGTTAAAACATAGTGTTGTGACATGTAAGACACAAAACCAGGATAATTTTGAAAAACGTCGTTGATACGCCATGCCAAGGTTGAATGAAACTGACAGATGCCGCGCCGTAGGCATGATTGAAGCTGGTGTACGTCATACTGACGTTGCCAGACAATTTGGCGTTCACCGAAATACTGTAGACGCCTTGTGGAGACGGTACCAACAGTTTGGGGCAACCAGAGACCGGCCTCGATCAGGACGTCCACGCGTAACGTCTATTCGCCAGGATACGTACATCCGGGTGGTTCATCTCCGTGACCGACTCAGAACTGCTTCTTTGACGGCTAGAAGTATTCCTGGCCTTAGAAGAATCAGTCCCCGAACGGTACGTAATCGATTGCGTGAACGAGGCATACGTCCACGACGTCCTGCCATACGTCCTGTTCTGCAGCAACGTCATCATGTAGCACGTTTTGCCTGGTGTAGAAGACACATACACTTCACGCAACAGGACTGGGCACGTATTCTTTTCACGGATGAGTCCAGGTTCCATCTCGACAGCAGCGACGGCCGTTCTAGAGTGTACCGTCGTGTTGGTGAACGTTTCCATGACAGTTGTGTGATTGAACGACGTCCATTCGGCGGAGGTAGTGTCATGGTGTGGGGTGGCATCTCATCCCGTGGTAGAACAGCACTTGTGGTTGTAGACGGCACACTTACAGGCATCAGATATCGTGACGAAATCATACGGCCTCACGTCCTTCCATTTGTGCAGCAACGTAACGCCACGCTGCAACAGGATAACGCTCGCCCGCACGTCGCGCGGGTCGTCACCGACTTTATGACCCAGAACAATGTGAATGTGCTGCCCTGGCCTGTACTATCACCGGATTTGTCGCCTATAGAACACGTGTGGGATGAGATGCAGCGACGGTTACGTGGCCTCCAAAATCAGCCGTTGACGTTACCTGACCTATCACGTGCGCTTGTCAGAATCTGGAATGGTATTCCCCAGGCATTTTTCAGAACACTTGTCACATCAATGCGGCGTCGTTGTCAAGCATGCATCGATTCCAATGGTGGACATAAACGGTATTGATGAGCTGAACTTTGTTTAGAGAACGTCTCTGAAAACTGATCTCTATCTAAGACTGATTCAATAACTATATCAATTGAGCTGGTGTTAAATAAAGGTAAGATAAAACCCTGTTGAAATTTTTATTGCGATTCCTTACATACCTCCTAAGTTATAGCATATTATACACATGCACAGTTTCTTTTTTCCGCTAGTATATGAAGTAGTTGATACTGTTATCATACAAATAAGTAAATTCTTCAAAACATTTCACTCTCATTTCGGTTGTTACTTACATAAAAAATGACCACGGATTCCCAAAATTTAAATTAATACACACAATTACTAAACGCAACGCACACTACCTATATATATTTTTAAAACAAAACTGAATCTTTATGTTGCAAGGATAATGTTTGTACAGTACTTCAATACTAGTGCGTCAGCGAATCTAGGTCTGTCGTAAATTCAAATACAATAATATAACTAGGGAACTGATCAGGTAATGTAAGACACATTTAATACCAGTTCGGCAGCGGATCTAGGTCTGTCGTAAATACAAGTACACTATTTAATCATAACTAGAGTACTGACCAGCAGGTAACGTAAGACATATTGTTCATGTACATGTGTTAAGTATAATGATGGTAAGGCAATGACATTCGACACAAAACGGACTTGAGTACATGCTTAACACGTGTTCGACACAATATAAACAAGATACATATGAAATGGCTGGTATAGTTCAGGAAACAATTTCCGTTTACTCGATGTGTGGGACTACTAAAGCTTTTCAATTGGATTGTTGCAGACTGGCGAGATCATCTTCTGAGGACTCTCCTTCAGCATCGGGCGCTTATTCCGATACCTTCATAATCACCCTCTGCTTTATTACTCCCGCACAACTGATATTTTCCATATTCAGACAGGCGAGTCAAAATGCATCCACAGCCATTCAGCGAGCCGCTTACAACGACTCGCTAATGTCCCAAATGTAGGACAGTAAACACGTGTAAATAAAGCTTATGCGAATGTGCATTGAATAGACAGCTTTCACTGTCATAGAAATGCAGGTGTGACTATGGTAATTGCTAGAAAAAATAAATAATTCGAACGTAAGTGACTATCGTTTCGTCGGCATGCCAAAATTATTCCGATTCCTCGAGAAAACAACTTGCTTTGCTTTCCAGCGATTGTTCAACACTTTAATGATCTCACTTGAGTTCTCTAGAAATGTATGACAAACCCTCTTTGCTGAGAGTGATATAGGGTACATTAGCCTGGGTCTCTGCATTGGTGTCCATACCTTCATCTTGAGGAGAGTTTAATGTACGATTTTTTTTATTATCCAGAAAATCTTCCAAAAAATGATAGCTCATGCTTGTTACAATGCTTTTTTACTGGAGTTTCATTTGACATTGTATGCATACAGTATTTATGTATGAAACAACTCCGACTGTAATTGTCCGCAGTTTAGTAGTAATGACAGTGCTTACATACTAATGGATAACACTTTGATGTTCCATAAAGTGCAAAATAATGGTAGCTCGGTGAACAATATATTCGGACTACAGTATACGAAAAGTTTAAAATACTACAGTACCTCTGTAATAATTCCACGTTTTTATCACAAACACACATTCCTTATATTTTCACAAGGATGTAGAAATGTATCACATGGTAACAGTTTTTACGGAGCGACAGAACAACCTGAACCAACCGACGTGTCGAAATCTTAAAATGTAAATGTTATCCGTGATAAACGTGTTAGGATATAGTTTCAAGTTGTGTGTTACTCTTACGTTTCACCGAAAACATATTTCTAAAGCCAATTTGCGTGTACTTTAATGTAGTCCTGTTAACGGGGGTTTACTCACATCAATCACATCATCATATAATTTTCCATAACATCTCGTTCACCTTGATAGGAATTGCGCAATATTTAGAAGTTAGTGTAGAACTTAGTTTTATCTTGTCTGTGTTATGGTAGAGAACTATCGTTCACTAACAAACAAGATATATTTCGTATTTGAAGAAATAAATCACATCATCCGCCAAATGTCAAAATCTTACGGTTGATAACTAGCATTATTGATAACAAATTCCTAGGAACGGACCACCACTATGTTGTACACATCAACTGTCATAGCATCCACCAGCGGCTGTATCCGTTTACAGAAAGGTGAACATTTTCTCAGCAGGATAAGACGGCTTTCTTTAAACCATAGGACATAAAGAAATGGGTCTAATAAACAGTTACACAAAGAAACTATCTCTAAAGCCAATCTTAAAGGTGTGTACTTTAACTTGCCACTGTATATTAACGCAATAATAACAATGTAGGCGATTGATGTTAAAATTATGACTACTAGATAAGTAAACGCTAATGATGTTGTTTTAAGTTTCTGTAGTGCGAACTCGTTGTGCTTAAGGAACGTCGACTTTCTATCAAGCTGTATCCGCAAACATTTTACTATTTTCCAGTAACATGTCACTGATACCAATAAAACAAGCGAAAGCATAACAGCATAAAATGAGGATACTAGTTTATTACAAACGGCTGGAATTGTGTAAATTTCAATTGTTCGGTGATGGATGTAGCAAAGTCCGTATCGAACGAATATGCAGATGGAGATTTCTGACGTCCAGATACAAAATACCAACATTTTGACCTTCCTTTTTGAAAAATGGTTGAGATAAAACATCGGTTTATTTATTACGATGTATCGCTCTAACGACATCATCCCAACCGTAAACAGAGCGAGTTGCAGCCAAATCGTAACTGCTGCTTGTAAATGAACATTTAAAGTGGTGTTCGTGATAAACTTCCTTGTTGTCGAAGTGAAAATAAACAAGACATCAAATGTTAATAATCCAGTTGAAAGCAATTTTGCAATGTATGGTGTCTTTTTAGTTTGATGCATGACTGTAATTGCCAAACCACTGCTAGATAAAGACACGCAAGCGATAAAAACAAAGATGGCTTTGGTGACATCGTCGTGTGTTTCAACATAATCCATGTTCAAAATATTAGAATTATTAATTCCAATTAAGTATTTTGTTGATGAGTTTTCAGTATCCATTTTGAATTAAATCGACATAAACCTCAATTCAGGAAATCTACTATTAAATTCACTCAGATTTCCATTTAAATGCGATTTTAATACCAAGCGATATTTTTCTGATATAAGTGCAGTAAAACAGCGCTTCGCCAGTATCAACTGCTCTCAGAAGAGATGATCAATGTCTTTATATACATATATACCCATTGTTATTCGCAATGCCTCGGTCAATATGTTGTTATAACGCAATAGTATGTCACTTCGATTATAAAATGATCGTCAAATGTTTCAGACAAATTTCTGTACACTCAAATATAGTGATGGACAATCGGCTAGAATTACAACATCGATTAATCGGAGTTGCAAGTCGATTTATTAAATTTCACTAAACGGATCATTTAAGTATTGCAGAAAAATGCTGCATTTATATGAATATATTTGTCTTCCCATGTTTCTTTGATACCCGTAACCACAAATGGGGGAATTTCGCGTCTTTATTAGATAGTGCTGTGAGTATTGTATTCAAAAGTTATATTTTTATATAAAAAACGAATCAAATAATATATTTATTCATTATTTCATTTTAGTGAATGAAATTGGTATGTTACAAAGTATCAAACTTGTTCGTGGGTAGTAGAAGAAACCTATTGATTTTGGGATCACTGGGTCAAAGATCAAGGTCACAGTGGTCAATTGTACATATAAAAGTTTTCGGCCAGTATCTCGTGAACATATTAACTTATCCTCCTTACACTTATTCCACACATTGAGATCGTGTGTAGTAGTGGAACTGTATCGAATTTGGAGTCACTGGGTCAAGGAGTCAATCGTACACGAAATGTTTCCGACCGATTACTAGATAACGCCTTGACATACCCTCTTCAAATTTGGTCCACTCATTGATCGCGGGTTGTAGATTAATCCTATTTATTGAGTTTGAGATCTCTCAAATCTCGCCAATTTCGCCCGTCAAAGTAGCAATACAAGATGGATTTTAACGTTGAAACAACTTTTGATCGAATTCATGATATATATCACTTTCAGTATTGGCTCAAGAAGGAGCAAATAATAGCAATATCGACGGTGATCTGAGTAGGGTAATAACTAAGTGCGCACCGCCTCCATAGCAACTCTCATCTTCTTATTTAACAGGTGCTCGATTCACTAAAAGAATTTACAAAACAAGTCATATCCATGAAAATCTTGTGTTGAAAAGACAAATAAATCAACGAATAGCTACCATTTTCTGTCGTAAAGTTTTGTATTGCATGCAAAGCATATGCATGTATTTGTTCACGAAAATAAGAGTAAATGCAGTTGAAAGACCGACGGTGTCCAACTTCTATTTACTTTTGTGAATGGTTTAGCAGGACGTTGTACAGCGACAGTATATAGATGTGACGTCCGTGGCTGGACTATGAGGGCTCCAACATGCAATTCAAAGAAAACATAATTCAAGCAAAATCCATCACCAAATGATTTAAATCAGCAGTGCGTATAGAGCAACTCCTCCTTAGGTCACGACCTGAGACTATTCAACAACTTTTAATTTAGCTTGGTAAACTTTTAATATCAAAAGAGATTAAGTTGTTGCAGGGAACGCCATATATACAAGACCATGCCTCCCGACACAGAAACCTGGCAAAAAAACGATCTATGAAAACATAAGGCACTGAAGAGATACAAGGGTAAACTTATGTGGGAATAGCGGTGCAAGGAACGGTCTGGCCGACCACAAACACAACCAAGCATAATTTAGGGGGACAACAAGGGGGGAGTTTAATGGATGGAATACATCAATGAAGAAGTCAAGGACGTCAGAGATAATAGTTGATCTTTAGAGGAAAACCCGCAAAGATCGTTTGAAAATTTAAACACCAAAGGGGATTACAGATGCGAGTTTGTACTGTACAACATTGTGATGTGATGACAACTATCTGGTACAACGAAGCATTCTTACCAACATGGTATAAACATTTTATCCGCGAGGAACTTCACATACAAATCCAAGTTGGACGTTGACTTTACATGTGTTCTCGTCAGACCAGTCAATTAGTTGAAGAAATATTAGTTGGACTTTTAACAGTGAAAAGTGTTGTCCACACTGGATATCAACAACTGTAATGAAAGAAAAACAGCATGACAAAGTTAAAGGAACTGACGAAGTTTACAAGAAAAGGAAATAAATATGACCATGAAAACGACACATTTTGCCGAACAACATCGCATTTCAATTTGGTGTATATGTGATGTTTATTTTGAAACTCATTGAAAACATAGAACTTCCTTTATACAAAAGCCATCCTATATTGTATCGCATGGCAACAAGTAGGTTTGTTTACAAATCGACACCATAGTGTGCACTCCCGATGACTGCTTCTAGTGTATCCAACCAGTGCTTGTACGTAAATCAGTGATGGCCAAAACCAAAGAAGAATGTAATGACCAAACGATATCGTAGAGTATAATAGTGAATATTTTTATATACTACGTTAATATTTACTGTCTAATGTTGTTTAATTCAGTTTATTATTTACGGAAAACTGTACTTTGTAATTGAAAGTCTCTGTTAAATGATGAAGTCACACCATCAATTATATACCTCTATGAAAACCACCGTATTGCAAATCTGAAAGTAGAATGGTTACATACGAAGTTATTGTACAACGGAACTATCGTCACTTCAAATATTGTAATTGTAACTTAAAATAAGGTTCAGACTTTATCAAACATTTCAACCGTAGCATAAATCGTAACTCCCTTTAAATAAACAAAGCATCCAGTATTAGTCATTGTATAAGCATGTATCTATTGCAAATATGTATTACATGGTCACAGTCAGCCATCATTAAAGGTATGGGCAAGTAGTCTGCGTCTGAGGCAAATAGAATGACTTTGCAGAATCGTGATTGGTCATTATGAAAAAGCCTTCAGAACCAACTAATCAGATTCTTGAGATTTGAGACTGGTATCCAATTTCAGACCTATAACCTCAGACACGAAACAGTTTAGTTAACCCAACATTCTTTCAGCATATAAGTCGATGGTTAAACCTCAAGTTTTTATAATTATTATAGTCGAGCACCAACCCCTTTCACTAAATATGCAATTTTTATCGTTATAAGAAATGTTTACCATGGACTACAACAAGTGCAATAGCATTTAGTCCTATGATATCAAACATGTTATGACAAAGCTAGGATTATCTGCTCGTTATGACTATAGAACACCCATTAACTTACCAAAAGCACAGTGTATATTGGTCGATCATTATTATAATATCTGGTCATTGAATGTTCGAAGTGTGCCTAAATTGAGAACATATCTGATTTTAAGACTGAATTCTTGTGTGAGATTTACATGACATTCAACTTATCTAAATGTGTACGGTCTGTTTTATGTCAGTGCAGGACAGGAATCGTATCTCAAAGTATTGAAACAAGAAGATATACAGGAGAACATCCTTATCAGAGACTATGTAGACTTTGTTTATATAAAACTCCGTTGAAGATGAACAACACTTCTTGTTTCATTGTGATATTTATAATGTCGGCGTACATTCTCCGATTTATTGATAATAATGTTGGTATGAATATTGTTGACATACTTATACATATGCTATGCTCTCATCCAAGGAAATGCGACTTACTTTTGAAATGCAGAATTCCTGTAAGTAGATCGGAAGAAATCCAAAGCAACAGCTCTACCAGTAATCAGACTTCTAACATAAATAAACACCCAGTACACAGCTTGATTTCTCACAATACTGTGGTCCATGGCATACTCAAGTCTGAAAACAAAGAGTGTCAAACTGTCACAAAATACGCTCGTCTTGAGTCAGAGCTCGGTGCTAAAATGAGCAGAAATGTCACAAGAAACACATGTCTCGGTTATGAATCGCTGTCATTTGAATGACTTCATTAACAGAATGGATTTGGATAGTAAACACATCCATCAATATAGAAACCCCGATGTTATGATATAATGGTACAAATTCTGGGTAAGTTCAGTAATTAAAGGGACATATCTCGCGAGTGAATGAGACAATATGGCTGGTTATCGATCTTGGCAACGATATTATGCAAATAAACATTCATAGCAAGTTTGGTGAAGACTGACTACACCCTAGGTTAGAGAGCGGACAATTATCATTTCTTCAAATTTTGGAAAATCAAAGAGCCATGATTCCAAAATGACTGCGGTGATCTGGTTTGTTATCAAACTTGCCCGATATATTGTGCAAATAAAGATCAATCCAAGTGGGGTAAAGGTAGGGTCAGTACTGTCTAAGTTAGGCTAATTTGGGCAAACAATGGTGATTCAAAGGGCCATAATTCAAGGGAACTAGTGTGGCCTGGCTGGTTATCGAACTTGGCCGATATATCTTGGCAAAAAACATTATTTCCTAATGCACTGAAGTTTGGATAAGAACTGTTTAAAAGCGGACTAGGCTAATTTGGTCAAATTTTGACGATCAAGGGGTCATAATTCAAGAGTGACTATAACGATGGTTATCAGAATTGGACGAGATATAATGCTACTAAAGATTCTTACCAAGTTTAGTGAATATTTAATAAGAACATCCTGGGTTAGACAGTGGACAAAGCATATTTTTGGAAATCAAATGACTATAACTCTTGGGCGATCTGGCTGGTTTTTGAACTATGCAATTAACCATTTGTTTGGTCAAGATTGGATAAAAACTAAAATTAAAGAGCAGACAAGTCAGTGGTGTGACACCATCGGCCGCACTCCCATCCGCCGCAGGTGAATCCAAAATATTTGACGAATAATTCAAATCCATTTAAAAATGGATGACATAACAGCAAATATATAATGAATACGATACCATTAATAAGATTATTTGAAAATATGAACACTGAAAGGTTCCAAACTGAGCACTAAATTTAGAAGAAACAACCAATTACATGATGTCCTACGTTCAGTAAAGGTATTTGAGGCTATCGTTTCGTAACGTTTCGTAACGTTTTGCAATTTGGTTCCCCGTGTGCAGGCAATGTGATTCGGTGAGCCAGGACACAATACAAAACGTAAGCGACTGTTTAATCGTAACTGAACGCAAGGCTGTGGTGTTTCACAATGATGCGTTCAGTTACGTCTAACAGTCGCTCACGTTTTGTTTTGTATCCCTGACCCACCATGCCACATTGACTGCACACGGGGAACCAAATGGCAAAACGTGAGCCGCAAAAACCTTTACAGAACGGATGTTTTTACAGATTACGGTGCATGAATCGGACAAATTAAAATGGAACAAAATTAAGTTTTTATTTGTTTTCTGAATCAAAATATTAAATGCACTTCTCTTTATTAATTAAATGAATTACCCTCAATGCAATATTACGGGATTTTACTAATACATGTACTACAATAATTATTTGATATTAATATAAAGTCAATCATAACAATAATAAGTGCAGTTATTCATCAAATATACATGTAATTAGTTTTTGTTCATTTTACCTGCACAGACATAAATATGCATTTCATATAGATGAAACATCACCATTGACAGAAAAAACAAACCACTTACTTTCTATCAGTCGCGCTTGTTTGCAGTTGTCAACTTCCATTCTCCGCTTTGCACCCTTGTCTGCGAGCGTTCAATTTTATTCTTTCATTTTCACAAAGAATATATAAAACTTCTAAATACATATATATGATAATTGTTTCGTCTTGACGTGACAGTCACTAATTTCAATTGAACGCATGGGCTAGACATGTGTAACCCGAGATCGGATGTGATGGTGGACATCGGAATACAGACAATGTAGGGGTCATGTCACCATTATAAAATTATATTATTAAAACTTAAAAGGACAAACATAACGCCGTTTGTTTCTCGTATTTATTCAGTACTTTACATTCAATCCGAATCAGAACTGCTTACCCAAATATTTCCAAGAATTTTGGGCATCTTTTTTACGAAGAAATTTATTATAGAGCTCGTGGTTCTCCCTGACTAATTCGGCAAGAGGTCGTCTGGGTGGCGGAGTCACAGCCTCCACGTCCGTGGATTCCGAAAGTAGAGGGAGCGCTGCCAGTGCTTCGGCGCGCATGTTCTTGTATAGTGGCTCCTTCCTTGGTGATGGACCAGGGACAGGGTCGTCGTTGTTTGGGGGAGCTTGATGACCAGGTAGTTCAACAAACCTCCATTCATGTACACGGTCTTGCCCAACAAGTTGTCTGAAGCAACGTTTTAGTTCAGAAATAGTAAAAGTGGTAAAGTTGTTTAGTGAATAGATTTGGCCATATGTTAGAAAATAAGTAAAACTATTTTTAACGTTTTAAACATTTATAAAGAGCTTGTCATCACCTTGCAAGTTGTATTTGCAAACGTGGAGGTAAAATGTTTAACGAAATTTACTTACCTCGATTATTTCCCATTGTACTCGTACATCACTTATGGCACGGGAATCGCGAGTGTCGGGTACACTACATTTACAACAGCTCTTAAATCCAATTCAATTGTGAAAGTGAATTTTAAAGCGATTCGTTCGTGTTTTATAGGGTAAGGTATCGACAATTAAATTCGTGTGAACAAAATACATGCTTCTATTATAAAAAATTAAAAAGTCCAGAGTAAGGCTCTATTGTTAAACATTATTGAAAAGTTTTTCAAAATATGCTTTATTTCGATTAAATGCGTTAGTAAGGCTTCGAAAGTAAAGTATAATGTTTTAAGCATAGATTTACCAATAATTCCAAAACATTGACAATTGACATTTGATGTCTGTTTGCAATCATTTCATGGTCCAATTTGTGGCATTAAACTTCAAACATGAGAAACGTAAATAGGGTTTGCGCTTTTATACCAAATTGTACATTAAACTTTTGAGAAAACCCCCTATTTAAGTACCTATTCCCATGTCCACATCGGACCTCGGATGTCCGTTGCACATGTTCTATACCCACAAAATACACAATTTTTGGACACTTTGTCATCGGAGTATAGATCGCATGTTATTTGTGATAATGATCTTTCACTTCCAAGTAATAGAAGGATTGGCAAGGGTGGTATTGCAATAATGTGGCATAAGCGGTTTGATAATTTTGTTGTACCGTTATCGATTGATGACGATAGAATTGTAGGTGTTCAGGTTCAGGTGTCTCAAAATCAATATGTGTTTTTATTTCAGGTATACTTACCATGTGCTAATCATAGTATAGACAGTTATAGAAACTACATTGACAAACTATATGATATATGGTATACGTACTCACATAGGGGCTCAGTTATACTCTAAGGCGACTTTAATGCCACCTATGATATATCTAGCTCACGTACACGAGATATGTTTTGTGTAAGCTTTGTGATGATGTAAATATTGTTCCTGTAAATGCCTCTATAAATTGTACTGGTGCTCAATATTCGTATGTCTCATATGATGGTAAATACTCCACTTTAATTGACTATATATGTATACCGTCAGATGTTCTTGACTGTCTCGAAGAATGTGAAATTCTAGATGACGATTGTTTAAATGTTTCGAGACATAGACCGGTTGTGTGTGTATTGAATATTCCTGTTTATGTTATGTATGATAATGATTGTTACAGTCAATCTTTTGTCAATTGGTCAAAATGTACCACAGAAAATGTTAATAACTACAATGAACTATTATTACTTGATGGTGATCTTGAGCAGCTATCGTACTGTGAACTTAATATGACTGGTGTTGAAAATGCTTATGCTCTTATATCTGATAAACTTGTATCATATGCTTTGCAATCAGTGCCGAAAAAGAAACATTTAGTCTTTCTAAAGCCATACTTGTGTAAAGAGTTGGCTGACGCGCATGTGAAAATGAAGGCTATTAGGCGTACATGGTGTAGGGAGGGACGGCCTCGAAATACAGACAATGTGGTGTATTGTGATTATAAAAAAGCCAAATGTGATTTCAGGAGAACGCATAGATATTATATTAATCAATATATACAGCAATTGAACTACGAGATCGACCACACGGCTGAAGTTGACTCGTACAAATTCTGGAAATTGGTTAACGCTAAGAGGAAGAAAAATCAGAACTTATCCGGAGCAAGTATGAAATTTAATGACCAAATTGTAAGAGATCGCGATGGCATAACAGAGGGTTGGAATAACTACTTTAAAACGCTATACTCGCCTTCTGTTGAACGTTCTTGGGACAGCAATTGGGGGAACTATGTGGTGCAGAAATTGAATGGTAGTGTCCATGATATGAACCCTGACAATACTGCCACTGTATTACCGGAAGTAGTTCGTGAAGCTATTGACAAGTGTCCAAAAGGAAAATCAAGTGGATATGATTTAATACAATATGAACACCTAATTTATGCTAAAGACATTTTATCACCAATATTTGCAAATATGTTCACATGGATGTTACGGTATAGTTTTATCCCTGACTCTTTAAAGCGTGGTGTTATCGTAACATTACACAAAGGTGGAAATAAGCGGAAAGACAATCCCGACAATTATCGCGCAATCACTTTAACTTCCGTTGTGTTGAAACTATTTGAATCGATCCTACTACACAGATCAAAAGACAACATAATTAGCACTATAAATAAACAACAAGGAGGATTTCAAGATGGTCTGTCGTGTTTAATGACATCTTTCATTTTACGCGAAAGCATTAATTTTGCACGAGAACAAAATTCAAAAGTATATGTGAGCTTCTTGGATGGTAGGAAAGCGTTCGATACCGTATGGCACGATGGGTTGCTCTACAAGCTTTTATTCGAAACATCTATTGATGCTACATCATTTCTCGCTTTTAAAGAACTATATTCTAATATGTCAAGTTGTATCAAATACCGAGGAAAATACTCAGATTGGTTTAATGTCATGCAAGGCACGCGACAAGGAGGAAAGAGTTCACCAATTCTGTATCTTTTATATATCAATGGACTTATTAATGAATTGGAGAATAGCGGCTATGGTATCTGCTTGTATGATACGCGTCTAAGTTCTCCTACTGTTGCGGATGATATGCTACTGATCTCTTACTCAATTAAGGGAATAAATGCCATGCTTGATATCTGTTGTAACTATTCAAATAAATGGCGCTACAGTTATAATCCTGATAAGTGTGCTGTAATTGTATTTAATGAACGTGGAAATTCTATACCGAATAGACAATTTAAACTTGGTAATAGTGTCATCAAGGAAGCAACAGAGTACATTCATCTTGGAGTCAAATGTGATAAGTTCTTGTCCACAAGATCAGTCGTTAACGAGGCTTGCACTAAACTGAGAGGCACATATCTTAGTATTCTCAATAGTGGTATTAACCCGTACGGATTGAATCCAATTTCAATGCGTATAATGTACAATGCTGTGGTGATTTCTAAAGCACTTTATGGCTGCGAACTGTGGAATGCATTATCAAATACGGATCTTTTATGTTTAGAGCGCTCGCACAGATTCTGTGTTAAAAATATGCAGTCACTTCACCAAAGTTCAGCAACTGATTTCTCCTTGTGTACATTGAATGTTGAGTCTATAGAAACCATCATCGATCGGAGGAAACTTCAGTTCTTGTGTCAACTATGTCGTTTGCCAAATACATATCTTGCCAAGAGAATATTTAATGACAGAATTATACATTATTTTAATTATGATCAACTAACTCGCGGATTCGTTCCGGATATATACCGTCTGCTGAAGAAATACAACCTCTCTCATTATCTACATGAATATACCAAAGAAGGAAGATTTCCATCTAAATATGCATGGAAAACAATATTGGCATTGAATGTTACGTCGCATGCACGGACGCTAGGCTATGATACTGTTGTTGGTCGGTATCCAAATGCATTTACTTTGGGGATACTGTTGAGGAGTGATAACCCATGTACATTGTGGATCCTTTTACGGCATAACCCTCGACTATCTTATATGGTCAAAAAACTGATGTCCGCTGTCTCGAAACTCTTTTCAAGAAAATATATAAACATGTGCCAAAAGTGTGGATTATTGAATGATGACATCTTGACACACTGGTTTTGTTTTTGTCGAGGCAATGAACATAAACGGCAAATATTGTGGGACACCATGATTACAAGTTTAGACATCATTCAACTCACCAGTCTAATTTCCATGTCACCTATTGAACAGTGTGATTTTATCTTAAGCCTCGCAATAGCAACTGACTGTCGAAGTCTAGAACATTACCAAATTGCTTCTTATGTATGTAGTATGTGCTAATGCATAGCTATTATGTGAATGTATTAATATGTTCTGGTTGTTTGTTACCTTGTATTTTATCCACACTGATGATGGTCTAGCATTTTCGATTTCGCAGTCTAGGCTTTCTACTATATAGTGTGGAATATCACATGTTATAAGGGCTGACTCTTTCGCTAAGCATCCCCTTGGGCTTATGCTTTCGAATTCCAGTTTATCATATATAAGACTAAGTGAGCTGCTGTTAGTGATGGCGTCAACCCACTTACTTACTTATTATGTTTTATGTAACTAATATTAATTGCTTAATATCTGTACATGTATAATATATGCATGTGTCTATATGTAATTGTATTTACGATTTATATACATGTATGTATATGCGTGTATGTTTACATATATGTATGTATGTTATTTGTAATTTTTGGAATGTACATGTATTTTGCTCTCCATATCTGGAGGAAATAAAGTTATATATATATATGTCTATTTGGCGGGCTTTAGTCGTCCTGTATACACTGGTATTTTAACGGGTTTTGGCGTGTATTCAGTGACCACGAACACAACTCGAAGTATTGCATCAGTGCGTATCTGTCTGGAAGATACCGGACCCAGCGAAATGGGAAGCATTTAACACGTTCTGTGAATTGTTGTATACATATATATAAATAGAGGATATTTGTGTGTTCCGGTGTAAGATCGAAAGTTATTTCACCGATTGAGCACTGAACGGAATATCTTCACTTGTAGCAAAGCCACTTGTGAAAATGTAAGTCAGATGGTCACAATGTGAAATAACTCGATCTTACACCGAAACATACAACTGTTCTATGTATTACATGCTTTATGTTGGTATTTTTTTCTTTTCTTAATCGTTAATTACACCAATTTCCCCGTTCAATGTCTTGATATTTTAACTCTGAATTTCGACAATGCCACTATGTACGCGTAATCGAACTAGGAGGTAGCCTACTTTCTTGGTGTGAGAAGATACACACTTACAGCGGCACTTGTGGGAGAGATCGTTTGGATGTCTGCATTTTGGACTAGAATTTGTTATAGATCTACCAGCATTTCTAGAGTTTGCACACCTATCGCTGTGTGGGCTGACAAGAGACGAGTTTTGAATAAACATTCAAGTTCCATTACAAATGATTTATAAACCTACAGTAGCTATAATTTCCGAAAAGAAACACTAGCCAAAAAATAGAAAATAGTGCAGTAAAGTCCCGTGCTATAGAATATATACTAATCAAAACTGCTAACGCACCACTTTCGTAATGCTATTTTTGTTCATTACAGTAATGACCATTACTTGTAAAATTGAATGGAATGTGTGCTTTAAGTATTCATATACATAGTTCAATAGCAAATTCATAACCAACTCTTAACATAAAAGAGTTACTGCTTGTAATATGAGGTAGGGGTCAAAAACGAAAATGTGAGAAAATGGTTCGGTTTTCAATATCTACACTTAGCAAAAGTTATAAGAACTCCGATATTATATTTATGATATTGTAATTAAATATGAACATATCACATAGAAATTTCACACACAGAAAGACCAATATGTCTGTTATGTTTCTATTAATTTTCAGCACGAAATACAGCCGATTGATTGAAATCGAGCCAATTTCAAAACATTGCACAGAAATAAAAAATCACAGATTAATTGAATTGGTCATTACCGATTGTGACCGCCGTTTGCGTGGACATAATGAATTTACAATTACAATTCTGGGAAATATTTTTCACTTCTGTTAATATCGTTTGAGACCTGTTCTGCGGTAGGTTAACTCTTCATGGACACATTATCCAGTCAAACGGCGATCTAACTCGATAATGAGTTAATATGCAACTTTCTATTTCTGTGTGGTGGTATTAATTGGCTTGATTTCAATTACTTCGCTATATTTTGCGCTGAAAATTAGTAGGAACATTACAGACAGATTGAACTTTTTATGTCTTAAATTTCTATTTGATATATTCATATTTAATTGCAATATCTTAAAAATGTTATCGGAGTACTTATAACTTTTGCTAAGTGTAGTTTGTCCACATCTTGCATTGATGACCGCTGTACATCTTAGTCGAATTAAGTTACTATTCTTGCGAATAACTCTCATGGGATTGTTTTGCCATTCCTCCATCAAGGCTGCCTCTAGTTGCTGCAGATTCTGTGGCTGCACCTTGCCTAACCCGCCTTTTGAGCTCGTCCCATACCTGCTCAATAGTACTCGGTATGCCCCGCTTTTCAACACTCAGTCTTACCATTTTAAATCGCAGGGTTACTTTTTCAAATACACGAGTTGAATAGGCTATCGATATTGTGTCAAACACGGCGATTACTTAGCTCACAGATGCACAAGTTTCACGTGCATGACAAGAATAGCGTTTTCGTCACTTAGGTCATTTTTGCACTAACTCTTGGAAGATTCTGGAAATTTATTCTTACATTGACATCTCAATTTAAACCTTATATAATGTTTTCATTGATTTGCGACGGAAAATAAATCAAATAAGTGACAATTATAGTGGTGCGTTAGAAGTTTTGATTAGTATATAATTATAGGCCTATATGGGATTAGGGTGAATATTACAACTGCGCAAAATAGCTCTATATGCCTATATATTTTGATTGTTCGATGAAATCGACTCATTAATAATACGAAGTATCATTACTGTCGAGCATGTATTGATGGAATTATTTACTCTCTAACATACTGATACTTTCCACGAACTCTTATTTGTTGGGAACTCTAGTTTGGCCATTGCCGTAGTGTATATAGGCCTGTATAGGCACTGTCTCACACTATCGGCTACCATTACATTTACATGAGAGTGAGTGTAAGGAACGGTAACTCTGCAAAGGAGATTGCTTTATAGGATGTCCGCGACATAAACGGACGTATCCGCATTTTGTAATATTTATTTTACTTTAATCAAAGACCGGTAGACTTCTCTTTAGGTCTTTACTTTAATGCATGTAAATATATTTTATTTCTTGTATTTTATCATCGACACTCCTGAGTGTAACTCCAACTCGAAGCCGTGAAGGTACCCACCCATCTCTACTTTCGCTTTGTACGAATTTTACCTCCGCTTGTTACACAAACTTACTTAGGGTCGAAGTCCAAATTCCATTTTTCATCGGACTGTCTTCTTATTATTGCTTGATATTTGTAGTTGCTGACCGCTTCTCACTTAGTTGACTGAATTGAGTTCCGAGATGGCTCAGACTACGATGGCAATGATTAAAGGGATCGTTACGTTGACTGTCATGGTAATTTACCACTGGCTTCTAGCGATATTGAAAGCCATTCTGCCTGTCAGCATGCAAGCTAAGGATATCAGTGGGGAGACAGTTCTGATCACTGGTGCAGGTAAATATACCTATATTACATTTCGTATTTCAGGAAGTGAGTTTCTGAACTGTCGACTGATCGATCGTGATTGGTATCAAGATATTTCGACCCCTTGCCATTTCGACCCAAAGTATAATTTCTTGAGACACCGACCACTTTCCATTTTTTACCCCTGATTTCAATTTGATTCCCATTTGTTAGGACATTTTGACTCTTAACTCTGGTCCCCAAACTTACCGATATGACTGACAAGAACATTTAACGTAATTTCACAGTATCATTATTGGTTACTGGTCAACTCGTACCGTAGTCAACTCGTACCGTAGTCAACTCGTTCCCTAATTTGGTCAACTCATACCTGTTTTGGTCAACTCGTACCTCTAATTTAAAATTATTTTTGAATTACTTTTTATTATTTTAAGCTTAATGCATATGATAAAAAAAATTCAGTTGTCAGTTAAGATTGACATGTATCTGTTATTGTGAATTTATGTCAGAGCAATGATAAACATTACTTGATAGTTTTATATGTTTACACTGTTCATAATTGATCCACACAATAAAGGAAAAACTTAATTTAAACAGATTAACTCTATCAATAATGGTTTGCATGACTTGAATATGACTTGATTTACAGAAGGTACGAGTTGACCAACTGGTACTAGTGGCTGCATATAAGTACTGACAAACATTACCGGTATAGTTATAATGTTCATAATTGTTCACACAATATTTAAAAATATAGTAGACTATAACTCAATTGAAAAAAAAACTCTAATAATAACGATTCAAAAGAATAGGTACGAGTTGACTAAGGTATGAGTTGATCAAATTCAGGTACAAGTTAACTAATGTACGAGGTGACCAGAAACCTACTTTAAATATTATGCTATGAATGCATTTTGTATTACAGTACAGAATGATGTATGAGAAAATAAGGTTAGGAAATCAAGTCACAAGTTTGCGCTCAAACGTTTTTCTTTGTTCATCTGATGTCTGAGTTCAATATAAATCCAAACATGATTGTTTTCAATACCATTAATTACCATGTTAAGTAAAAAAATACAGTCTGTTATTTACTGCTTTTGAGTGGCGGGTGTGGGCTATCATGATACCTGCAAATAATGTTATTGATTTGATATATTATAACTCAACTGGGTCTCCGCTAGTCATTATACAGACCATATGACTGTGTTTTGCTTTGTTTTATAGGTATGTAGTTATTAATGTCTCTTTATGTCCCAAACTCAGAGCCCAATAAAATCCAGTTTGAAAATAAAAATGATATTATCAAGTTAATAATAATTATAATCTTATAATAGTGGTAGTCAGACTAGGCCTATGCTGTCTTTTTATACTTGGTAGCCATGACTTTAGCTTAGTGAAAAACTTTGAGCGATGATGGAGCCATAAGAGCTAGAACTATGATTTACTTATATGATATAAATTAGTTAAAAAAATGATGCAATGTATTATAACACTTCTATTTCGGTATAGGTTTAAGGTTCAAGTCCCACTTGGACTTCTGAAACAACTTACATTAGATACTGAAACTTGAACTCTGAATGTTCAATCTCTGACTGTGGACTGTAAGTGCTGTGACTCAAATTACAATTTTGAACTTTCAATAGCAATTTTTTGATGATAAAATTATCATTTAGTATATCATATATTGTTTGCAGGAAGTGGGATCGGGAGACTTATGGCGTTGCGTTTCGCAAAGTTGAAATGTCGGTTAGTTTTGTGGGATGTCAATGAGGATGGAAATTCAGAGACAAAAACAAAATGTAAAGCATTTGGTGCTGATGTTAACACCTATACAATCAATTTGTGTAACCGGGATGAAGTTTATCAAGTAGCCAAAAAGGTATGGCACTTTTCTTCTGTCTTTTTTTGTCTAGATTAATAATGTCCCAACAACTAGCAACCTGGAAGTTTAGTGTTTGGTACCTTGGTGACATTTATAGTTTATCAATGATTTTTTTAATCTTCATAAAACTGTCAGAATATTTGTCCCTGCTAAATTTAAGCCTAACTGGGTCATGGGGAGTAAAAAACTAGGTCACCAGGTCAAATCTTAGTAAAACCTTGTTAACACAATAGAGACCACATTTTTTATCAAAACTTCTTGAAATTTGGTCAGAATGTTTGTCTCTATGAAATCTAGCTCAAGTTCGAAATGGGTCACTTGGGGTCCAAAACTAGGTCACTCTGTAAAACATAAGTAACAAATATTGGACTGAGCTGCCCTAGGATAATAATAAAATATAATACTTTATCAAAAGCTCTGGTCAGTGTTTGAGCATCTAGATTATTGACAAAGCAGTTGAATGGTCAAGTGTGCTGTCTTACAGACAGTTCTTGTTGTCCTAAAAGGGGTACATGTTGCAGTGATTTATTTTTTAAATGATTTTACTTCACTTTTTCAGTTGGGAAAATATGTGCGATAACAAATTTGGGAAAATAAGAGCATGGTTATTTTACTTATAAATGTTTTAATTTCCTGCTTTTGCTGAATGTATTATCACTTTTCACTCTTCATGTCAAAGTGCTCTTTTCAGGAATGTAAACAAGTCAGTAAAGTTTTTTTGTATTTTTTTGGTGGGGGGGGGGAAAGAGACACTTTTTTGAGAAAAAGATCACTGTATTGTTTTATATTGTTATAACTATCCTATGTTTTTAGGTGAAGGAAGAAGTTGGCCGTGTGGATATACTTGTGAATAATGCTGGTATTGTCACTGGAAAGAAATTTCTGCAATGTTCAGATACTATGATACAGAAAACAATGGAGGTGAACACTATGGCACATTTTTGGGTAAGAATATATTGTGGCATATGGTTAATGCTCTTTATTTCACCTAAAGTTTGTCATATTTCTGTAATGGAATTGTTGATGTAGTTTCTCCTAAATCTTTCATACAACTGGTAAATTATGGTTTTGCTCCTTTGGACCACAGGAGATTGTCACGAGTTCTCTCTCCTTCTATATGCCTTCTATAGTGAATGCTAGCATGATACAAACCACAGGAGGTTGTCACAAGTTCTCTCCCTTTCTATATGCCTTCTATAGTGAATGCTAGCATGATACAAACCGCAGGTGATTGTCACGAGTTCTCTCCCTTTCTATATGCCTTCTATAGTGAATGCTAGCATGATACAAACCGCAGGAGATTGTCACGAGTTCTCTCCCCTTCTATATGCCTTCTATAGTGAATGCTAGCATGATACAAACCACAGGAGGTTGTCACAAGTTCGCTCCCCTTCTATGTGCCTTCTATAGTGAATGCTAGCATGATACAAACCACAGGAGATTGTCACGAGTTCTCTCTCCTTCTATATACCTTCTATAGTGAATGCTAGCATGATACAAACCACAGGAGATTGTCACGAGTTCTCTCTCCTTCTATATGCCTTCTATAGTGAATGCTAGCATGATACAAACCACAGGAGATTGTCATGAGTTCTCTCTCCTTCTATATGCCTTCTATAGTGAATGCTAGCATGATACAAACCACAGGAGGTTGTCACAAGTTCGGTCCCCTTCTATATGCCTTCTATAGTGAATGCTAGCATGATACAAACCACAGGAGGTTGTCACAAGTTCGCTCCCCTTCTATATGCCTTCTATAGTGAATGCTAGCATGATACAAACCGCAGGAGGTTGTCACAAGTTCGCTCCCCTTCTATATGCCTTCTATAGTGAATGCTAGCATGATACAAACCACAGGAGATTGTCACGAGTTCTCTCTCCTTCTATATACCTTCTATAGTGAATGCTAGCATGATACAAACCACAGGAGATTGTCACGAGTTCTCTCTCCTTCTATATGCCTTCTATAGGGAATGCTAGCATGATACAAACCACAGGAGATTGTCATGAGTTCTCTCTCCTTCTATATGCCTTCTATAGTGAATGCTAGCATGATACAAACCACAGGAGGTTGTCACAAGTTCGGTCCCCTTATATGTGCCTTCTATAGTGAATGCTAGCATGATACAAACCGCAGGAGATTGTCACGAGTTCTCTCTCCTTCTATATGCCTTCTATAGTGAATGCTAGCATGATACAAACCACAGGAGATTGTCACGAGTTATCTCTCCTTCTATATGCCTTCTATAGTGAATGCTAGCATGATACAAACCACAGGAGATTGTCACAAGTTATCTCTCCTTCTATATGCCTTCTATAGTGAATGCTAGCATGATACAAACCACAGGAGATTGTCACGAGTTCTCTCCCCTTCTATATGCCTTCTATAGTGAATGCTAGCATGATACAAACCACAGGAGATTGTCACGAGTTCTCTCTCCTTTTATATGCCTTCTATAGTGAATGCTTGCATGATACAAACCACAGGAGATTGTCACAAGTTATCTCTCCTTCTATATGCCTTCTATAGTGAATGCTAGCATGATACAAACCACAGGAGATTGTCACGAGTTCTCTCTCCTTCTATATGCCTTCTATAGTGAATGCTAGCATGATACAAACCACAGGAGATTGTCACAAGTTCTCTCCCCTTCTATGGTAAATGCCAGCATGATACAAACCACAGGAGATGTCACAAGTTCTCGACCCTTCTATGGTAAATGCTAGCATGATACAATCAACCAGAGGAGATTGTCACAAGTTCTCGATCCTTCTATATACGCTTTATAGTATAATATATATGTATATATTACTATATATACATATACATGTACCATAGAGCACATAGATGGGGAGAGAAGTCATGAAAATCACACATGCTTTGTACTATGTTGATAAATCCTTGTTATTTTGGATGAGCTCTTTCATTCCCTTTCTTTGTAAAAGAACTGCTAGTTTACTGAAAACATGTATCTTCTTAAGAGGATATGTTCCCAAATGTTGCCAATTTTATACTATAAATACATTAGATTTTCGAAAAAAATATCCAATTTTTTTTAACTTATTACTTATTCTATTCATTTAAGGTGGTATGAGTCTTCACTTCATAAGTGTGTGCTATGTATAATGATATATTGCTTGTTTTCAGTTACAATAAAATTTTGTCTACATTCTTTACTGTCTTACCATGTCATTATTAGATTATAACAAACATTGATAAATCATTCAGCTTATGTTTTAACTCGCCTTCCTATCGGTTTTATTAATTGTGCATTTGATGTATAGCTTAATAAAGTAGATATGTTGATCTTTCATTGTGAAAGTTTGTCATTCCAAAACATTTAGATATATGCATTACTTTTAACTTGATTGTATAGAAAGACACAAATATCAATATCTCAACTTGCTTTAAATTACTTACAAATTAAACATGTGGGTATAGATTATAGAGTAAGAAATTTGATATACATGTATATTTATGATAGAAAAGAAATTGTGGTCCATTCTACTGCCTAGGTCACATGAAGGTCCTGGGAAATTTCAAAGTATTTGCGATACCCGTAAGGGCCAAAACTGACTGAAAATTGTGTTTTTAATGTTTTAACCTCAATAATGAGACCACACTTTGGACCCTTGGAAACTAGTCTTATTGTTGAGGTTGTTTTTATATTGGGGTTCAATAAAGAGCAAAACAGTGAAAATGGACTTGAAAATTGTGTTCTTAATTTTGAGGTGGTCTTATTATTGAGGTGGTCTTATTATTGAGGTGGTCTTTAAGTGAGGTTTTACTGTACTAGTCATTTTGTTGTACCTCCATATTGGGCTCCGTTAGTCGTTTTTGAACTCCGTATTTTCTCATCTTTGAATTGTCATTTACAGACGGTGAAAGCATTTTTACCTGATATGATGGAGAGAAACCATGGTCATGTTGTGACCATAGCAAGTTCTGCTGGTCTTGTTGGTGTTACTGGTCTGGCTGACTACTGTGCCAGTAAGTTTGCAGCTGTAGGCTTTGATGAGTCATTGAGATTTGAACTTGAGTTTTTGAAGAAGGACGGAATCCACACGACGGTTGTGTGTCCATTCTTCATCAACACAGGGATGTTTGAAGGAGCCAAGACTAGGTAGTATTTTCTTGAAAACTCAGAAAATTTCATTGACTTATTTGAGCGTTGCTATGGGATTTACAACCTCTTCTGTGGGTGACGTCTTTTCAAGGAAATGCAACATTTGATGATGTGAAACAATATTTACTCCATATGGTCACGTCGTTTTCATATTGACATATGGGGCAGTACATGGTGATGTCACATGTGACGTTTTCTGAAAATGCGGTCACTTAAAGAAGAGGTTGGAAATCTTTCAGCAGCGCTCAAATATACTTGTTTATTTTTAAAAAAACTTTTTCGAGAATGCTTTTAAAATTTTGTGTTAGTCGTCAAATATTTTGTTAATTTTTAACTTTAATGTTGCAGTTGTTTTTTCTTTTGTTGTAACTTCTGTTGTTGATATTGTAGATTTCCACTTCTGTTGCCAATATTGGAACCAGACTATGCAGCCAATAAGATAATTGATGCTGTGTTATGTAACCAGGCAATGCTTGCAATGCCGAGGATTTTATATGCATTCTTTGCTCTCAAAGGGTAAGTGACCTTTGCAGTTTTTGTAAGTCATATTAATTGATCTGCATTCCCTGATTATATTTTGTGGGTGATCATAAAGTTTTGGGACAAGAATTTCATGTTTTTCTGTAAAATTTAAGGTGAAAAGTAATTTAAATATACTTAAATGAATACTCTAATACTTGTATGTCAAACTTTACGATCACCCCTCTAATATGTTATACTTGTATGTCAAACTTTACAATCACCCCTTCAATATGTAACTCTTGTATGTCAAACTTTACAATCACCCCTCCAATATGTAACTCTTGTATGTCAAACTTTACAATCACCCCTCCAATATGTAACTCTTGTATGTCAAACTTTACAATCACCCCTCCAATATGTAATTCTTGTATGTCAAACTTTACGATCACCCCTTCAATATGTAACTCTTGTATGTCAAACTTTACGATCACCCCTCCAATATGTAACTTGTATGTCAAACTTTACAAAAATCTCTCCGATTTGCAACTTTTGTATGTCAAACTTTGAAATTAACTCAGATTCTATTGCCTCTGTCCATTGAATTGATAGACATATCATGACATGAATATTAAAAAAAATATTTGCTACAGTTGTTTTTGGCCAGGTTATTGCTAAATTTGAGTGTTGATGACTATTTTGAGTTGCCATCTAGAAGAGATACATATTTACACTTATCCATTCCAAGTTGACGATATATCTTGAAGCTTTATGCTGACTGGATATATTGGAGCAACATTATCTGAAATAATATCATTAGTATCTAAGCATGATGCTCAAGTGTCTTACTAGAATTGATTTTGTAGCAGAAGAATATTACATGCTGGTTGTATATCAGATTACTGGTGCTGATATTTGTTTGTTTACATTCACCTTTTGGTGTTCAGTAGCATATCTGCCATATTGACCAGTAATTAAATGACCTGCAAGCAACTGAGACTTCCCCAAGCTCAATCAGTTGTGATATATAAAATTATGTTTTGAGGAACACGAAAAATTGGTTAATGGCGCTACTGGGATTCGAACCCGGGTCTCCCGATTGCCGATCCATTATGCTAACCACTTCACCACAGTGACATAACCTCATTTTCGTGTAAATTTAACTTATAAAGTGAGATAAGGTTAACTACACTATGGACGAAGTACGGGTCAAATTTTTACATTCGCCACACTGCACTTAACGCCAACTGTAGTAATATTGAAAACAAATTACATGACAACTGGTATATATACACATTTTCTTTCACGGTCAAATTTACTGTTATAGTGACATTTTTGTCAGTTTACCTATTTAATTTATTTCAGTTTACTTCCGACTAAGTGTTTACACATTATAAGTGAGCATATGTGCATTAATCGCTGTATGGATGACTTTAAAGGGAGACAATTGAAGTCAGAATAAGGGGACACCACTGTGTTTAGTGTAGTTTATGAAAGATTTATTTTTTATATTGTGTAGCTTTATGACAGTATTTTTCTATATGGTGTTTGTTATAGTAGAATATAGGCATCAGAGACAATTGACAAGTATTTTTGAGAACGGTATTAAAATACGAGTTCACACAGTAAAAGTGGAAAGTATTTCCTCCTATATCCAAACAGGAAATTGTGATGTCAATCCTGTTTCAACATTTTGACACGTCTGCTTTTTATAAAGAATCATAATTTCCTGTGTTCTTTTTCAATTTGTATGATTTTGCATATCAGTGTATTGCTCCAAAAAGGTGTACATACTACATAATACTAGAAGGCACCTTTAATTTTTATGAATTACAAATGTATATACATGTACAAATAAATTAACTGTAGTGTACACAGCATACCTTCATGCATATACATATATTATACATAACAGTTAAAGATCTAATGCAGATGTGTAAACGTTTTTTCTGTGAAATAGCATAAACTAATCACTTGTATTTTTGTTAATAAAACTTGAGATGCCTGCTTATTACTGTGTTGTACTTTATAATCATGTTAATGTTTGTGTTTCATGTCCATGTGGTCAGTGTGAATGTTGTAACCTATATGGGGAATAAAGCAGTTGATAAAAACATAGATAATGGCTTCAGCAGTTTGACAATTAGTTTAATTACTGCACATACATTGTTGTCCAGTTCAAGTAGGGTTCAGATAACATACATGTAGGATCATTGTCTTCACTGCCAAAAATGTCTTCTTTAGTTTTGTGTCAAGCTTTTTGCATCAGTCATTTGGTGCTCTCTTTCAAATATAAATGATGGATAGAATACCAATTAATAAAATACTTTATTCTATTTCTGATGATTCAACTCGCATGATATTGGCATGAGTTATTTCCCTTTATCTCTTCTACAGTTCTTTCACTTATTCTCTTCTATAAATACATGTATATACAGGGTGTTAAAGAAGCTTGTTCACAAAGTTTGGATTTAGATAAAATGAGAATAATGCTGTGTACACTTACTTCACATTAATCATGAAAGATACTGCTTTTTCATGAATATCTGTTTTATTTAGAACTCTCATGCAGAACTCTATTGGTCCACATTGGCATAGATGGAGAGTGTTTTGAAAAAGTATTAAAATTCAAACTTTGTAAACAAACTTTTTAACACCATGTATATATATATATATATGATAAAGAGAAAGAACTTGTAACAATCTCCTGTACATTGACTACAGCGTCTATTGATTCGCAGCATGAGCAACAGTTGTCCTTAGTCATTCATGTGTTATTTAGTGGTTGAAATAAGACAATCTTCTACCAGGTATCATTGACTTTTTTCAGATTTATTCCGTATAAGCCTGGCTACCTGATAAGTACATACATGGGTGCACAAAATCTGATGGATGATTTTCAAGGGAGGCAAAAATTAGATTGATGATCTTAGTGGTAAATTGCTTACACGAAACTAGTCATGTGACCTTATTCACAAATATTGTACGACTGAAACTCAGACTTTGACTTTTTCATTTAATTTAAACAACTGAAATTTTGTCGAAATAATTGTTGTTACCCGAGGTACATATTTACAAATTGTATTAAAATCTGTAATGTTCTAACAAAGTAATAGCAAAAAGAACATTTAACACTCTAAAAGTCCAAGTACGAGTTTCAGTCTTCTAATGTTTATGAACAAGGTCCCTGTTATACTGTGATAACATTTTTCTGTCATCATTCGGAATTCACATAAATTATAAGCTTTTATTTTGGAGCCATTAATGTATGAACGACCTTACATACAAGACGGAAATTTCCAGTGTTTTCACTTCTGCTGGGGTGAAAAATTACTTACATGCTGTAAATGGTGTCATAAAAATAATGAAATACATGTACATTTGTCAGAAACATTGTGAATAAAAGAGCATTTAACTAGATAAAAACATGATTTTTTACGTTTTTATAAAATGTCACGATTTGTGCATAAAAAAGAGCAAAACTTGTAAATCCATGACACAACTTCCACTTATATCTTATTGAAAAACAAAAATGCAAACTTTGAATAGAGAATTCAGAAGTAAATTAAACAAGTCAAAATGTGTGATGTGGAAGCTTTAATTTTTCAAGTTCTGGGCACCCCCCTTAAAACCATTTTGCAAGTCAACACTGCCAGAGACACAAGCAGTCATAGTCTCTAACCATACTGCTTTCATTTCTCTGCAGGTTTTTCCAGGCATTTTTATGAACACAATGCTTGTTGGTAGTGTATTCTATTTAACTGAAATTACAAGAACAGAACAGAACAGAACGATTTATTAATATCTGGATTTAAGTGCAATACTTATCATCCAATACAAGGCAGCATTGTATTCTAATATCTGACCATTATTGACTCGATTTAATTGCTATGTATAAACTGATATAATTGCCATTTTGTTTTTGTTGTTAATTTCTTTTCATGTAATTCCATTATGGCGAGCTTTAAAATGACTGAATGTGTTAATTTTTATGTTACTGTAAGAATAGTGCTAAAATATGTCATTTTGCTTCTTTCATTGTCTCTGCTATTTTTGGACTATAAAAAGTGTGCATGAAATTACTTTTCATTGCTTGTAGGGTTGGAATATCCTGCTATGGGATACCTGTTACAGAGATAACTTGGCTCTGAAGCTTGGTTACCTTATTGACAGTTACCATGGATGCATATATTTCCACCTAGGCCACCAATCATAGAACGATTTATATAGTCTTAGTGTTATTGAATAAAATAGTTAACATTTGTTTGTGTACTACAGTATTATGTATGTTGATCTTTAGGATACAGCTTTAATTTGTATAAAATGAACATTCACTTATTCTGTATATTTGCATATATTTTGATCAATATGTTTACTGTGTAACATGAATATTCAATAGTTCTATATATTAATTTGTATATTGATAAGTTTGCAATATGTCATGAATGTTAATTGTCAACAATGTTAATTGAGCTTGCATTGGACATTCAATACTATTATTGCAGTTCTAAATAAAAAAGAAAACAAATTCACGTTTTTTTATTTTTAGAAAACTCGGGATGATAATCAGGTAGTTTGTTGATGCAGAACATCGTAATGTTCTTAAAAGTTTATCAAACGGATTTTGATGAACTTGAACTATAAAGTTTAACATGTAAATCCCGACGGGTACATCAACCGTTCAGTAGTCGGTCATTCCATTCCAAACATCAATGTCTCCTACCCAAAACCATGATGTCACAGATAAGCAAGGAAAACGTAGATGTTAAGAAATGAACATAGAAAAGACAGGCAATGTTCAAAGGGTTGATTTGTCTATTTGGTTTTAGATGTCAATGTTTGTAGTATTTATAATTCAAATTCGTCATAATTGCCAACAGATCGATTTTTAAGAAGAACTTTGAAACATGTAATTGATCACCGTCCCTTGTCAGTTGTTTAATTAGTCAAACATGAAAAATATATTTCCTATTGTTCAAACATCACTAAACATGTATTTATAAAGAATGAAGTCATAATGTATTAATCCATATTTGTTGAAGAAAGATGTTTGTACATCATAAAATTAAAAAAACTTCCATTTTTTTTAACAATCAGGCTATTTTACCGGGTTTTGACTGTAAGTAGTATGATAAAAACAAGATTTTTCAATCGGTTTTACATTGCAATGGCTCTTATTAGAGATGTTTTAGCCAATGTAACAACAATACTGGATAAAGCCAATTCAAACATTTTATGTTCAGATGAGCCAGATACATCTTTAAAACTCAATATGCTCGTCTCTTTTATGTGATTAAATATTATAACTTGTATCTTGCAATCTCGTTGTGTAGCGCACGAGCTGAAGGAGAACGTAATCTGCTCTAACGTTATTATAATGTCAATTATAAGTGATTGCAAATCATGAGATCACCTAGACTATTTTTGGGAACCGTACTGAAATTGCCGAGTTGTTGCGATCGTTATCAGATATGAAAAACAACAAAAAAAGTTAGTTACAACAATGGCAGGAATGTTATGGAAAGGCAGAACATACAACATCTCATCTAAATATGTAAACAAGAAAAAGCAATGCATTAAAGGCTGCAATAAGGGTCATTTTTATCCATTTATATTGCGAACATGCCATGAGATTTTCGGTCCAAATGTGGCATCTGGGCGAAAATGAGTTATTATCAGTTTCTTGTACTACGACTTTCAAGAAATGGTCAATTTTTGAAAAAGACCAGTTCTTATGGAAAATCTAGAAAATACAGAATATTTTCAGTCTTTATTTTCATTTACTGACATATAATTTAGTAACATATATCCATGTATCTATACAGAAGCATTGTGTTGTGTAATACGGTCAGGAAGTGTGTGTATCTATACATAAGCATTGTGTTGTGTAATATAGTCGGGAAGTGTGTGTATCTATACAGAAGCATTGTGTTGTGTGTGTTGTGTAATATAGTCGGGAAGTGTGTGTATCTATACAGAAGCATTGTGTTGTGTGTGTTGTGTAATATAGTCAGGAAGTGTGTGTATCTATACAGAAGCATTGTGTGTTGTGTAATATAGTCAGGAAGTGTGTGTATCTATACAGAAGTATCGTGTTGTGTAATATAGTCAGGAAGTGTGTGTATTTATACAGAAGCATCGTGTTGTGTAATATAGTCAGGAAGTGTGTGTATCTATACAGAAGCATTGTGTGTTGTGTAATATAGTCAGGAAGTGTGTGTATCTATACAGAAGCATTGTGTTGTGTAATATAGTCAGGAAGTGTGTGTATCTATACAGAAGCATTGTGTGTTGTGTAATATAGTCAGGAAGTGTGTGTATCTATACAGAAGCATTGTGTGTTGTGTAATATAGTCAGGAAGTGTGTGTATCTATACAGAAGCATTGTGTTGTGTAATATAGTCAGGAAGTGTGTGTATCTATACAGAAGCATTGTGTGTTGTGTAATATAGTCAGGAAGTGTGTGTATCTATACAGAAGCATCGTGTTGTGTAATATAGTCAGGAAGTGTGTGTATCTAAACAGAAGCATTGTGTTGTGTGTGTTGTGTAATATAGTCAGGAAGTGTGTGTATCTATACAGAAACATTGTGTTGTGTGTGTTGTGTAATATAGTCAGGAAGTGTGTGTATCTATACAGAAGCATTGTGTTGTTGTATAATTGAACCTCGTCCTGGTACCAGCTGCTACTTTGATTTAGTCAATCAATTTACATTATACATTAATCAAAACCATAGCTATAAATAACTAGATAAGAAACTTCAACACAAGTGTATAGACAAAATATTTATTTGGTACAAAAATGTAAATATATATTATGTTCTAAATTGCAGTTTTATTTGGAGATTCATAATTTATCAACAATGTCTTAAGTAAAACATTGTTGTAATATACACAGCATTAACAAAGTCATGGAAAACAAATTTCGCATTGCTCAATGATATTTGTAATTGTAGGGCTTCATTCAATGAGATCATAGAGTTATGCAACATTTTATGGTAACAATTGGCAAACTTACTTTGTTATGATGAATGTTAACATGATGTTATATAAATATCTATCAGTAACAGATTGCACAAGATAACTAGATTGAAGATCTGTCTTGTTACTGTGATCCTGACCTTTGGTATAAGAACCAAAATCTTGCACATACCAAGAAACGATATATACTCGATATGGTCACTTTGTTTTCATATCGCCATATGGGGCAAACTTACTTAAAGTCAGTACATGTAGACTTCACATGTGAGGTTTTCTGGAAATCACGTCACTTAAAGAGGTTGGAAATTGTACAGAGGTGCTCAATTGACTATAAAGACAACATTGTCAGGTCTGATTATACATTACATATTGCATTATAAGTACAAGGAACAATTTAACACAAAATATATAACTGTATCTGTTGAGTATTAAAATAATTAAGGCACATATTTTTGTGACTAAAGTGATGCCTATTTTAAAACAATAGCACCTTATGTGGCCACAGTGGGTGACAATGCTCCTCTGATCCAATAGTGGACATGAACAAAACACTCGGTGTATAGAATGTGAGGCCAGTGATGAATCATGGATGATAGGAAGAGAATACCCTGTGAATTAATCGTGAATTAAATGTAACATATGGAATTTATAAGTAGGAAACAATTTTTCCAACTTTGATCCATGTGTGAAAAGGACGCCTTAAACATTGTGCGGAAGAAAGACGCCTTAGGCAGAGCCCTAGTCAATGCAAAATGGAAGATAATTCCAAGTAAAATTTAACATGTAGTTATCTCCCTTGCCCTACATACTCCCCTATTGAAAATCAATATTTAAAGTTAAACAGGGTGTGTAACTCATTCAAATTTCATCAAAGAGTTATCCCACTTATTATGCATACCTTCTAGTGAAGATGAAAATGTCTGCCAAGTTACAAGAGAGTAGGCCATATGGTGACAAAATAAATGCGCTTTTACATATAGGATAACCAAGGGGACGTTATTAGCAACACAATTCAAGTGATCATCTTTTAAAAAAATCAGATGATCAAAAAAAAGCATTTCTGCGTCCAAAAATACAAAATCATTGGTCCCAAGTAGTAAGTCAACAATTGTTACAAGCTGGTTGTTTGATTCTGTTCCGTTCCATTGATGGATTTGGAGGGTGTGTTCTCCAAAACCTTACGCTCATAGTCTGATTCACGAAATGATCCATTTAAGAAAGACATTTGTTTTCTCGCACTTTCACGACGAACAATTTCATCTTTTTCATTGGGTGGTTTATAAAGGCAGTAAGCCAATGAAAAGAAGACAATTGAGAGTAATTTTACACCAAGAGCAATGAGAAAATAGTTGCGGCTGAGAATGCTGCTATCGTATATCCAACAAGATGTATTTTCTCCACATTCTGTTTGCCATACTCGACACGCAGTGTCTGTAATAGCACCGAATATCACAGGACCTGGAACCGTTCCTGAAAGTTTGAGAACATATGAGTGTACAAGTTGCTATTACACAGAAATGGATGCTTACGCTACAAAATCACATACACGTATAATACAGCAATCACATACACGTATAATACAGCAATCACAGACGTATAATACAGCAATCACAGACGTATAATACAGCAATCACAGACGTATAATACAGCAATCACAGACGTATAATACAGCAATCACAGACGTATAATACAGCAATCACAGACGTATAATACAGCAATCACAGACGTATAATACAGCAATCACAGACGTATAATACAGCAATCACAGACGTATAATACAGCAATCACAGACGTATAATACAGCAATCACAGACGTATAATACAGCAATCACAGACGTATAATACAGCAATCACAGACGTATAATACAGCAATCACAGACGTATAATACAGCAATCACAGACGTATAATACAGCAATCACAGACGTATAATACAGCAATCACAGACGTATAATACAGCAATCACAGACGTATAATACAGCAATCACAGACGTATAATACAGCAATCACAGACGTATAATACAGCAATCACAGACGTATAATACAGCAATCACAGACGTATAATACAGCAATCACAGACGTATAATACAGCAATCACAGACGTATAATACAGCAATCACAGACGTATAATACAGCAATCACAGACGTATAATACAGCAATCACAGACGTATAATACAGCAATCACAGACGTATAATACAGCAATCACAGACGTATAATACAGCAATCACAGACGTATAATACAGCAATCACAGACGTATAATACAGCAATACAGACGTATAATACAGCAATCACAGACATATAATACAGCAATCACAGATTAGCAGAGGCTAGGGACTAAGAATGTTTGAAAGTAATAACATGTACAAATTTCTCAAACATTAAATTTGTCATATTTTGCACTTAATATCAATAACTAGGCATATTTATATTATAGGAAAGAAAGAAACAACAAGAAAACTGACATTCAACATTTGCAAATAAATATATCAGATGTTCCATTTAAAAGAATCATTTGAAATGTTATCTAATACCTAGAAGACGAATAAAAAGCCATTTTATTCCCAAGCTGAATGTACGATGGTCTTCATGAATACATCTGAAAGAAGAATGAGGTTGATTGCATATTTAAATTTATTTATGACAAAAGCAATTGTAAAGAAATACATCACATGCATGGAGTAAATAAACCTGCATAGAAACTGACAATTAGCATATTTAAAATTATATCCATGACAGAAATACCAATGGATTGAGTAGTTTGATTTTGTCAAGTTTGTGAACAAATTAGACGATATAGTAATAATCAAAGGACTGGGAGTCCTGAAAACCAGCGTGTTTAAACAAATTAGACGATAGTAATAAAAATAGTAGTCATCTTTCCAGTCGGACCATTTAGACTAAGACGGGTTACTGGTATGTGAAGTATAAACACTCAACAAACTCAATATTTCATGCTCATGTTAATACAGAACGAACAATGAACTACTCCAATATCGAATGATCTGTACATCTTTTGAGATAAGTTATTCTGAGTTTTTTTCCTAAGAAGGTATTTTATTAAAGAATATTAATCTAAAATCATGGTTAAAATAATCATGCTGACTTTGTTGAGATGCCAGTCTACTATTCAAGCGTCTGGACTGGTTTCACATTGACAGTCAACTGTTCAAGCGTCTGGACTGGTTTCACATTGACAGTCAACTGTTCAAGCGTCTGGACTGGTTTCACATTGACAGTCAACTGTTCAAGCGTCTGGACTGGTTTCACATTGACAGTCAACTGTTCAAGCGTCTGGACTGGTTTCACATTGACAGTCAACTGTTCAAGCGTCTGGACTGGTTTCACATTGACAGTCAACTGTTCAAGCGTCTGGACTGGTTTCACATTGACAGTCAACTGTTCAAGCGTCTGGACTGGTTTCACATTGACAGTCAACTGTTCAAGCGTCTGGACTGGTTTCACATTGACAGTCAACTGTTCAAGCGTCTGGACTGGTTTCACATTGACAGTCAACTGTTCAAGCGTCTGGACTGGTTTCACATTGACAGTCAACTGTTCAAGCGTCTGGACTGGTTTCACATTGACAGTCAACTGTTCAAGCGTCTGGACTGGTTTCACATTGACAGTCAACTGTTCAAGCGTCTGGACTGGTTTCACATTGACAGTCAACTGTTCAAGCGTCTGGACTGGTTTCACATTGACAGTCAACTGTTCAAGCGTCTGGACTGGTTTCACATTGACAGTCAACTGTTCAAGCGTCTGGACTGGTTTCACATTGACAGTCAACTGTTCAAGCGTCTGGACTGGTTTCACATTGACAGTCAACTGTTCAAGCGTCTGGACTGGTTTCACATTGACAGTCAACTGTTCAAGCGTCTGGACTGGTTTCACATTGACAGTCAACTGTTCAAGCGTCTGGACTGGTTTCACATTGACAGTCAACTGTTCAAGCGTCTGGACTGGTTTCACATTGACAGTCAACTGTTCAAGCGTCTGGACTGGTTTCACATTGACAGTCAACTGTTCAAGCGTCTGGACTGGTTTCACATTGACAGTCAACTGTTCAAGCGTCTGGACTGGTTTCACATTGACAGTCAACTGTTCAAGCGTCTGGACTGGTTTCACATTGACAGTCAACTGTTCAAGCGTCTGGACTGGTTTCACATTGACAGTCAACTGTTCAAGCGTCTGGACTGGTTTCACATTGACAGTCAACTGTTCAAGCGTCTGGACTGGTTTCACATTGACAGTCAACTGTTCAAGCGTCTGGACTGGTTTCACATTGACAGTCAACTATTCAAGCGTCTGGACTGGTTTCACATTGACAGTCAACTGTTCAAGCGTCTGGACTGGTTTCACATTGACAGTCAACCAGATGTTTTCATATTTTGCATACTTTTAGCTTAACCAACTTGAGCTAGGAATATTATGATAAACATTTGGGGTAAGTGACCTTAATGTACATAATACAAATTTACAATTTCATCAATTGTGAAGGCTAGTATTTAGAAAAACAAGAGTATAGCGCAAACGACAAACCTTAGAGTTGCTGCGTCACTTGGTGTTGATGGCAAAAATGTTAGAAATATGGTAACAAAAAACAGAGCCAGAAAGAGGTACATCTTGACACAACCAGACTCACACATTCCCTCCTTCATTGTCACTGTCTCCGAACTGTTACCGTTAATGACACAAGCACAGTCAGAGTAGACCTGAAAATGAAAGTCATCCACAGGTCACATCGTATTGCTGCAACGATCAGAGATTTCCCTGATGCATAAATTTTAAATCCCTGACTCCCTTTTTTTCTAGGGACTCTCATTTCAACTTACTATGCATCCCTAAGGACCCCTAAAATAAGATTTCCTCAAGTATAAACTGTATATCTGGGACCCTAAAAATTTACTAAGGACACCCAATTTATCAAATACGAGGGTCCAAGGACCGCTAGCTGAAATATTCTAGGGAAACCCTCAATGATAGAGGTGTGTCTTGTTTCAGTTTGGTTGCTATTACTACCCTTTCAGTCTTCGGTTATTTGGTTCGGTTATATAAATATATGAATTACATAACATTCTCAACAATTGATAGTTTAAGGACTTGAAATGACGAGATATTGACTAGGTAAGTAGAATTAGAACAATAATACAGAATAATGTAGAGCAACGACCAGAAACAGAACTTCATGTCCCATAATCAAAGTTAACAGTTCCAATTTCTGTGTGATTAAAAGATAACGAGTATAAACTTTTATGAGTTCTCTGACTAGAATATTGCTTTAGGAAAATAAATGTCATCAGCCATACCAAACCTAATATATAGTAGGACAGTACTGATCTGAACCATGATAAATAAGAATAAAAAATAATTGAATTTCAGTAAATCGTTGCAGCCCTATTACACAGAATACAGATTAACGACAATACATCTTAAGTGGGTTTGAACTCATAAAAAAAAAGGTTGATTGTCAAGAACTCTACTAACTGAGTTAACCAGACAGGCCCAGATATGAGTGTGAAATAACTTAAAACAGTTATTCGGGAAAAGTTGCAATACCTACCTTTTCACCATCAGCAGTCTCAGTGACATTGGTACATCCCGCATGACAAGCAGAGAAATACTGGACCCCTGTGCTGGCACAAACTCCATCAAAATATTGAGTAGTACATCCACAATCTTCATTACACGCTGATATAATGTTCGACTTATCCCCACTGCAAAAATGCATTTACACAGTTTCATGTTGTGATAGTTTATAATGTCAAAATGTAGAAGAGGCAAAATTAAAAGTTTTAGCCCTTCTATAGGATATGTAGATGAAGGGAGAGAACTGTAGAAGGGATAAAGGGAAAGAGCATGTGACAATCTCCTGTGCTTGCAAACAAATAGAAGCAAAAAAAGTTCTGTACAAGGTGTAGGAATCATGTGATACAATGAAAAATGTGGTCTTAAATGTGAGGTGGTCCTATTATTGAAGTGGCCTTTTAATTGAGATTTTATTGTAGTCTCTTTCATATGTAATGACAACACCCATTATATGACATGTATAACGCATACAATGAATGAGCTTATAAAAATATATTTATCCTAACTTACCCTGTTTCATATTCTTTATTGACACCAGCAAATGGTACACCTTCACAGTTAATCCACAGAATATTGATGGCAACAATTGTGATGAGACATGTAATAATAGAAAACTTTAACATTCCCGTAACTTTAAGCTTCATTCTATTACAAATTAGTCCACCAAAAAACATGCCACCAGCCGCCCCAGGGACAGCTGCCGCACCTGTAAATATACACAATGGAAATTATGAGCCTGTGATTTTAATTGATAAACTTTGGACTGGTTACTGAGAGGGACAGATGTTACACACATAGTAATACGAACTCAAGTGTCAATCAACTCAATATTGTATAAATCTTAAGACCAGTCCAAATGAGATTAAAGCATGGCCAGGTAAAACACAGGAATTGTATCTTATCTAGATAAGGTCATTAGTGAAACACAGAATTTATACATGCCGCATAATTGTGGCAGTTTTGTAGGTTTTTAATACAGAAATTCTCTTGATCTCAATTCGCATAATCTCTCAATTTACATGTACTAATTGTCTATATTTACCTTTGGCTTTCTATGCGTTTAAATGTATTACAAATACTTATATTATATTGGACAATGTATAGACATCGCTCATGGACATGTATAAATTATATGTAATAGTAGTGTAATATATTCTATGTAATAGTGGTGTAATATATTCTATGTAATAGTAGTGTAATATACTCTATGTAATAGTTGTGTAGTATATTCTATGTAATAGAGGTGTAATATATTCGATGTAATAGTGGTTTAATATATTCTATGTAATAGTGGTGTAGTATATTCTATGTAATAGTGGTGTAATATATTCTATGTAATAGTAGTGTAATATATTCTATGTAATAGTGGTGTAATATATTCTATGTAATAGTAGTGTAATATACTCTATGTAATAGTTGTGTAGTATATTCTATGTAATAGAGGTGTAATATATTCGATGTAATAGTAGTGTAATATATTCTATGTAATAGTGGTGTAGTATATTCTATGTAATAGTAGTGTAATATATTCTATGTAATAGAGGTTTAATATATTCTATGTAATAGTGGTGTAGTATATTCTATGTAATAGTGGTGTAGTATATTCTATGTAATAGTGGTGTAATATATTCTATGTAATAGTGGTGTAATATATTCTATGTAATAGTAGTGTAATATATTCTATTTAATAGTGGTGTAGTATATTCTATGTAATAGTGGTGTAGTATATTCTATGTAATAGTGGTGTAATATATTCTATGTAATAGAGGTTTAATATATTCTATGTAATAGTGGTGTAGTATATTCTATGTAATAGTGGTGTAGTATATTCTATGTAAAAGTGGTGTAATATATTCTATGTAATAGTGGTGTAATATATTCTATGTAATAGAGGTTTAATATATTCTATGTAATAGTGGTGTAGTATATTCTATGTAATAGTGGTGTAGTATATTCTATGTAATAGTGGTGTAGTATATTCTATGTAATAGTAGTGTAATATATTCTATGTAATAGTGGTGTAATATATTATATGTAATAGTGGTGTAATATATTCTATGTAATAGTGGTGTAGTATATTCTATGTAATAGTGGTGTAATATATTCTATGTAATAGTGGTGTAGTATATTCTATGTAATACTGGTGTAATATATTCTATGTAATAGTGGTGTAATATATTCTATGTAATAGTGGTGTAGTATATTCTATGTAATAGTGGTGTAGTATATTCTATGTAATAGTGGTGTAATATATTCTATGTAATAGTGGTGTAATATATTCTATGTAATAGTGGTGTAGTATATTCTATGTAATAGTGGTGTAATATATTCTATGTAATAGTGGTGTAATATATTCTATGTAATAGTGGTGTAGTATATTCTATGTAATAGTGGTGTAATATATTCTATGTAATAGTAGTGTAATATATTCTATGTAATAGTAGTGTAATATATTCTATGTAATAGAGGTTTAATATATTCTATGTAATAGTGGTGTAGTATATTCTATGTAATAGTGGTGTAGTATATTCTATGTAAAAGTGGTGTAATATATTCTATGTAATAGTGGTGTAATATATTCTATGTAATAGAGGTTTAATATATTCTATGTAATAGTGGTGTAGTATATTCTATGTAATAGTGGTGTAGTATATTCTATGTAAAAGTGGCGTAGTATATTATATGTAATAGTAGTGTAATATATTCTATGTAATAGTAGTGTAATATATTCTATGTAATAGTGGTGTAATATATTATATGTAATAGTGGTGTAGTATATTCTATGTAATAGTGGTGTAATATATTCTATGTAATAGTAGTGTTATATATTCTATGTAATGGTAGTGTAATATATTCTATGTAATAGTTGTGTTATATGTTCTATGTAATAGTGGTGTAGTATATTCAATGTAATAGTAGTGTAATATATTCAATGTAATATTAGTGTAATATATTCTATATAATAGTAGTGTAATATATTCTATGTAATATTGGTGTAGTATATTCTATGTAATAGTGGTGTAATATATTCTATGTAATAGTAGTGTAATATATTCTATGTAATAGTAGTGTAATATATTCTATGTAATAGTGGTGTAGTATATTCTATGTAATAGTGGTGTAATATATTCTATGTAATAGTGGTGTAATATATTCTATGTAATAGTAGTGTAATATATTCTATGTAATAGTAGTGTAATATATTCTATGTAATAGTAGTGTAATATATTCTATATAATAGTAGTGTAATATATTCTATGTAATAGTGGTGTAGTATATTCTATGTAATAGTGGTGTAATATATTCTATGTAATAGTAGTGTAATATATTCTATGTAATAGTAGTGTAATATATTATATGTAATAGTTGTGTTATATGTTCTATGTAATAGTGGTGTAGTATATTCAATGTAATAGTTGTGTAATATATTCTATGAAATAGCGGTGTATTATATTCATGCATAAAGGTCAGGATCAGATTAATTTTACAAGTTATACATTTGTATTAAGCAGTATCACAAACAAAAACCTTTAAGTGAAACAAAGTGCAGAACAACTATGATAGTGAGATAAATGGAAATTGTATAGTTAACACTTATAAATGAAGTGATCTTGTTATCAGTAGATTCACTCGGTACTGTTATCAAACACAAACATTTTTTGTTGGTCATTATAATCCAAGCTAACATAGGCACAAGTCTGCTGCATAGACTAAAATGTATTACAAAAAAAACAAAAACAAACCAGAAGATTTTATTGAAACATTTGTTTACAACAAGGATACAAATAGAGATTTCTGAGAACAATATACATGTACTTCTGTTTTACTCACTCTGCCACTTGACAAGTTGTGAATGTATGGGAGGATATATGGTTTGAAATAGATACAACAATATACACTCAACATATCAGCATCATGGCCATTATTAACAAACATTTTAAGATAGAAACTTAGACTGTTAAATGTCCTTTTTACTCAAACATTGTTATAATGACATAGATTTTGATAAACTTGGCCAGCCCCGTAAAGTGGGTAACAACAATTATCCAGACAACATTTCTTCCATTCAGATTCAATAATAACGAAAGGCCGGTAAACTGAACTTTCCAAGTCTGAGTTCAAGTCTTAGAATTGTTTGTGACTAATGGCCCAGGTCCTTGTAGCATCTTGAAAGATTTATTTACTTCATGGTACAATGATAAATCTACATACCTGTATAGAAAGCAGCTGATGCCGAAGACACACCAAACTGATTTTGAATGAATTTTGGCACAAAGGTTGCAAAGCCCGATGTCAGAATTCCTTCAGAGGCACCAGCAAGCATAGTAAAGACAAATGCCGGATTGCATAGAAGAGACCATACGACTTTATGGAACATTTTGATTGGTAGACGCTTGGATGTGCCATGTCCACCAGATGAGTCTGAGCTTCCCTTGTGCATCTGTGACACTCGAGACTCACGAATCTTCTTTGCCGCTGAAATAACAAATGAACTAAAGTTTCTCGTACCACGCATATACTTGCACATTCATCAAAGAGCTGAAAAACAAATAACCCAAAATTCACTGTAACAGCTAGAAACTGTACTGACATTGCCAGTCATGTAGTTTGAGTAAAATTTAAGGAATTTGTTTCAGAAAGTTGAACTAGTTGAAATTACTTAAATGTTTGACATGCTTGCCATTCTTTGGATAATCAACTAAATTGTCTACACTAGATCCATGTACCAGTCTCCACGCAGACATTTCTAAGGTTCCAAGCAAATATCGTATCAAATCCTTGCCAACACCAAGAACCATATGACCAATGTCTCTTTACAAGTAAAATTTGACAGAATAAGAAATGGTCTGATGATTGAATTCATGAAAGTTGCAAACTTGTCAAGTCTCAGGGAAGTGGATGACTGAATCAGTGTAGGATTTTTGTTGATTTTCTTAAGAACAGTCAGGATTATTTGACAATTGAATGCTGTAATATCTTCTGCCTCACAAAATTTAGCTATGGTTGGTCTACTGCTCAGTATCACTATATACATCTAGTTCAGATATTCTGTATGTATAACATATAATGGAACATAAATGAAGAAAACATACTGGTTTAGCATTATGTAGGTATGCACTAAACAATGTTTTGCCCCAGGGGGAGCGGCGGGATACACAGGACTTTAGACAGACGAAGATTCCTGTCAGGTGGGAATTTGTCATGGCAAATGATTCCAGGTCCTGGGAAACAGACTTGGGTCGGATTTTTAATAGAATTATAATATAATTAGACATCTCCCAGTGTTAGGATTAAGACAAAATACTTGGCTCGTAGGATGGGAAATTAAACCCCAATAATAAGACAAATTCCCCATGATCAGCCCACCACTCCCCCATGACCAGCCCGCCACTCCCCCATGATCAGCCCGCCACTCCCCCATGATCAGCCCGCCACTCCCCCATGATCAGCCCGCCACTCCCCCATGATCAGCCCGCCACTCCCCCATGATCAGCCCACCACTCCCCCATGATCAGCCCGCCACTCCCCCATGATCAGCCTGCCACTCCCCCAGGCGACAAACTATTAATAAGTGCATTATTTTCAATAAATGTACTAAAATATTCTAGCTCTAAGTAGGGGTCATTTGACCTAATCATTGATCCTGGACTTATATTGGTCTTTCACGATCAACTGACAGATTTGCCTTACATGAACCAGAGGAGACAGACAATGAAACACATATATGTATATATATACAAACAATAGATCAGAATTTCCTTACTTGGCAATTCAGCACCAAACATGGATAAAGGCACTGCTATGATCCACGCAACAGACATGGTTATATAGAAGCTTGCCCACCAAGCTCCTACCCAACGTGGATCAGTGGCATCAAGATCTATGCTGAAAACAATGCAAACAAAGCATTTAATGTAATCCTTACAGAATGAAGAGGAAGTACAAAATACCTTAAAAATTAAAATGATATGTATAACACCTGAACGCTGCATCCTTCTCTAAATAAACTCTGAGGAGTAATTATTAAATCTGAGTGTGGACTATGGAACTAGAGCCCCAATAAATTCTCTCATAAATATCATAAATTCAGCACTTATTTTGACATTTTCATGCATTTTCCTCAAATATAATGATATTTCGATATCAGACTAACGAGAGATGTTTGTAGAACATTAATTGTGCCCCCCTGTGACCTTGATCTTTGACCCCAAAATCAATAGGGTTCCTCTGCTACCCAATGTGAATGTGTGGACCTAGTTTGAGGATGATAGGTCAA
Organism: Mactromeris polynyma; assembly: GCA_032209605.1. Lineage (NCBI taxonomy): Eukaryota > Metazoa > Mollusca > Bivalvia > Venerida > Mactridae > Mactromeris > Mactromeris polynyma. Next base: position 4,543,177 of record JASFXZ010000007.1, read on the forward strand.
GAGGTTTTTGAGCTATTGATCGGAAACAAAAAGAATACAGATGGACGGACCAACAGACATACCGACCGACATGAGCAAACCAATTTGCCTTCTCTTCTTCAAAGGGGGGCATAATAAGAGTTAACTTTGTGATAAGAATGCAGAGTGTGAGTATCTGTTGTTAATGTTGAACTAACAAGTATTTTCATTACTTCGATTTTTGTTTCATTTCTATTGTTGAAGCAGTGCCTATCCTCAGTCTTTTATTGTCAACCAATTTTGTCGAGTATAACCTAATGTTTGGATCGTACCCTGGGCCCTGGTCTTTAAATACATCAAATTTAGTAAAGTATGACATAACAGCACTGAAAGCATACGGGTCAACATATGTCAGAATGAAAGTTTCATATCAATACTGATCTTACCTGTTCAAGTCCACTTGATCAAAGTCGACGTACACGTTGAGAAATTGACCTCCTATGATATAACCCAGACCTGGACCTAAAGCCGCAGCACCATAAAATATTCCTGCAATTATAATGACTTTGTTAATTGTTATCTACATCTTAATTACTAAGTTTTTAAATAATATTTTCGCTGAAATATGGGGGTCAAATAATATAACCATTGTTTAAAGGTACATAGTCTTATGTAATTGACAACATATCCTAACATGTATGAGAACATTGGTGGAAATTGCCTTCATACAGATGTAATCTACAACCCTGCATTGTCATAATATACCAATAACATAAATGTTACTAACATACTTTACAAAAAATTAATTCAACATATGACGGCAATTATTTCCATAGGACAATTAATTTCAGGTGTACCAATGAGATAATCCTCATTTAAGTTGTGCAACTTAAACCTACACAAGCAGTGAAGCCGGTCCAAGAGGGCAAGAAATGAATACAACTTGTTACACCAATGAGTGTGCCTGTTGAAATGATTAAGCACAAAACTGTTAGTCACAACTTCAAGGGCACCAGGCCTACATTCCACAGGGGTGTCACGATTTTTTGAATTACGGAAATCATCAAAGTAGGCCTGTGTCTGTGGTTACTCCCCTAAAGTATGATCATTCATACAAGAAAAGTAGCCGAGTGATGATGCCTAAGTTATGGGGTAATTTACTGGCTCCTGGCTCTTATTGACACCCCATTCATTTCAGGATTTTGAAGCAATCTGTCAATGGGCAACATGGCTATAAAATGAGGACTTTCCCCATACAATTTAGCCACAACCTGCAACTCCATACACTCAGAAAATACTGACCCAAACAAGGCTTACCTAAATAAAGAGGTGATTTGATCTCAGTAACACTATCATCCAGCATTCCTACACCAACAATGTACAGAATACAGCCACCCACACCATGGAGGATCATACCAAACATCAACACACCGAGGTAGTTACTTAGTCCATCATTGGCACAGACAGTGTTTGTCAAGTTCTGTCCTGATGTGAAAATACAAGAGTATTTAATGTTGTACATTATGTGTTATATCTATACAGGTTGTAATATCACAACAAGACCTCTATTAGTGACATTGCTTATGACAAGAGTATTTTCCGGTGAAAATTTGGATGTCACAAACTGAGCACTTTCTCTGAATTATTTTGGTGACTTGTGGTTTATTAAATTAAATGAACGTAAAAATGTTTGAGTGTAGCACGATTTTAGTCCATTTGAAGAACAGAATAAATGTTTAGAATTAATGTACGTTCTATTAATGTGTGTCTGAGGCGATGTCATCTGTATGTAGTTTACTTTTGCATTTTATTCTTAATATTGGAATCACTATATAAAGAAAAGTAGACGTAGGATTTTAATCATTTTGGTATTAAATGAAACTAGAAAAATGTATCTGTTAGAAAATGTTGTTTGTATTTCCAACACAGTACAAACGCCACTTTGATATAGAATCTGATGATATATAAATGTGTGAACAGTGTACGTTTAAGAATAGTTCTGTCAAGAAATTTGTAAAAAGAAATTTGAGAATGATTTATCATGTGCTTCTCTGGAGAGCATTGATAGTATTGTAGTATTGTCAATAATTTACCTCTCAAGTAACAAGAGGAAAAAATGTGCAACTTGGTTGGTTTAATGGAGGCATACACAAGGCAAGTTGGAAAGAAATAAATAATGAGTGATAAGACTACCAATGTTATCATGGAAGGTAAGAAAAAAATGCTAAAATAAAGGAATGAAGAATGTACACCCAGTGCAATATGAAATTATAGACTCATTACTCAAAATGTCTATATTCAAATACTTAGATAATTGTTTTTTTGGTTTGACAATGGCATTCTAGGAATTACCTAATTGACAAGTTGTGAGCAACTCATTTTGTCCCCATTCATACAAGTCTGTGGTAAAATGAGGTAAAGCCATAGTAAATGATCCCAAACCAAGAACAATCGCCCCCGCTGTCAGCCATCTTGGTTTATGTCTTCCTGAGGCAAAGAAGCTGATGAACACGCCAAAGATAGCTGCAATATACAATATATATAGCAAACATGGTAACAGTAGATTCTAACATTAATGCAATGCTTGGTATGTTTGCATATTGTTGGATCCTTTGTTTGGGAGATTGTTGTTGTACAGTAAAACCTCACTTATAGACCACCGCAATAACAAGCCCACCTACAAATCAAGAACAAAATTTTCAAGTCCATTTTCCCTGTTTTGCTCTTCATTTAACCTCAATATTAAGACCACCACAATAAGAAAATCAAGGGTCCAAAGGGTGGTCTTATTATCAAGGTTTTGTAGTATATCACTATTGCAGCTGTATAGAGCAGTTAGATGACCATGTCGAGTTGTTTTCAATTTTTAGGGAATGGTATTGGTGCCATTTATAAGCAATCTTAGGAGAAATGGGATTTACAAGACATGTTTTGGTTTTTAAAACCAGGTGTCCATTAACTATCAGTGGTGCATACATGTAAATGATTGATCAATATATTAAAGATAATATTGTATACTACAGTAAAACCTCAATAACAAGACCACCCTTGGAATCCTTAAAAACTGGTCTTCTTATTTAGGTGGTTCTAATATTGATGTTGAATAAAAAGCAATACAATCGTAATGGACTTCAAAACTGTGTTCTTAATTTTGAGGTGGTCCTATTATTGAGGTGGTCTAAAAGTGAGGCTTTACTGTAAATATATTATACAGTATAACAAGTCAATGTTTCTGTTTTTTTCTGACTGAATATATCCAATGCTTTAAGTGGGGAATTTAACAAAGAATAGACACATGTATAAGGTACTTTTCAATGAGAGAGAATGGGGCATAATCTCAGAAGTCAACATGAAATCTTTCAGTCACACTTCATTTTAGTCTAAGATTTAAAACAGGGCCATCCTCAAAAGTTTTTGTTTGGCAAAATTGAGGTGGATATGTAGCCTGGCATACGTGTCTCTGTACTCCGACTTTTACACGCGTCTTCAAAACAGACTGTGCAGCGACAGTATAGAGATGTGACGTCCGTGGCTGGACTAGTGGATAGGTTACTTTTTTTCAAATTCAATTTTATTGTCATACTAGTGTTACATTGTACATACTTTTCCATATTAGACCCCTCCAAAACATTTTTGCCAAACAAACACTTGTTTAATATTAGACCTACTAGTGTACAGCTCAACTTATCATGATATGATACAAGGGATTAAAGCAGAAACTGCATCAATGCCAGATTTTTCATTTTGAAAAAGGCAATTTGGCTGCAGGATGTATGTTTATAGAGGAGTAGTAAATGTTGCTTTTGACTATCATTTATTGTATTGTTTGGAGCATTATGTAGGTATGACCTATATTTACATATGTCCAGGCCTTTTTCTGTCCATTTTGGGAAAAAATACCGTAGATAAACTGGGAAAATTTGCATCATAAAATTTGCCATTTGCAAAAACTTTAATCGCTTCAACTGCAATTTGAGGAATTTTCATAGTTAAAAGAACAGGCTTTTCATATCTAAATTTTATATAAACAGTTTAAACATTCTAATCTACACTTTTTATATCAACTGTAAAAAAGACACACAAAATGTCCACAAACATTTATAACACGAGGGACAATATATTTAATGGAGCTAAATCAAGATATACCAGGCCACTCTAGTAGACGATTTTTCATAGGTGCTTCTGATTGGGAATTTTTTTTCTGATTGGGAAAAGTCCCATATATTTGGCTTTGGGAATGGGTCAGATAGTCTGACCCTTGGATACTATAGAAAAAGGCCTGATGCCTAAGACATTGCAGACAAATATTGTTACAGGAATATATTTGAGTACAAAATGTGACTGTCTTACCTGCTGAAAAGTCATAGGAGCTGGAGATAAGGCCTGACCTTGAACTTGGTAATCTGAAACGTCTCTCAACAGATTGCGTGTTCACATTATTGATTCCATTCACTACAAAACCTGCAAAATGACAATTTTACCCTAGATAATAGAGGAACCTGTTGGTATATATAGATCGAGAATATCAAAATTACATTTGAGGGTTTTCCCTAGGATTTTTCAGCTAGGGGTCCTTGGACCCTCGTGTTTGACAAATTAGGGGTCCTTAGTAAATTTGTAGGGGTCCCAGATATGCAGTTTATACTTGACAAAAGTTTATTTTAGCGGTCCCAGGGATGCACAATGAGTTGAGAATGGGAGTCCCTAAAAGAAAAGGGTGTCAGAGACTCAAGATATCTGCATCTGGGAAATCCCTGCGTTTTCATTTTCTGATAGCCTCTAGGTTATAATCTACACCATAGAACAAATGCTGAGCAGGATCTGGCATTCCCGATCACTTAAGCAGTAAAAGCCACTGTTGGGAAATACACTCAGTAAGTTTTTTCAATGCCATGTTTTGTTTTGTGACATTATCACATACATATTATGCTAGTTTGTTTTTATGAACATATATATACAGTAAAGTATGCAAACAGTCTCAAGTATTTCTATTTTCTGGTATTACCAAACAATGTGGCTCAAGTGTACAATTACATCAGGACATTACGAATATATATATATATATATAACACAAATAGATTCTATCAATTTTCAATTACAATTTACATCACCCTTAAAATTAACTATTAGTAACAAATTAAAGATTTCTAGCTAAAAGGCCTAAAGGCGTCAAATTGTGTATGGTAAATTTTCTATAATATTGTAGATCTCTAAACGCACCTGCTGGGAACAAAGTACCTGAAATAATCATATGGCTGCAAATTCCAACACCTGACTCATTCACAGGTATTTGAAACAAACTATTTGATAGATCTATATTAGATTATTATTATAGTAAATAGGCTATAGTAATATAAAGAACTCTTAAATAGTGTGTTTCAATTAAGTACCTGTGGACTCAATTAACTACATTGTAGATTTAGAAATAAGATGTATCTAGATTATTGTTCTCAATAAGTTTCACGATGTAGTTCTACATTTCTCATCATTACTAAAAAACGATCAAAATCTAATAAATGCTTAATTGTTTACCTTGACTGACAGCAAATACACAGATAAACACTAGAAGAATTTTAGGATTATTGCACGCTTGAAGTCTTTCTGGTTTACAACTGCCGTACCCACATCTGACGTCATACTTGGCGTCATCGTCCACCATCTTGTCTTTGAGAGTTATGTCCCTTTCATCAGTAAATCCCAACGCAGGGACAATCTCTTTATCCTTAGTTCTGTAAGCCATTCTGTGTTGCAAAAATATCTCTAACAAATCCTTTGGTAACCACTAATATACTTATCAATGTTTCCAGACTGACAACACACCACTTCAGCTAGATCTTAGCTAACAATTTTATCTCTCTTTCGTACAAAGTGTAGACCTAAGTTTATCCGGATAAAACGAACGTTTCAAAGTTCATGATCGTTTCCTTGACCTTTGACACAATTCTTGAGCAAATAAAATAAGATACTAGACTCGAGTAAAGACGTGGACGTGGCATAAGGTCGTTCGATGCGTCATGTTTCTTGTTTATTCCTTTAAGTCGTCTGCAAGATTAAGCCCTTACATTGTTTCCTCTTTGTAGATCTAGAAGCATATCCACTTCCAAATTTTCCTATTTGCACATTTAAGGCTGAGTGAGTTTTGTGTGCAGTTCAGAGATGATCTCCGTAGTCCCGATTTATCGATCTGCCTTCCTAGTATTCTGTAAGTAAAAATGATAGACATCTAGAGAAAATACAAAGAAGAAATTCACAGAGTTTTGAATTGAAATAGATACAGTGCCAAATCCTCGCATACATAACTAGGTCTAATGTAACGTTACTCCTCGCATACATAAAGTTCTAGGTCTAATGTTGCGTTCTATTTAATAGAGGATCTGGTTACAGTATTGGCCACGTTTTCCAGGGTTTATTGAACTAGTCGTTCAAAATGAAAGAATATCTATAGATCTAGATCAAGTCTACATACAATGCAATATTTTTAGCGTTAGCATTTTTACCACCGACTTTATTAAATGCAATAAAATAACACATTGACGTAGACCTACTATGCTAGAGTTATATATTCTATGTACGTAACCCAACCTAACAATATGGTTTGAGGGCCTCATCTTACAATGTTACATCATCTATATTGGACCACTGTCAGCCGTAGACTAAGGTGTTGCAATAAGACTCTAGGTATACACCACTTTGCACCCGAACATAGATAGGTCTACATTTATGGCTGAGCACGGTACAAAACAACAAGAAATAAATTTTGATGTGTCAGAAAAAATAAGCATTTATTAAATTTCTAATAATCACTATATATTTATATATATATATACGACGTGATGGGTTTTATTATGATCGCTGATATTTACCGCTGGTACTCGACGGTTATACGCTGGCTAAAATAAACAACCTCGCAAACAAATTCGATTTCTGAGAACTTATCCTTGATAATGACTAAATTTAATATACCTCATCCACTTAGGAAAATTAGGTCAAGTATTACGCAAAGAACTTGTTTCAGTGTGAATATTCGTTAAAGTTTATTCCTGCAAACAGTCTTAAGGCCCTCATAATAAAAGGTAACTGTTATAGTGAATACCTATCTTATTTCGCTGATTTAACCCTGATTTAAGGGCAAATCCTTCGCTAGTTAACATACCTATGAGGTAACAAGACAAGATAAACTATAATCCAGTAAAAAATACCACCGCTCCATGTATAACTCACTACATTACTAAATCGAAGCTGATGTTACAAAGTACACGTTGACCATCTTGAATTGTTGTCGTAAAATGGTTATTTTGTGTGGCAAAAAGAGATGAAGTATTGATTTTCAGACAATGCATCGTTCAGGTAACTATATATACTATTGCTGAATGTACAGGTGTGTATGTGTCTATGTGAGATGTTCTAACAGACACCTTTCAATCTACTAATTGCTAGTTCATGAAGTCTGGCAAGCTGTGAAGGATATTGTAGAGTGAAAACATAATAATGCAAACATTTCAGCTTTAATCAAATTTGCTTTGTATGCATGAAGCACGGGGAGTGTGTCATTTCAAAGTTAATTATACGAGTCGAGAAGTTTGAATAATGAAGATGTTTTAAAATACATTTTCGGAATCAAATACAGTAAAACCTCATTTAAAGACCACCTCAATAATCAGACCACCTCAAAATTAAGACCACATTTTCAAGTCCATTTTCACTGTTTTGCTCTTTATTCAACCTCAATATTAAGACCACCCCAATAATAAGACCACCCCAATAATAAGACCAGTTTTCAAGGGTCCCAAGGGTGGTCTTATTATTGAAGTTTTACTGTAGTTCGTACTTAGTCCAATAAACACTTATACATGTTCTCTCGTCATTCTATTGCACTCACACAAACTTGACTAGACAGGAAAATGTGATTCTATTTTAACAATACGAAGACATTGTCCTCTAACTATTGCTGCCAGATCTTAGATGTAACGGTTTGCTGATACAAGCACCAGTTAAATATAGATACGGTTTTATTGGAGATTGGTTTAATATATCAGTAAGTCAGGGCTCTATAAACAATGTTCAAAGACACTTGTCCCGGACTAATGGAAATGTAAAATTTGACTTGTCCGACCTAGGAAGCTAGTTATCCGAGAATATCGGTCAATTTATTAACATATAAACTTCATACACAATGACAGCTCCACAATCAAAAATTAATAATCCCATATATGTGGGATTATAAGGTTTGACTTTCAATTGAACAATAATTGCTGATGTTGGTTAGCTTTAAGAACAGACTTGTCCATGACCAATTTCAACTCAACTGTTAGTAGCCCGAATCAGCATTCGACTAGTCCGGGACGTCGGGCTAGTGTATTTCTAGAGCCCTGAGTAAGTGCACGCCTTATTACATTATATTTCAACAATTTCTGGCTATTCACATAGTGCAACATGACATAATGTTTCCCATAAGCCTAGTTTCCCACAAATGAACAGCTGATTACATACATAATTCATGGAATAGCCACACCTAATTGTGAGTAGAAAATTGAGATGTTGTGCAGAACTTTGTCGTTATCGTTGACACATGGGTCGCGGTGTATAGTCTCTCTGCGCTATGCTTTACAAATTGGTAATAGATAATTATATAGGTTATTCTCCTAGTGGCGTTGAGTACATTTATATTTGGATTTCACGATATTTCTGAGTTTTGAGAGAATCAGGGGCGTAGCTTAGCTGAAATTGATGTGTATAGCTAGATTTAGGGGTGTCCGGGGGCATGGCCGGAACTACTGTTGTAGCTAGATCGTGAGAGATGCGTATTGGTGTATATTCCGTACTGGTAAATATGCTCACAAAAACATCGAAAAAACATACATTAAATATCTTATTGCAGGTTTGGCCATTTTATTTTTTCGATTTTTCTAAAACAAGAGTAGGCCGCGGCCTACACGGTCTGTATGAATATATGCCCCTGATAATACGAATAGTTTCTAAAAATGAATAGTTTCCCCTGGATCAAGAATTGCTCTGAATAGATAGTCATATATTCACAGTGTTAATTAGAACTCACAATTTTGAGTAGTTACTTACACAATTAATAAAACGCAGAGACGCAATATGCAATAATGCAGACATTTATATTCTTGTTTCTTTCGTAGAACTCTTGGTATAAAACTGGTGAATGTGACACTTTCTGACATAAAACGATGTATGAAACGCGTTCTTGATGTAATGACACGTAATGTAATTCCATGTTTTATTTTGTAATTAAAAACGGTAAGTTAGTGAACTTTCTCCGATTTGCCAAAATCCTTCCTTTTATTTGTATGTCTAACTTCTATTTCTAAAAACTCGGCAAGCTAAAAGACCAGCTTTTAACCCGGTGCCAATACCACCGTGTTTAACCTGTATTAAACCCAGTTTAAAACCGGGTTTTGCTCACTTGTTTGGGAAGCCCGTACATGTCAAATCGCGGTCATTTTGAAAAAAAAACCGGTTTCGTAGCTTTTCTGCTGGTTTCCTGCGCATATATATCATTTTGTTTATGAAATATTTACGCTTTATTGAAACACTCAGAAGTTAATTATATACAGCTCGACGATCATACCATACAATAAAGGTAATTGGGTCAAATGTTTAATAAAACTAAATATTACATGTTTCACCGGACTGTTATTTCCTGGTAAATAGATAAATTACTAGATAAGCCTGATAATTTTTAAGTTGAATTACCTACTTCAAGTGTTTCAGCGTAAAATTAAACAGTACTTTAGTGACCTCGTTTTCGTTGCTAACCAGACATGCATACATGTGTTCATAATTATCTCATGAAATGCTTAACCCGTTAACTTTTTTAACTTTACGATGCATAGATAAAACTTTACTAACTGTCTCATATGATACATTCTAGTTCATAGCGCACGCACTATAGTGACTTCGCATTTAAGCACGAAAAATGGAAATATCATGTATCCTCTGCAGTTTAAATCACAGGAGATTCTCTCCCTTTATCCCAATCTCCGGCTGTGGTTTAAATTTAACAGACACATAACATAGCATAACAAATGTATTCTCTTTTATAATTTCATTCGAACGACGATGTTCCCAACTGAATACCTGTAGTCATATTTTTATATTGACATGGGAAGTCGAAAATAACAAAATGTATGGTGCGTATCAGTTACATGACAATTGACAAGAAATGATAACAATCGCCGTATCTAAATACACAGCATTATTTTTTTAATTTTGAACTTAAAACATAGTTTTTCGGACGTAATAAAGTTTTCCTAATTGTCTAATTTCGAGTGTTTTATGAATTATGAATAAAACTGTGCCTGTGTGAGGCGTGAATGTTCTTATTAAAAATAAAATTTAAATACAGTCTGACCTCGTTTATTCGACAACCTTTTATCCGAGTACTCGGTATCATCCGATGTAATATCAGGTCCCGATATATTTTCTTACGCAAGTCGAATCAAATTGCGTAATTCGAAACCATATATTATTCGAAATAAAATTTCGGACCAGATGAATTCTAATGAACCAGGCCCGGTTAGGAATCATGATTTGTATGATTGTGCACACGGTTTTATGTTATTTGATAGGCTACTCGATTGGGATATTATTCATAGGTTTATCGAGCGTCCATCATTTAATACAGACGTATTCCTATTATTTTCAGATATTTAAAGATATGCCTCAGGCGTTGTTGTGTGTGTATTTGTTTCGACTTGATATATAATTGTATTTGCAATCTAATAACGAACATTCATATTCATCTGGTTTATATATGTATACACACGTACGTCAACAATTTGCACATCTCAGCAGCATCAATCTGCCGTCATCCAAAACCAACATTTGTATGTGTAGAAGATCTGACACAAAAAATGAGATACTTATAGTTTCAGTACATATTTATAAATAATTCTACAGAAAATTATTGCTGTGTCAAAAGCATTTTCAATGGACACAAATATGAAAATACATTAACTGCAATGGGAATTGTCGAAATGTGAAGGAACTTTTGGAGGGCAGTGTATATAGTTAGTGTATTGAAAGAACGGGTAGATTTTACTTTACAATGGGAACGAATTACAATGTTCACACACTGTGTCAGTATTTTAAAGATATACATGTTTGATTTCTTACTGACAACTATATATGAGTTAATACCACGCTTAGAGTTGGACACCTTCCTACAGAATGAATGGAAACTAATACAGTAGGCCACAAGAAAGCGTAAACACTACGTCCGTGTCTAGCACAATCCTCCCGCCCTACTCAATTATATATTAACAATATATGAACTTCAATCCAATGTACAATATCTCAAGTAGCGACTATTAATATAACCACAAAATTCTAAAACATGATCCTCGTGTTAAGTTGACATTTGTTGTATGAGAATCAGGACATTGTCACATGGTACGCTATTACATTTGTTGTATGAGAATCAGGACATTGTCACATGGTACGCTATTACATTTGTTGTATGAGAATCAGGACATTGTCACATGGTACGCTATTACATTTGTTGTATGAGAATCAGGACATTGTCACATGGTACGCTATTACATTTGTTGTATGAGAATCAGGACATTGTCACATGGTACGCTATTTGTTGTATGAGAATCAGGACATTGTCACATGGTACGCTATTACATTTGTTGTATGAGAATCAGGACATTGTCACATGGTACGCTATTACATTTGTTGTATGAGAATCAGGACATTGTCACATGGTACGCTATTTGTTGTATGAGAATCAGGACATTGTCACATGGTACGCTATTTGTTGTATGAGAATCAGGACATTGTCACATGGTACGCTATTACATGCTCTGTTTCAATGATTCACCAAGTATCGTACATATTTACCGATCTACGTTACTATCGTTTTCCAGTAATACGAAAAATTAAGATCCGGGAAAACCGTGTTCATAAAATCTTGACAAATTAATCAATACCATATAATTTTATCAATGTTATTTCTCCTTGTTTAAGCGAACGAAGTTTGTTACACGTAGGGTATGGTGGGGCCAAACAGCCCATACGAGGTAAAAGGCCTACGCGTAAATATTCTGACATCGTTAGATTTACCGTGCCGCGCGGTATTCTTTTTGTGACGTCTTACTCAGATGTGAATACCGCGAAAAATTTAAACATGTATCTTCAAATGTAAGTTTTTAATTGTCATTTTTGTAATTTTACACTATTTTGTGTAAATGCTGATTAATTAATTTTACAGTATTGCCTCGTACACCTTGTATTCTCGAGTTTTGCCATTTGTGCGTTTGTTTGACGGTATTTATGCAGTGCTTAAACCCTTGTCACACTAGGGCCGCGTTTCCACGGCGTCCAAGATAAATCCAGAACGCCGATCTGCGCGCAGTGGAATCGCAAGCATCGCCGCGGCAACGCAGTGGCATCGCCAGTGAACGCGGTGGGATCGCATAGAACGCCGAGCGACGGCGCGCACTTTGAGCATGCCCAAAACAAACGCCGTCGCTCGGCGTTCTGATAAGAGTGGGATCGCCATGAGGTAGCAGCGCAGTTAGGTCTCCTACAACGCCACAGGATCGCCGCGGGCGCGCACAGAGGTCGCAGTTCAAACGCAACGGTTATCGATGGCGCTTGCACGGCGATCGTACGGCGTTGTACGGCAATGTGAGCGCCGTGAAAGCGCAGTGCACATGCAGTGCGCGCGCCGTGACAACTCGATGCACGCAGTGGAAGCGCCGTGAGAGCGCCATGAGAGCGCAGACAATCGCCAACTAGAACTCCGTAGGAACGCGGTAGAACGCCATGGAGCTCCGTAGAAACGCCAAGGTCGCCGTGAGAACGCCGTGACATCGCCATCTTCATGAAAAATATCAATTTTTCCAGCGATCTCACGGCGCCCTGGGAAATTTAACAACGCCGTGCAATCGCAGTGGCAACGCGGCTATGTGTGACAGGGGTTTTACATGATCGCGAAATTGTACTACATTTTACCAGAAGTTATTTATAAATATATTGTTTAGAGGTTATTGCCCCTTATCAAAATGCGTTTTGCCCCATAAATGGGGCAAAATCAATGAAGTTATGTTCAATTTATTCAGCTTTATCTCGTTTTGTATCTCGCGTTAAATATGTTATAAATGTATAGGTCTTGTGCAAACTTGCACGTATAGCCCGTAATGTCTTATTCGAACTGATGGTTATTATTGTATCGTAAATATTGCTTAATATGGGCGTTTTGCCCCGCCTTACACTGCGCCTACCTCCATCAATTCCCGTACCGTGACGCGCTTGTCGTTTTCATCGATTTTAATTGACGTCACGAGTTGCAGCCGTTTTTTTGGTCGTCGTCCTCTTCCCTTGTCGTCGTAAAGTGTTTGCCGACCCTCTCTAAAACGTTTATGCCACTTGAAAACCAGTGAGCGACATCTCCGTTTAGCGCATTTCGTCTAGAGTTTTAGTCGGTATAATCCACACTTAACACGAAACTTAATGACTGCCCGCGTTTCTAATGAGTCCGATGACGCCATGAAAAAAACGCTGTTACCTGATGAGTGGTACTACTCAAACAAACACTTTGTTATACCTGAGCGGAATTGACGTCCGAAATTTACATCAGACGTAATATATGACGTCATTGAAGCGGACAACAACTTTTCGTGAATTTTTCGTTACATATGAATGCGTCACAAAGACACAATTTACGAGGGGTGTTCGTGGCCATGGAGACGTCGTATTTTTCTTTTTATGACCGTCATTTTGTGTGTACCAAAACACAATATCCTGACCCTCTTTAATTTAGTTTCCATTCCGTTCGAGATTTGGATAAAGATATGACAGCACTGTTTCGCGAACTAATTGAACACCCCTCGTGCATGGACGCTTTACGACTTACGACAACGTTACGACTGAAAATCGTATATTCGGAAATTGGACGCAGCAACTGTGCCACGGCTTGTCTTCATTCATATAAATTGAAACAGCATATAGCCGAAATATTTGTCACTGTATCATAAGTAGGCCTATTTGTGAAATGATCGTTTAGTCTTAAAATCGCTCTATTAGGCCTACAGTTATCAATGATTTATCGAAACCATACTTAATATGACAGGAATACGTTCATACACAACTTTAGCTACAGGGAATATAACCAAGCTTAAACAGACTGCAGCCATCAATATGCTCAACACGTTTTAATAAATACGGAAGTACAATATGTTTTGTGTTATAAAAAATGAAAGCTGTGAATCCTCAACGTCATAGAACAATCATTTAAGGAATATTCAAGAATACGTTATCTCGAAATAACACGGATAATATTCCCAGTATAAATGTACATATAAACCATACATACCTTTGATTATTATATCCGGTACGTTTTGTGTTAATTCCACGTGAACCCAAACACTGTTTAGTGGGTAGTTTAGTTATGAATTCAGTTATAACACCTTCTTCTATTCACTTAAAGTGTAGTGTATAAGTAAAACCATCAACATACGCAAACCTTGTTCACTGTCCGTGACTCAATATATCAATTATACAGGTAACATTTCGTAAAGTAAACGTAAACGTCAAGGAAATATTTAAATATGAACAAACATATATAATGTACATATATAATGTAGCGATCACTCACTAGTGATGCGGACCACTAAGTATTGCTTGTCGCGATTACATCGTCATACAAACGTATACACAATAAAACACTCAGCATATGTACAATACAGTCAAACACGGTTAACGCGAGCCAGTCTATCTTAATATTGAAACTTACCGGTTATATCATTTAACTTTTATTTAAAATTCCAAAACATTCAGTTCAGAATGTAGGTCACTTTCCAGCGCTTAGCTACGAAATCCGGAAACTATTGTACATTTACAAGGCGTGTTTTCTTAAACTCTTACGTTACACATAGTATACTCACAGAAAAAGACACTGTCCCAGTTGTGCAACAATATCATCTCTTTCTGCTGTACAACACATGTGTAGTTAAAGATAATTTTGACACAGCAGAATGTCATTATTCTACCGTGACCTGCAGTATCACATGACCTGTTTTGAACTGAAGATGCAAATTACTGTGTTTATGAGGTCGACACTCACCGCGCACATTTTATCTAATGCACTTGTCTATGGTATTTCGGTCGGCCCGGTATGTCCCCCACATACCATAAATGTACTTTTTGAAGCCGAAGGCAGAAATTTACCTGCCAGTAGAGCAGTATATAGGCCAAACAGACAATGTTGAAGCCAAAGACGGTCACTGCACAGTGCCAATGAGACCCATCGTACAGTTAACCATTTTCCTGGCATCTAACCAGTACTTTCCTGGAGTCTACCCAGTACTTTCCTGTTTACGTACCAGTACTATATGTTAGCAGGGAAACACTGAAAAGCATTTATGTTGTTACCCGACTGGACGAGGGATCGAACCCAAGACCTTCAGATTCGTAGTCAGCAGCGTTAACCACTGAGCCACATGACCACCTAGACATACGATCCCGGCAGAACTGAAGATGCAACGCTGCAACGATTATTTACGTTAACGCTCAACAGCCAGGGACGCTTATTTAAGTTATAGAATGCTTTACTTCGGATCTGGAAAACATTTTTAGTGGATATATGAGACGCGGATATCAGGCAGTCATCATTATAATGTTGGACATACACAAATATCAAAATTACTACCTGGGTTTGGATACTTGTTTACAATCTAATAAGGAGACAAATTTTGTTTTTACCTAACTGGATAATAGAATGATTCAAACAATATCTATGTGGCTGTATGTTTATATGTTAATATTTTTCCCATGCACAGTTACTTTTTCCGTTAGTATACTAGTATAATGTCACAACTGTTTATTGACGTGGAAAGGTTACCCAATATAGCTCAGACAACTAGCAAGCAGTCAACCAATGAAAAGTTTTTGGTCACCAAGCAAATTAAATGTTTCGTTTGAACGACTTTCAAAACACCTCAGGCTGATTGATAACCGGTTTAGCAATTTAAATTATTCTCCAAATGTTGGTTTATAAATGAGTACTATTGAACACTGTGTGGCAAGCTGTTGTCAAATTGGATCTGATTCGAGTTCACATACAAGATCTGAGATCTATAAATATTGTAAATCACCACCGACTTGACGTATTATTTATTAGATTGATCGTTCACACACATTTCGCGAATATTCAGTACATTAATAGTTACGTGGTCAAGTAAAACCGACCAGTTAGCTCCACTTGAACAAACACTTCATCTTAAAGGTGTCTTTAGGTTTCAAACACTACGTCCATTAGTTACCAATATAACGTAAACGGCACTATACTGCAGCCTTATCATCAGTACAGTAAAACCTCAACAATAAGACCACCCTAGGAACCTCAACAATAAGACCACCCTAGGAACCTCAACAATAAGACCACCCTAGGGACCTCAACAATAAGACCACCCTAGGGACCTCAACAATAAGACCAACCTAGGGACCTCAACAATAAGACCACCCTAGGAACCTCAACAATAAGACCACCCTAGGAACCTCAACAATAAGACCACCCTAGGGACCTCAACAATAAGACCACCCTAGGGACCTCAACAATAAGACCACCCTAGGGACCTCAACAATAAGACCACCCTAGGAACCTCAACAATAAGACCAACCTAGGAACCTCAACAATAAGACCAACCTAGGGACCTCAACAATAAGACCAACCTAGGGACCTCAACAATAAGACCACCCTAGGAACCTCAACAATAAGACCACCCTAGGGACCTCAACAATAAGACCACCCTAGGAACCTCCTAGGGACCTCAACAATAAGACCACCCTAGGAACCTCAACAATAAGACCACCCTAGGAACCTCAACAATAAGACCAACCTAGGGACCTCAACAATAAGACCAACCTAGGGACCTCAACAATAAGACCACCCTAGGGACCTCAACAATAAGACCACCCTAGGGACCTCAACAATAAGACCACCCTAGGAACCTCAACAATAAGACCAACCTAGGAACCTCAACAATAAGACCACCCTAGGAACCTCAACAATAAGACCACCCTAAGAACCTCAACAATAAGACCACCCTAGGAACCTCAACAATAAGACCAACCTAGGGACCTCAACAATAAGACCACCCTAGGGACCTCAACAATAAGACCACCCTAGGAACCTCAACAATAAGACCACCCTAGAGACCTCAACAATAAGACCACCCTAGGGACCTCAACAATAAGACCACCCTAGGACCCTCAACAATAAGACCACCCTAGGAACCTCAACAATAAGATCACTCTAGGAACCTCAACAATAAGACCAACATAGGGACCTCAACAATAAGACCACCCTAGGGACCTCAACAATAAGACCACCCTAGGGACCTCAACAATAAGATCACTCTAGGACCCCCAACAATAAGACCACCCTAGGGACCTCAACAATAAGACCACCCTAGGAACCTCAACAATAAGATCACTCTAGGACCCTCAACAATAAGACCACCCTAGGGACCTCAACAATAAGATCACTCTAGGACCCCCAACAATAAGACCACCCTAGGGACCTCAACAATAAGACCACCCTAGGAACCTCAACAATAAGATCACTCTAGGACCCTCAACAATAAGACCACCCTAGGGACCTCAACAATAAGACCACCCTATGAACCTCAACAATAAGATCACTCTAGGAACCTCAACAATAAGACCACCCTAGGAACCTCAACAATAAGACCACCCTAGGAACCTCAACAATAAAACCACCCTAGGAACCTCAACAATAAAACCACCCTATGAACCTCAACAATAAGACCACCCTAGGACCCTCAACAATAAGACCACCCTAGTGACCCTAGAAAACTGGCTTCAGTATGGAGGTGTTCTTAATATTGAGGTTGAAATAAACAGCAAAGCAGTGACAATTATTTAGTTCTTAATTTTGAGGTGGTCTTTAAATGAGGTTTTTCTGTATATATATTTTCTTCTCAAATTTGGAAGTACTCGTCCCCCGTTAACCTTTGTATTAATAAGGTCGTCAAAAGTCCACGAACAATAACCCGCTCTACATTATATGTATCTGCATAATTATGGCTGCAAGAAACTACTTCCCTGGTATTGATCAAATCATGTATGTTCACAAAGGAAGTATATAACACACACGCGAATCTAGTACATGTAATGTGTATGCTTGATAATATGGAACTTGTATGGGCGCAATGGATTCGAATATTACTTTTTTTAAACGACAAAAAGTCATTAGCAATGTTCACTTTCACTTATTACAGTGTATTGACCGTATATAGGAACGGAAGGTAGTGTCCGATAGTTTCGCTCGAATTAAGTCTGTTTTGTGTGTCTCCCTTCCACCACCACCCACTCCAAATTGTCAAGGTTACTTGCGATTCCAAGATCTGGGAATGTGCTACATGCTTGTAAATGTACACATATAACAAGTTCATACCGTACTAACAGCCGTTCAAAGGACAATGAGAGATGTACATGTATGACATAAGTGGAGATAATCCGTCTGTGTGAGTGTCGTCCTTGTATCAACAATACAAACCGGAAACTCTTATCGTCGGATAAGTATCAAACACGTGTCACTCGTACAGACAATCAGAAGTACAATAGAGTATAACATGGTGTGTCGTAACATTCATTCCTGTGGTGAAGTCCAGATATTATTACAATCGAACGTTACTTTCTCGTATGATTAATTAACTTTCACAATTTACACGTAGTTCGTTTCTCTTCCGCGAATGGTGCAAATGAAAGAATGCATTAAACCTTACATAATAGCTTGTCAGAAAGGGTTGAAGATAATGCTCAATATTGGCATGTATATATAATTCAGGCATCAGCTATTAGAACTTCCGTTTCAGGGAGCTCGAAACATACGTCTGTATATCATCATCATCATCATCATCAAAACTGGGTGGCACTTTCAAAACAATATGTTACGGTCATTATATACCAACGTTACGCAATATATTACTAAATTGTTATTAAAGTTTTGAAATGATTCCATATACTGCAATATGGAAAGCTACAGCGTTAGTTTTAAAACGCCACCCTGCTCGAACATGCATACAATTATACAATAATGCAATATATCTCGGTAATCAATTAGTAAGTTCATTATTTATTTGACAGTATTATTTAATTTGCTCCCACCTAACTACATGTATGTTATATTATTTGTTCTTGACTGCAAAACTTAACTGTATCGTTTACAATATTTTTCATCATTGTTAAATGTATTGTATGCTTGCAAATACACTTTGTGTACACATACTGTGTCATATCTTCAAGTTAACCATTGTTATCAAAGGTTACTAAAATACGTTACCATGACAAGTAATGGTATGTCTATTAATTTCCTTTCCCCTCGCTTACAAAAGAACCCTATCTGTAGTATTCAGGTTTTATTCACAAATCTCCAAATATTTCCCGGTAAATGACTCATTGTTACATTTATATTATCAGTGATTTCAATTTGTAAACGAATGTTGTTAATTTTTTCCCCTTTTAACTTTGTTTTCCTTAGTTGGTCTTGTCGGCCATACACACATTATATAGATCCAATATTGTGATCTGTTCAACTTTGACGATGTATTAAACATAGAAAATCATAATGTTTACCTTGAACAGAATATCTTGCAACCATATTATAAACATCACAGTAATATTTCACCCTTAAGTTAAAATCCAATGCAATTGAATCATTCACATTTCTTAATGTTATATAGTATGCAAGTTTTCAAACATTGGTCAGCATTACATTTCCTATACACAGCGTTAATTTTATAACTTTAAGAAATTGGCTTGTAAACAAGCGTACGTTTAAAGTAAAGTCGGATATCACTACAAAGGAAGCATTAAAAGCGACCGACATTTTAACAGTGAAATGTAAATATTATACATACCTGAGGTTAACATTTAAGGCAAAACTACTGATGATATAAACATATGTATACATGCAATTGCAATGTTTAAATGTTTAAATGTTTAAGTCCATTTACAATAACAAACTTTTGAGATTTGGAAATACTAATTTAGCACGTCAGACTTACTGATCCATAGCGTAAACTTATGGACGTGAATGATTGGATTATAGAGGAAGGGTGGGAAAGTAACATTTCTTGTTTGCACTGAAAGTAAACTGTATATTCCCTTACAACATCAAAGTACTGTTTAATTGTTGATGTATGAGTAGCACTTGGGTAACAGACTACATTGTTAGTGACCGAATAACATAGTCATAATACAACATGTTTATCAACATAATTCATGCACATGTATGTTTAAAACCTCGACAATTTGCTTGCATGAAATAATATTTCATAATAAACTTTAAAGAAAAACGGGTATTAATGTGTCGGCTGCCCTG
Organism: Mactromeris polynyma; assembly: GCA_032209605.1. Lineage (NCBI taxonomy): Eukaryota > Metazoa > Mollusca > Bivalvia > Venerida > Mactridae > Mactromeris > Mactromeris polynyma. The sequence continues at coordinate 4,563,512 of JASFXZ010000007.1, forward strand.
AAAGCTGAATAACTTTCAAAACCTAAACGCTTACATGAAAATCTCGCGCACAAACACCTGCTAGCGACACCTAACGGACATATTCGACATTTATAAGGGACATTAATTGTTTCCTAATTCATTATATTCCAACGGAGAAAATGACATTTAACCATGGAAGACTTTGATCAGGAAACCACTTACAGACTTCCAGATCTATCTCAACATTTTGTTCTAAATTTGGAAACAGGTTTTCATGTTAATGTTTCAATTTACGAATGTTATGGTATTCGGTGATAGTTTGCAGAAAACTCATTTATTAATTTCGTGAGTAATTTATGACCGTCCATGTAATTTAGTCTGTATTTATCAAGTATTAACGGAATGCCTTACAATTAAATTAACCACATGTGCTTTGCTATTAATCTACTCGTAGTATAGAAGGTTCTTGTACGCTACTTTTTCGGCGCAGCCGTTCTAACATGGTTTTGCTATTTGCATATATCAGTGTTGTGTAAACCAATATAATCTTACGTTATAACCACCAAGGCAATTTCTCTTCAACCGAACAACGTTTGTAACCTTGACGTGGATTGGTTAACCATTCGATAAAGGGTACGTTACCTTACCGAAATCCACTGAATTTCGGTGAATTTACCGAAATCCATTTTGGATCTTGAGTGACCAGCAATCGTAACATCTAGGCATTTTCTTATGTTGCACAACAAATCTTAACCTTTAAATTGGGCCGACCATCTTTGTTCAAGATATTTACTGTATTAAGTGTTGTTGACAATCCGTAAATAGACTAATTACGTTAATCAAAGTTAAAGATTTCATGTTGTATCGTGCCACATACAGGTTACACATCCATAGCATGACAAATATGCAAATTAATCCTTTAAAAATAAGTAAAAGTTTTGGTTTATTACTTGAATCGTTGTATAACTCTGAACTATGTAGAAACTATATACATAAGAATAGTATGGGTTCTACATGTGCGCAAGTTACTCATAAAGTTTGTATATCCTACACCACCTTTAAAGTTAAACTATAACAAGTTTAGATTTCGGTTCATTCAGAACTCGAACCTAAGAAGTCAGATTTACCCTGCCAACACTTTATCATTTGAGGGACCTGTATCTGCTCTGTGTATTTTCCGTTGTCCGGATGTGTGTTGTCAGATCTCGGTCTGTGTATTTTCTGTTGTCCGGATGTGTGTTGTCAGATCTCGGTCTGTGTATGTTCCGTTGTCCGGATGTGTGTTGTCAGATCTCGGTCTGTGTATTTTCTGTTGTCCGGATGTGTGTTGTCAGATCTCGGTCTGTGTATTTTCTGTTGTCCGGATGTGTGTTGTCAGATCTCGGTCTGTGTATTTTCTGTTGTCCGGATGTGTGTTGTCAGATCTCGGTCTGTATATGTTCCGTTGTCCGGATGTGTGTTGTCAGATCTCGGTCTGTGTATTTTCTGTTGTCCGGATGTGTGTTGTCAGATCTCGGTCTGTGTATTTTCCGTTGTCCGGATGTGTGTTGTCAGATCTCGGTCTGTGTATTTTCTGTTGTCCGGATGTGTGTTGTCAGATCTCGGTCTGTGTATTTTCTGTTGTCCGGATGTGTGTTGTCAGATCTCGGTCTGTGTATTTTCTGTTGTCCGGATGTGTGTTGTCAGATCTCGGTCTGTGTATTTTCTGTTGTCCGGATGTGTGTTGTCAGATATTCATTCTGATGATTTTATATGATTACTATTATGGTCTAAAATAAATATTTATGTTAACATTTTGGCTAGACGGTTGCCTCATAATATCATATACTAGTATACTGTATAATTATATCCTTATGTATGATGTGTATGCTTGTATAGTCTCTTATAATTCGTATTAGAATATTTATGTGCAATGCGTTGTTTATATACTTAATTGACTATGCATATGTTATGTTTGTACAAAGATGGGACTTTTATTAATGAATTAACTACATTTTTATCTTTGAAATGTGAAGATTATATCGTTAGTGAATGTGTCCAATCGTGACAGAAGGTTGACATTTGTATCAATCTAACCGTTTATTATTCGTTGAGCTAGGCAAGTATTATCGAAGCATGAAGTATACATTTAAGATTAAATAAAGTATGGACTTTTACATTTGGGAGTTAAAATTGAATCTTGTTACTATTTGTGTCTTTTTATGAAGAAAAGAATGTCGGTCACTGATTCGTCAGTTCAATCTTCAAATTGACAGAGTCAGTATATGTTGTACGATTAATGTGCGTTTCTCATACCAGTATAAGCTGATTGAGTAGTGGATACATCGTACAGTAAAATCTCACTAAAAGACCATCTCAATATTAAAACCACACTTTTCAAGTGCATTTTGACTGTTCCTCTCTTTAATCCACCTCAATATTACGACCACCTCAATATTAAGACCTGATTTGAAGTGTTCCAAGTGTGGTATTATTATTGAGGTTTTACTGTACTTCATAATTACTGTCATATAAATATAAACGGGCAAAAAGATCGATTATATAAACAAATGATCGACTGCTTTGATAATTATTTTTAAATCGATATTTTATTTTCATGAAATCGACGGATGGATCATTGAGACATAGCGAGATTTATCATGTACAAAAAATAACGTGTGTAACTTCATTTATCTAATATTCATGCACCAATCAATATTTTAAGCGGCGGGCTGACCCATGGGAATAAGAACATTTGTCTTTTTTGGGGTCTAATTCCCTACTATAGATCCAAACGTTCTCTATCAATCGCTATAGCAACTCAGACGTAGCACGCGAATATTTGAGCCGAACACTGCGTTCAGTAACGGCTAACAGTCGCTCACGTTTTGTTTTGTATCCCTGGCCCACCGTATCACAATGACTGCACACGGGGAACCAAATTGCAAAATGAACGCAGGACTGGATCCCTGCCTTTACTGTCTTTGCGGCAGGGAACCAGAATGAAAACGAGGCGGTCAATACACTTGATAGGTCCTGAACAGTGAGCGGGCTTCCTTTCGCCGTAACTGAAAGCAAGGCTGTCAGGTCCTTGTACAATAATTCACCAAATGGTGAACCAATCGCCATAGCAACATAGATGTTCCGTTAACTTCAACTTGAATTGAGCATTGAATCCGAGCTCATACATGAACATTTACTGTCTTAGTGGTCACTTTGATTCACCCTCCAACCAACGACAAATAACTTGATCTTAAGTTGAACACCACAGACACAGTATTGTCTTGTTGTTGTCTCCATCCTCAATGGGGTTAATACAACATTATAACATCAAACTGACTAATGTTCTGTCGAGTGCTAGGTACATAACTAAATACATCATGACTTGAACATATGTTTTGTATAGCTTGTATCGTACAATTTAAACCTGTTGTATAAGGAGAATCGGAACATAATGATTATATACAAATATTGATAATTTAATATGTATTAAGATGCACAGTTTGTACTTAGACTTATGTAATCAGTAATCTATAATCAAACTTGACCATTCTTTGACCAGTATATACTGCATGCATTGGTGAACATGCGTCATTTCTGACATTTTCACACATTTCTATGAAAGGTTATTTTTTGAATAAAGTTCATCTTACAATTATTATGTGCATAACGACGACAGGGCTTATATTATAATTATAACACGCAGTAAGGTCAAAATATTATTGTTTATTTTCACAGGTACTGCCGCATTCATTCTGAGCCTCCCGTTCATTTTACTGTAATAATAACGTTACTTATTGCTAATTATTATAACGACAAGCAGAGTTTGAATGTGCGAGGTTATATTTATATCCACTAGCACAGATTTTCAAGAGAAAATATCCTGGTGCGCTGATTTTTGGAAACAAAACACAGTTAGTATTATTTACAAATAACTTGATGATGTAGCTAAAGCTTTATATTGCAAGTACTACGCTGCCACCGGCATCAATGTCTTCATCTGATTGACAAGAGTGCTTCAACATTTATAATGACTTCTAAATGTACCCGATTTATTTGCAATTTAGATCCAACAGTCGATAAGTTAACTATAGTGTCCAACATGGGATTAAATTGCCCATTGAAATATAATCGTTTTAATCGTAGACAACTTGACGGATAACTTCCAGCTGTGACTACAAGTTGTTGACATTATTATTTAAAATTAGAATAACAATACGCATTTATACAAGCCTTGTGAGTGTTTTGTATATTCAGTGACTGCAGTAGAAGTATGAAATCTACACACATGTGCTTACGAACTTTGAAAACGCACTAGTGGGGCGAGTTGGTTTAACCAGGAAATCAAAATCAGTACTTGTATTGTAACAGACAATTTAGGCTAAAATTGTTACTTTCGTTTTCTGGAGCAAGGTATATCACCACAGTTTCTTAAATACTCATCCGATTTTAAATATTAAGGTATCAACATGTCGGGATTTAGTTTATCTTTAAAATGCTGTATTAGTATACACAAATGTACAAGTACTTATTGTGCTTTTCTAATAAAGCCAACATATCTCACTGTTAAGTTTTCCGTAAGTATATTATTCAAGTAATAAAGAGAGTACTTCATCTAGTTTAGTCAAGGGACGAAGCAATGATTTGGTTTTTAATTTTTGCTTTCCTGACCGAGATTTCCCGCGTTTACTCCGGTGCTGGAGTGTAGAATGAGTATCCTGCAGATCAAGTATAAACACACGCGTCAAGATCCCTATTTAAGATTCATACATGTACATATTGTATGTCAAACATTTAGATGTACATGTATTCGTTTGTTTGTTTTTGGCTTGACGGGTTTCTCAACACTATTTCAGTTATATATTGCGGTAAGTTACCAACAAAAACCTACTATCCTGCTCTTCCGCAAGTAAATGAAACCTTACTTATATAAACCATAGCACAGAGATAGGGGCAAATCATTTTAGATGCATGATCTTTTGTCAAAATATCAGTGAAGAGCATACGCCTCCCACGGGGTTCGAATCCACGACCTAGATTAGCTAGTATAGTAATGTTATGTGTTGTTTTGCTCTGTCTTGTTCTGTCATGTATATATTACTGTTATGTGTTGTTCTGTCCTGTATAGTACTGTTATATGTTGTTCTGTCCTGTATATAGTACTGTTATGTGTTGTTCTGCTCTGTATAGTACTGTTATGTGTTGTTCTATCCTGTATAGTACTGTTATGTGTTGTTCTGTATAGTTCTGTTATGCGTTGTTTTGTCCTGTATAGTAATGTTCTGTGTTGTTTTGTCCTGTATAGTAATGTTATGTGTTGTTTTGCTCTGTCTTGTTCTGTCATGTATAGTACTGTTATGTGTTGTTCTGTCCTGTATATAGTACTGTTATGTGTTGTTCTGGCCTGTATATATTACTGTTATGTATTGTTCTGTCCTGTATAGTACTGTTATGTGTTGTTCTGTCCTGTATAGTACTGTTATGTGTTGTTCTGTCCTGTATAGTACTGTTATGTGTTGTTCTGTCCTGTATAGTACTGTTATGTGTTGTTTTGTCCTGTATAGTACTGTTATGTGTTGTTCTGTCCTGTATAGTACTGTTATGTGTTGTTCTGTCCTGTATAGTACTGTTATGTATTGTTCTGTCCTGTATAGTACTGTTATGTGTTGTTCTGTCCTGTATAGTAATGTTTTATGTTGTTCTGTCCTGTATAGTACTGTTCTGTGTCGTTTTGTCCTGTATAGTAATGTTATGTGTTGTTCTGTCCTGTATAGTAATGTTTTATGTTGTTCTGTCCTGTATAGTACTGTTCTGTGTCGTTTTGTCCTGTATAGTAATGTTATGTGTTGTTCTGTCCTGTATAGTAATGTTATGTGTCGTTTTGTCCTGTATAGTACTGTTCTGTGTCGTTTTGTCCTGTATAGTAATGTTATGTGTTGTTTTGTCCTGTATAGTAATGTTATGTGTCGTTTTGTCCTGTATAGTACTGTTATGTGTTGTTTTGTCCTATATAGTAATGTTATGTGTTGTTTTGTCCTGTATAGTAATGTTATATGTCGTTTTGTCCTGTATAGTACTGTTATGTGTTGTTTTGTCCTGTATAGTAATGTTATGTGTTGTTTTGTCCTGTATAGTAATGTTATATGTTGTTTTGTCCTGTATAGTACTGTTATGTGTCGTTTTGTCCTGTATAGTAATGTTATGTGTTGTCTTGTCCTGTATAGTAATGTTATATGTTGTTCTGTCCTGTATAGTACTGTTCTGTGTCGTTTTGTCCTGTATAGTACTGTTATATGTTGTTCTGTCCTGTATAGTAATGTCAGGGCCGTAAATTACATGGAGGCATGTAGGCAGTTGCCTCCTATTGCGGGCTGAAAAAAAAATCATTTTTTGTCTAAAAAGGGTCCAAAAAATTTTTCGGCTCGCTCCGCTCGGCGGGGTGCCTCCCCTTCCACGGGAGGCAATTTACGGCCCTGAATGTTATGTGTTGTTTTGTCCTGTATAGTAATGTTATGTGTTGTTTTGTCCTGTATAGTAATGTTATGTGTCGTTTTGTCCTGGATAGTACTGTTATGTGTTGTTTAGTCCTGTATAGTAATGTTATGTGTTGTTTTGTCCTGTATAGTACTGTTATGTGTCGTTTTGTCCTGTATAGTACTGTTATGCGTTGTTTTGTCCTGTATAGTAATGTTATGTGTTGTTTTGTCCTGTATAGTACTGTTATGTGTCGTTTTGTCCTGTATAGTACTGTTATGCGTTATTTTGTCCTGTATAGTAATGTTATGTGTTGTTTTGTCCTGTATAGTACTGTTATGCGTTGTTTTGTCCTGTATAGTAATGTTATGTGTTGTTTAGTCCTGTATAGTAATGTTATGTGTTGTTTTGTCCTGTATAGTAATGTTATGTGTTGTTTTGTCCTGTATAGTAATGTTATGTGTTGTTTTGTCCTGTATAGTAATGTTATGTGTTGTTCTGTCCTGTATAGTACTGTTATGTGTTGTTTAGTCCTGTATAGTAATGTTATGTGTTGTTTTGTCCTGTATAGTAATGTTATGTGTCGTTCTGTCCTGTATAGTACTGTTATGTGTTGTTTTGTCCTGTATAGTAATGTTATGTGTTGTTTTGTCCTGTATAGTACTGTTATGTGTTGTTCTGTCCTGTATAGTAATGTTATGTGTTGTTTTGTCCTGTATAGTAATGTTATGTGTTGTTTAGTCCTGTATAGTAATGTTATGTGTTGTTTTGTCCTGTATAGTAATGTTATGTGTTGTTTAGTCCTGTATAGTAATGTTATGTGTTGTTTTGTCCTGTATAGTACTGTTCTGTGTCGTTTTGTCCTGTATAGTAATGTTATGCGTTGTTTAGTCCTGTATAGTAATGTTATGTGTTGTTTTGTCCTGTATAGTAATGTTATGTGTTGTTTTGTCCTGTATAGTAATGTTATGTGTTTTTTTGTCCTGTATAGTAATGTTATGTGTTGTTCTGTCCTATATAGTAATGTTCTGTGTTATTTAGTCCTGTATAGTACTGTTCTGTTTTATTTAGTCCTGTATAGTACTGTTCTGTGTTATTTAGTCCTGTATAGTACTGTTCTGTGTTATTTAGTCCTGTATAGTACTGTTCTGTGTTATTTAGTCCTGTATAGTACTGTTCTGTGTTATTTAGTCCTGTATAGTTCTGTTCTGTGTTATTTAGTCCTGTATAGTTCTGTTCTGTGTTATTTAGTCCTGTATAGTTCTGTTCTGTGTTATTTAGTCCTGTATAGTACTGTTCTGTGTTATTTAGTCCTGTATAGTTCTGTTCTGTGTTATTTAGTCCTGTATAGTACTGTTCTGTGTTGTTCTGTCCTGTATAGTACTGTTCTGTGTTATTTAGTCCTGTATAGTTCTGTTCTGTGTTATTTAGTCCTGTATAGTACTGTTCTGTGTTGTTCTGTCCTGTATAGTACTGTTCTGTGTTATTTAGTCCTGTATAGTTCTGTTCTGTGTTATTTAGTCCTGTATAGTTTTCTGTATTATTCTCTTCTGTACTTCGGTACTCTGAACTGTGTTTTTATAGTCGATCTTTATTGTTATGCTCTTGTTTGGTATTGTACAATATGTTTGGTATTGTTTTAAACTGTTTAGTTCCGTCCTTTAAATGGTTCGATCATAAACTGTCACGAACATCACTTCAAACTTGTTTTTAAAATTAAAACCTGCGACCGAAATCCGAAACATAACAAAACAATTTGCTTAACAACTTGCCAGAATATTTAATAATCCGAGTTTTTCAGAAAATAACAATCAATGAGTATGTCAAAATAAGCGTAATGCACCAAAGCAAAGCAACATATATAACATACGACACAATGATTCCAATTACGGTGATTATCCGTTCTAAAGAACCGAAATATTTTGACAAACAAAACACCACCTGGCTCTAGTATGCATATACACGTGGCCAAGTTCACTTTATGATTAAACACCATCTCAAAAATGACATGAGCGCACAATTTATCATATCATATTTACAATTGTGTTACGTAAAAATAGTAGAAAAATATACATTCTTGATAAAACTATAGCATCCTGTTTTCGAACCGAATTACAGTCAAAAATATACGTATGTCGAGTTGAAATTAAGTCTCATCACAGTGCACAATATTTGTATCATATTTTAGTTATCTGTTTTTAAGTGAGTCAGGTACAAATAGCATTGCATTAATAGCTCAGTAAACATTTGCAATGTTTCTGGATTTCCAACCAGTAGTAATCACGCAGCTTTTACTCTAACGTGTGTGATAAATGAATTAATTCTCAGTGAAAACTGATTTTTTCGATACATAGCCAATTAAAAATTAAATTATATGAAAAAATATAATTAGCATAAAATGAATTAAATTATAATTAAACAAGATATTATTTCTTACTTTCCTTTCATATTTCAAAAGGATTAATGACTGGATTAATGATTTAGTAAATAATTTCATTCATTAATAACAAAATGTGTGCAGTTAAAAATACGTAATGAGCAAATTTATGAATTAAACATCATGTAAATACTCGGTACGAACAACATTTAAGCATTATCGCTGCCGTCTTCGGAAATGTCCATCAAGCTTGGTTCATACGGACTGTACGGAGGACTTAGCTCGTCCTGTGTTAGGAATGTTTTGACAGTTGAGCCGGTACTGGTGTGAAGCTGGCTACCGGATCCATGTACCTTCTTTTTAAGGGATATCGGGTGTACACAGATAGGAATGATTGGTGCCCCGTCTTCAAAGTAAATAACGTTTTGGTATAAATAATGTGAAATTACAGTACACATAAGTGACTAGCTGGTAAATACGTTGAATTCAGATTCAAAAAAGAAAGTTTCTTATAAAATGTATGTATACACATAATTTTCGGTATAACACAATACATGTACTACTCATTGAATACTCATTAAATTAAGCTAGACTGTAATAAACGCATTGAATAGTATTTAAAAGTATTATATTTAAGTCTTTCAATCATACTTACGTGGGGGTGGGTGTTGATTGTAGCAGTTGTAAGCAGAGCAATGGTGGGCGTAGCGTCTTGCTGGCCTTCTGTGTTTCAATGGTGGGAGGATACAATCTGGTTCACAAATGTTATTACATCCATAACAGTAACTTTGGCTCCTCCCATAGAGACCCAGACCAAGGATTCGTAATTCCATCATTCCAAACGCGCTGATAACAAACAGTATACTATTAATACTATAAATGTAACTTTTGTCGTACATTTCAAAATATACAAGGATTCAACCATATCATGAACTTGTTAGGGAATATCAGATATTAGGACTACAGAAGCAGTAGGCGACTAAGAATTCTCTGATCCACTAATGACAGCATTCAAAATACAGTATTCATGCGGACCACTGGCATTATAAAAATAAAATAATTTAAATTGTATTCATCGAGAATGTAGAGGTGTTGCCGTTTTCGATGGGATTGGAATTACAGTACGATTTCTTTAGGCGTAAGAGGAGTTGCGTATTCCTTTTATGGATAATTGGTGCAGTACTTTCTCTTTGAACGTCTGAGAGGCTTCATGTGTTTCATGTTTGTTTCAGGTGTGTGATGTGTGTCATGTTTCTTTCAGGTGTGTGATGTGTTTCATGTTTCTTTCAGGTGTGTGATGTGTTTCATGTTTCTTTCAGGTATGTGATGTGTTTCATGTTTCTTTCAGGTGTGTGATGTGTTTCATGTTTCTTTCAGGTATGTGATGTGTTTCATGTTTCTTTCAGGTGTGTGATGTGTTTCATGTTTCTTTCAGGTATGTGATGTGTTTCATGTTTCTTTCAGGTGTGTGATGTGTTTCATGTTTCTTTCAGGTGTGTGATGTGTGTCATGTTTCTTTCAGGTGTGTGATGTGCTGCATGTTTCTTTCAGGTATGTGATGTGTGTCATGTTTCTTTCAGGTGTGTGATGTGTTTCATCTTTCTTTCAGGTATGTGATGTGTTTCATGTTTCTTTCAGGTGTGTGATGTGTTTCATGTTTCTTTCAGGTGTGTGATGTGTTTCATGTTTCTTTCAGGTGTGTGATGTGTTTCATGTTTCTTTCAGGTGTGTGATGTGTTTCATGTTTCTTTCAGGTGTGTGATGTGTTTCATGTTTCTTTCAGGTATGTGATGTGTTTCATGTTTCTTTCAGGTGTGTGATGTGTTTCATGTTTCTTTCAGGTATGTGATGTGTTTCATGTTTCTTTCAGGTGTGTGATGTGTTTCATGTTTCTTTCAGGTGTGTGATGTGTTTCATGTTTCTTTCAGGTGTGTGATGTGCTGCATGTTTCTTTCAGGTGTGTGATGTGCTGCATGTTTCTTTCAGGTATGTGATGTGTTTCATGTTTCTTTCAGGTGTGTGATGTGTTTCATGTTTCTTTCAGGTGTGTGATGTGCTGCATGTTTCTTTCAGGTATGTGATGTGTGTCATGTTTCTTTCAGGTGTGTGATGTGTTTCATCTTTCTTTCAGGTATGTGATGTGTTTCATGTTTCTTTCAGGTGTGTGATGTGTTTCATGTTTCTTTCAGGTGTGTGATGTGCTGCATGTTTCTTTCAGGTATGTGATGTGCTGCATGTTTCTTTCAGGTGTGTGATGTGTTTCATGTTTCTTTCAGGTGTGTAATGTGTTTCATGTTTCTTTCAGGAGTGTTATGTGTTTCATGTTTCTTTCAGGCGTGTGATGTGCTGCATGTTTCTTTCAGGCGTGTGATGTGCTGCATGTTTCTTTCAGGTGTGTGATAGGCCTATGTTTCATGTTTCTTTCAGGTGTGTGATGTGTTTCATGTTTCTTTCAGGTATGTGATGTGCTGCATGTTTCTTTCAGGTGTGTGATGTGCTGCATGTTTCTTTCAGGTGTGTGATGTGCTGCATGTTTCTTTCAGGTGTGTGATATGTTTCATGTTTCTTTCAGGTGTGTGATGTGTTTCATGTTTCTTTCAGGTGTGTGATGTGCTGCATGTTTCTTTCAGGTGTGTGATGTGCTGCATGTTTCTTTCAGGTGTGTGATGTGTTTCATGTTTCTTTCAGGTGTGTGATATGTTTCATGTTTCTTTCAGGTGTGTGATGTGCTGCATGTTTCTTTCAGGTGTGTGATGTGCTGCATGTTTCTTTCAGGCGTGTGATGTGCTGCATGTTTCTTTCAGGTGTGTGATGTGCTGCATGTTTCTTTCAGGTGTGTGATGTGTTTCATGTTTCTTTCAGGTGTGTGATATGTTTCATGTTTCTTTCAGGTGTGTGATATGTTTCATGTTTCTTTCAGGTGTGTGATGTGTTTCATGTTTCTTTCAGGTGTGTGATGTGTTTCATGTTTCTTTCAGGTGTGTGATATGTTTCATGTTTCTTTCAGGTGTGTGATGTGCTGCATGTTTCTTTCAGGTGTGTGATGTGCTGCATGTTTCTTTCAGGTGTGTGATATGTTTCATGTTTCTTTCAGGTGTGTGATATGTTTCATGTTTCTTTCAGGTGTGTGATATGTTTCATGTTTCTTTCAGGTGTGTGATGTGTTTCATGTTTCTTTCAGGTGTGTGATGTGTTTCATGTTTCTTTCAGGTGTGTGATATGTTTCATGTTTCTTTCAGGTGTGTGATATGTTTCATGTTTCTTTCAGGTGTGTGATGTGTTTCATGTTTCTTTCAGGTGTGTGATATGTTTCATGTTTCTTTCAGGTGTGTGATATGTTTCATGTTTATTTCAGGTGTGTGATGTGTTTCATGTTTCTTTCAGGTGTGTGATATGTTTCATGTTTCTTTCAGGTGTGTGATATGTTTCATGTTTCTTTCAGGTGTGTGATGTGTTTCATGTTTCTTTCAGGTGTGTGATATGTTTCATGTTTCTTTCAGGTGTGTGATGTGTTTCATGTTTCTTTCAGGCGTGTGATGTGTGTCATGTTTCTTTCAGGTGTGTGATATGTTTCATGTTTCTTTCAGGTGTGTGATGTGTTTCATGTTTCTTTCAGGTGTGTGATGTGTTTCATGTTTCTTTCAGGTGTGTGATATGTTTCATGTTTCTTTCAGGTGTGTGATGTGTTTCATGTTTCTTTCAGGTGTGTGATGTGTTTCATGTTTCTTTCAGGTGTGTGATATGTTTCATGTTTCTTTCAGGTGTGTGATGTGTTTCATGTTTCTTTCAGGCGTGTGATGTGTGTCATGTTTCTTTCAGGTGTGTGATATGTTTCATGTTTCTTTCAGGTGTGTGATGTGTTTCATGTTTCTTTCAGTTGTGTGATGTGTTTCATGTTTCTTTCAGGTGTGTGATATGTTTCATGTTTCTTTCAGGTGTGTGATGTGTTTCATGTTTCTTTCAGGTGTGTGATGTGTTTCATGTTTCTTTCAGGTGTGTGATGTGTTTCATGTTTCTTTCAGGTGTGTGATGTGTTTCATGTTTCTTTCAGGTGTGTGATGTGTTTCATGTTTCTTTCAGGTGTGTGATGTGTTTCATGTTTCTTTCAGGTGTGTGATATGTTTCATGTTTCTTTCAGGTGTGTGATGTGTTTCATGTTTCTTTCAGGTGTGTGATGTGTTTCATGTTTCTTTCAGGTGTGTGATGTGTGTCATGTTTCTTTCAGGTTTGTGATGTGCTGCATGTTTCTTTCAGGTGTGTGATGTGTTTCATGTTTCTTTCAGGTATGTGATGTGTTTCATGTTTCTTTCAGGTGTGTGATGTGTTTCATGTTTCTTTCAGGTATGTGATGTGTTTCATGTTTCTTTCAGGTGTGTGATGTGTTTCATGTTTCTTTCAGGTGTGTGATATGTTTCATGTTTATTTCAGGTGTGTGATGTGTTTCATGTTTCTTTCAGGTGTGTGATATGTTTCATGTTTATTTCAGGTGTGTGATATGTTTCATGTTTCTTTCAGGTGTGTGATATGTTTCATGTTTCTTTCAGGTGTGTGATGTGTTTCATGTTTCTTTCAGGTGTGTGATATGTTTCATGTTTCTTTCAGGCGTGTGATGTGTTTCATGTTTCTTTCAGGTATGTGATGTGTTTCATGTTTCTTTCAGGTGTGTGATGTGTTTCATGTTTCTTTCAGGTGTGTGATGTGTTTCATGTTTCTTTCAGGCGTGTGATGTGTTTCATGTTTCTTTCAGGTATGTGATGTGTTTCATGTTTCTTTCAGGTGTGTGATGTGTTTCATGTTTCTTTCAGGTGTGTGATGTGTTTCATGTTTCTTTCAGGTGTGTGATGTGCTGCATGTTTCTTTCAGGTGTGTGATATGTTTCATGTTTATTTCAGGTGTGTGATGTGTTTCATCTTTCTTTCAGGTGTGTGATATGTTTCATGTTTCTTTCAGGTGTGTGATATGTTTCATGTTTATTTCAGGTGTGTGATGTGTTTCATGTTTCTTTCAGGTGTGTGATATGTTTCATGTTTATTTCAGGTGTGTGATATGTTTCATGTTTATTTCAGGTGTGTGATATGTTTCATGTTTCTTTCAGGTGTGTGATGTGTTTCATGTTTCTTTCAGGTGTGTGATGTGTTTCATGTTTCTTTCAGGTATGTGATGTGTTTCATGTTTCTTTCAGGTGTGTGATGTGTTTCATGTTTCTTTCAGGTGTGTGATATGTTTCATGTTTATTTCAGGTGTGTGATGTGTTTCATGTTTCTTTCAGGTATGTGATGTGTTTCATGTTTCTTTCAGGTGTGTGATGTGTTTCATGTTTCTTTCAGGTGTGTGATGTGTTTCATGTTTCTTTCAGGTGTGTGATGTGTTTCATGTTTCTTTCAGGTGTGTGATGTGTTTCATGTTTCTTTCAGGTGTGTGATGTGCTGCATGTTTCTTTCAGGTGTGTGATGTGTTTCATCTTTCTTTCAGGTGGTCACGGTGAATCAGACAACCTCAGAAATAGAGTCATGGAAATGCTAAAATCGGTCGTATCACATGATAAACTTTAGTCAGTAACTTTCTTACTGAAATTCTTTGTTGCAATTTCCGCAAGTAAATTTCGCCCAGCCGTATTCCTGATCACGTGGAATAGGATCGTAACGTCGTCGTCTGTTACATTGTGCACCATTACAGCGACCCACCTACATGTAAACATGCTATATAAGGCTTTAACATATCAAGAGATAAAACGATATGGACATTGCATCACACAAATAGTGGCACTATGAGCGCCGCTGTACGATTTCCAATCTCTTAAGTGACGTCATTCCAGAAAACGTCACAAGTGACGTCACTATGTACAGACAGTTAGCAATAATTGCCCAATATGGCAATATAGAATACCAAGTTGACCATATGGAGTTAATATTGTTTCCTGCTTGTAAATAGTGACATCACTTGTTGCGTTTTCTTGAAATGACGTCACTTACAGAAGAGGTTAACTTGTAAATCCCATAGCAGCGCTCATGAATATGGACATTGCATCACACAAATAGTGGCACTACGTTTAAAAGTACTACATATCTAATTTCAGCTGCATATAAGCTGTCAATTCAATTACAGTAAAACCTCGATAATAAGACCACCATTGGGACCCTTGAAAACTGGTCTTCTTATTGAGGTGGTCTTAATATTGAGGTTGAATAAAGAGCAAAACAGTGAAATGAAATTGACGGTTTAACATTTTGTGTCACAAATAATTATCTGGATGATGTTACAAAGGTTTAATTTTTACATGTTGCACAGAAAATGAATCCAATTTAGAATGTAAACGTTCAATGAATTAACGTTTCTCACTGTGCATATTGCCGACTGCAATCTATTACAACATAAACATTTATCTTATATATATTTTTTTATATTTTGCAGAGCTTTGAGTAATGTTGTATGATGCTAGACGTCATGGTGGCATAAAGTATCCTCGCAGCAAAATAAATGTCGATCTAGGCCCATACTTGATATTTTTTGTAAACTTGAAGAGTAAATAAACATCTTCAGATGACAATCTCGACAACACTAATGTTTCGGTATACTCTAGCGTCATGAATTTATAACAAGAAATATCTTGAAAAAAATGGTCGGCGCAATTTGAAGGTTAAGATTTGTTGTACAACATTAAAAACATTGCCAAGATATTACGATTGCTGGTCACACTATATCCAAAATGGAGTTCGGTAATTCACCGAGATTCAGTGGATTCCGGTAAGGTAACGTACCCTTTATCGAAAGGTTAACCAATCCGCGTCAATGTTACAAACGTTGTTCGGTTGAAGAGAAATTGTCTTGGTGGATAACGTAAGATTTGATTGGTTTACACAACACTGATATGCAAATAGCAAAAAATGTTAGTACGACTGC
Source organism: Mactromeris polynyma (assembly GCA_032209605.1). Lineage (NCBI taxonomy): Eukaryota > Metazoa > Mollusca > Bivalvia > Venerida > Mactridae > Mactromeris > Mactromeris polynyma. Next base: position 4,579,203 of record JASFXZ010000007.1, read on the forward strand.
GCCGAAAAAATATTCCATCATTTGTGATTAATTGTCAATAATAAGGCAACATTCAAATTTGCCCTGATATACGGTCGTAGCCTGTGGTTTGGTTTAATGTCGAATACCAATACTAAGCACCATTGTACACTACACCATAGACCGACTGTCCGTCATTGATGTCGATTAACTTTAGCCTCTGTCTAAGGCCATTTAATTCAAAATTTATGTTGTTCAGATCTAATAACACAATAATAATCACAATCATGCACTTAATTAACATATGAACAGAAGTATGTAGAAATCACCAGCGTTATCTCGCTTATTTACATAGATAAGTACACAGTCTGTCATGTATACGCTTAGATATCAGTTCGTCTTTATACTATATTGCCCTACATTATGTATGCATGTACAGGGATGGATCCAGGATTTGGTCTTAGGGGGGGGGGGGGGGGGGGGTAGGGGGGGGGCGTAACTTTTTGGTCATTTGTTTGGTTTTGCTCAAGCCTTATAAAACGGCAATGTATTACATAACATATGTATCAACATCATCATGATAGAATATAATGCTACATGTACAATAAATCAGAATCGCTTATTTGAAAATCTTATAATTAAAGATCTTGCGCCGGATGCGCCTTCCCCTCGAACCGCTAGTGCATGTATCTGAATATATATGTTTACCTTTAAGTGTTATAATTGAATAGTGTCACACCGTTTTCACCATGCGTTTATTTCTACATTCTGCTTACAGACGTCCAGTGTTCATAAATGTCCAGCCACTAACCGGTTCTTGTTCACACTTACAACAACGTTCACACCGAGCAATCCGTGAACAGAGAGGACAAAAGCTGCAAACGTCTTGCATTTAAGGAATATCTTACTTACAATATTGTATACTTAAATGTCAACGAGACCATGTTCTGAGCAAGTGACGGAGGCATTGCAATACAGCGTTACCCAACGTAAAATAATATACTGACGTATTCCTGCATGTTATCATTAAAAAATAAAGCCATGCTTTATAGTACTGTAAAGTTAAACATGTATCTAGTTCAATACTTTAATAATATGTTAAAGTATAGGGGTAACGTCATCCTTAAACATTGTTTGCCAAGCATAACCCTATCCAGAAAAATTAAGGTGGGAAGAGGTAGGCAGGTATTTAATTTTTCATGTATTACATTTAACGGTCATTCAACTTTACGCCTTTAAAAACTACCCAACTCAGACATCACAAACATTGAGTACGGGTCCATTTTCAGAAAGTACGTAGGGTTATGCCAAACAAACATTGTTAAGGATGGCCTATAGAAGGATTGTTTACCGGTTTTCGGACTGGTACTTTTCTCCACCACATGTTGTCACATCGCAGACATGCAAACTGTCTAAATTCAGCCCCAACATGATTACGGCGTGCAAGGTCCCTCAAAACAGCATCCCTGCGGACACCCACCACTTGCCACTGTTCCAGAAAGAAGATTTATATGAACTAAAAACATAACTAAATCTCAGCTTTAAGCAAAGACACGAAAAAAATCCTAATTATACGGCCTCGTGTAGACATCGTTGAGTCAATGCTTACTGGTTGCCAACCGGATCACCTCGGCTATTTTAAAGAAATAGAAGAATCGTGAAGGGAAAATAGTTCATTGTTTACTCGGTTAAAATACGTGTTAGAACAAAACACTTTTGTTGAATTATCCGGGACCCGTCGTTCTGCGCCCTGTAATGTTCAACTCTAGCAGCGGGCATATTGTTGATTTATTTAGAAAAAAATAAGAAGTTCTAAAGAAACGTATTGAAACAACAACAACACAAATATATTTTACTGTACCTGCTCTTCTCCTAATATATTCTGTATATCCCCTTGCGCAGCTGTATAAAACAAAACATAGATATCAACAGAGGGTACAAGGAATACTGACCTCTCGGCACATCGATATAAAACAGTCCGGCACAAATATTACCTGAACAATGCAACTTTAGCCGTAGTTCTCTTAAATGTCAAAGCTGGACATAAAAACGTAAATATTGGTTTAAATTAACATGTTCTTTATTCAGTCTCCCTATATCTTATTTAAAGTTATTTTCTTTGCATGTGAAAAGAGAGTACCAATAATAATAATAATACATGTAATAAACTTTATTCATTGAATGTAACGCATTAACACATAAATACTGGTTCATAGCGAAAAGCGAATCATGTAATGTATATTAATGCTGTTTAAGGTCGGATTGTGTATTCTCATTGTATTATATCACTTAACGAGCTCCGTGAATTATTGCGAACCTACAATACAACTGATTTGGTATATGAAATAATGGGTCGTGCACAAATTAATTTGTTTGATTCTCCGTTAAGTGGCAACAACATTGATGCCATGAAAGAGAAAAGTCTTACAAGATCTTATTTTCTAAAAATGTAAACTCGACGAACAGTATACGTTGTTAATGTAATTGCAAGTTATCATGGTTTATGTACTATATAGTCATACTGCAGGGTCAGTGGCCTAGTTTAATCATTTACTTCCTACATAGAGTCCGATATAAATATCGAATATATTGTCTATGTTGTGTCTGTGTCTCCATTTCTGTCCTCATATCATTACACTTTATCATACCTAGTAACCCATGACTAAAACCCCCTAGTACGGGCCTCACTTGTCACATGCATAGTTATTTCACCTCAGCACGGGCCTCTTAGCACTGTTTTGCCGCACAATGAGACTAACAAGCTCACTGGCAAGCAGACGACCGCGAATGGTGAAAGCTATCTGTTGTTCAATCCTTTATTATTTGAGATTATTGCAGTGTGTATAATGTTTACAGATATTGTTGTTCAGCGTATCATTGTAAGGAGTATGTATCATTTGTTCATGTCTATTTACACGCTGTATTTTTTAAAGTTATATTTTGACATTACTGAGTTGGCAAAGAGAAGGCGACACGAATGGTGGAAGCTGTCTGTCCAGTTCTGTATTTCATAATTCGTTATCATTACTGTGTTCATGTACTGTCTTAGAAGCTGGTTTTGTCTATAACGGACTAAAACCCAAACGATTATTCCGTGCAACGGATCTTAGGGCACTCACCGTCTAAAATAAAGTTAACGGTTTCTTCTACGTCGTAGCTATGGTGACGCAATAACGCGCCACTTTGGTCGTCTGTGAATCTTCCATGGAACAGTTCCCGTACTCGGCGTATCTGCAAAAAAACAACGTTCACTGATGCAAACATTTAGTGTTTCTAATCAATTACTTCCGTGAATTCTTGTTTTCTGAGAAAACATGAGTGGCGTATAGCCTAATGATGTTGTGTTTAAAAAACATGGACGATCCATTAGCAGGCCTTAAACGAATGAAAATACCGGTACGCATACACTGCAAACCGGATACAGACACATCCAGCGTGTGAGGTGCTAGACACAAGTCTGGTTTGTATTTAAATATAAAACAATAACTATAAGTAAATCTTAATAAAGAGAATAAAAAACCTCTATAGTGCATAAGCATAAAATGAAGCAGCTGATAATTATACATTAAAAGTAAAGTAACGACCTGGCCAATGGAAAATAGAACCCAAATAGCTATACATGTATATGGCAAACAATGGTCGTAGATGAGGCTCGAACCGATTCCACACCATACCCATATACATGTACACACATATTGCCTGTCAATATACCGACAACGATACAATGGCACATACGATTATATATGCTGATTATAAATATAAGTCATTAAATTGTTTCATGCTTCCGTGGTTATATATTGGTATACCTACTATGCCTGTTTTGTAAATGGATGCGACTGAAATGTCCCGGCTTACATGTAGAATTCTATTTATACTCAATTGACGTATTTACAAAATAAGTTACGATAGTAACGCCCTTGTTTACAAAATAAATATCGCTAGCTATCCTTGACATGGGTGTCGAGTCTCATATAGTATATATTCATTGCATCAGTTAACTTTATTTTAGGCATACAAATGATCGTATTCATTACAAAGCGCGCTATAATTTATAGCATTCTCATTATTATTAAAATACACGCTGAATGAAGGTAGACGTTTAAATAACCGCTGTGTTTGAAACGCTGCTTTTGTGGTTCAAAATAATATAATTGAATTTATAACACAATGTAGCCCGTGTTAAATCTTTACGGGAGAGCAGAGCGGGTTATAACACAATGTAGCCCGTGTTAAATCTTTATGGGAGAGCAGAGCGGGTTGGTACAGATATAGTCCCTACACTTTCTCTATCAAAATCTCGTCTGCTCAGATATTTTTGTCAAAGAGCAAAATAATTTGAGCAGAACATGTGTTAAAGTAAATTGCAATAACTTTAGTATCGATTCTGACAAGAAAGGAGAACAGGCGTTCCTCCAGTATCTGATATTTCATGCTAAGCTACCTTCTTTATTTTCTACGGAATATGATTGGTAAATCTGTTCTAAAAATAAACAGGCAATTCAGGAAAACCTGAAATCTTCTAGAAATAGGTTTGTTTGAAAAAAAAATAACAAACCACCTTCAAGTTGATGATAGGAAAACGACTGACTGAACAGTGCTATATCACGTAACTATACGTTGTCAATATACACACCTGCACGTCGAGTCAAGACGTAACTGAATGATCAAAACAAAGAAGCTACTTAAAGTCTCATACCTTTGTCACTTTCTCCCAGTCGTCTGCTCCAAGGCCACCGCCCGCTAGTGGTCCACCAGCCGCCATTATAACATATGATGTCGTTCGAAGTGATTAACTATGATTTTTCCATTTTCTGAAAACACATTTGGGTCATCTATTTTTATCACGATAACAATATCTAGATTTTCACATCGGCGTAGCTATATGTGGTATTCCAACTTCCGGGATGATCATTGATTTGAATTTGAGTTCTATCCGAATCCCACTAAGCCTAATAACCTATTAAATTACATATGAGAGGAATTTAAACACGTACGTACTGCAAACATTCATTTAATAGATCAAATGTGTTGATGCTTGACTACTTACTTCCATACACCCCTTGTCTCATTCTCTTACCACACAGCTCGGTATACTCATCGTGAACATTGTGATCAGTGTCATTGATTTTCTGTAAAAAGTATTTGAACAAGATCCAATAACTAAGCATAAAAGAAATACAAAATAAGGGAGGACTGCATTGATAAGTTGGTCGCAGAGTTGTTCATGATAGTGTGCTGCACATTTTCAATGGGCGGACTTTTTCTGTGCCGAATCTTTTGTTCAAATAATAATTGGTGTTATAAAATATAATGCATTGAAATATGGTTATTGAATTTCGATATTCACACTGTTATGTTCAGCCGTTTTAGCGCAGCAGATACGAGTTTTTTTCCGAATAAATCGAACGTAAACAACCGCAAGTCAAGTTTACCTCTATTGGAAAAAATGCAGCGAACATTAAACCTGCTGATGCAGCAATCTATCACAAAAGCTAGCCTGGATTATCTGCCCTTGTCATTACATTATCGCAGAGTACGCTGGGTACCAGACTATCACAAAAGCTAGCTTTTAGTGCGGATCGATTTGTTCATCCGGAAGAGGTCGTTGGTCAAATAGGAATGCAGTCCAGAAAACAGGAAGTAAGGACAGGAGTCAATATTTGGCAAATCATGTGTTTTTGATTGGCTTGGTACTTCGATCACAAGTTGTTTATAACTTTTAAAAAAATAAAAAACGACGATGTATAGGTCATGCGCGGATCCAGTTTTGGCAACATAGGGTTATTCATATCTAATTCTAGATCAACAGGGGGTACTATCTAGGGACTCCAAAGCCTGATGACTAAAGTATATCCTCTGCTATACCAGGAACTGGAACCCTTCTCCGTCGTTACTAAATTGCTAGAGCCGTTCATGAAAGAAGGCACGTAACGCACCATACTCATTTACTCACGTGAGTGAACATTAGAATGAAAGGTTTACAAAATACTCGAAAAATCTAGTAAATATGAACCTTAGTGGAGTACCCATTCAAACCGACCCCGTGAGTAACTCTAAAACTATGTACGCTACGCCCCTAGTAAGTCGTATTTGCTATAAATCCTTAATGCTACATGCATTTATCGCTTGATATCCGTAACCTTCGTCTGCAAATCACATTATCAGGAATCGTCGTCTTACAAGCAACAATTCTAACGAAAAGTTTGACCATCTCGGATTCTGGTCATACATATCATTACAGATCTACGTACGTTGAAGGCTGTCAATGTAAGTTTATGTGCATTATCTGATTGTTATAATTATATATATTTCTTATACAAATCAGTGATATTTATACACTATAGATTATAATGTAGAACTTGTGTAGGTGCCTTGACAAACGTGAACATAATGTATTGTGTTTATCGTTTATTGGATATGTTTGTTAACATTTAACTTACACTATCAGATTACATACAACATTATTGTGTACATGCCGTATCTTTACATTCATCAACAGTGGTTACAGCTAGCCTATTTGTCGATTTCTTTGTCGTCTGTATTTAGACAAAATCTTTTAAAAGTTGTCGGATTAAGTGCAGAAATGCTACTTATGAACGAATAAGATTGTGTGTATAAGTGTAAGATAATAATATTGATAAATCATGCAGCAAATCAAGCATTCATTATTTTTTGGTGAATTTCCCTTAGGACGTTCTAAGATATTTGGTCAATTTCTCTTACAACGTTCGAAAATATTTGGCCATTTTCTCTTACAACGTTCTAAGATATTGCATGTTTATGTGTTTTGCTAATGAAATTGTGTAATTTTATTAAATATATTTTGAAAAATAAAGAGAGTTTGAAAAACATTCGTACATTTTCGTCTTTATTTTATTTTTTATCTGCATTATACACGGTTAAAAGCTTTAAAACAGGGGGTAAAACTGGGAGTAGAGTATAAAGTCCCTTTTTAAAACATAACGAGCTAATGCGTTACATATCTAGTTAACTACATGATTAACTAGATAATTATGTGGTTAACTAGATACTAAAAAGTCTTAACTCGTTAACTACTTAACACTTATCTAAAATAGATTGTCCGTACTGGGTTTAAGTGGGTAAGTGGTGGCAGTTGTGGGCACTATCAGACAATTTTTCGTGTCAATATATTTATCTGGTAAGATAATTTATCACGATACTTATCTAGTTAACCACACAATTATCTAGTTTATTAAGTAGTTATCTAGTTTCTTTAACTGCTGGCAGAAATATACCCCCATAATACTAGTATCCTTACTGTGAAATGATGGTTGGGATAATACACTAAGTGAAAAAGAGAGTATTTAGTCAGCTTGATTACTCAGTTTTCAGTAATTGTTTGTATCTGTAAGACTAAGACAGGAAGGAAGTACGAAATGTATGTACACAATTATTCCGTATTCAACTGACTGCAATAATGAACAATAACAATGCTACTGAACTAAACAAATGCAGACTCATGTTGAATCTTGGCTACTTCACCAAACAATGAAGTATATATCTGACTCTTATTCACACATTAACTTTAAATTGTCATTTTAGGAAATATTTATGTACATAGACAACCTTTATTTTGTACAGAAAGAAAGAAAAATCAACTTCATAGTTAATCATCTAACATAATTATTTTATACTAGATCTACTGCAACTAAAAATGCAAAAGATTTTCATCTTTTTGATAATAATATTATATTATAAGGATATTATGTATATTATAATCATCCAAAAGATTTTATAATATATGTCAAAAGTCCATGTGGTAAAACTTATTTCTTAAAATTGACAATTACAGTCTTTAAAGCAAATAATTTAGTGTGGGGACGGACATTACCAAATAGGGACAGACAATTATTTACACTATTAGGATTATTTCCGAAATCTTCAATAAATCCTGCAACATATACTTCTCCAGAAATTATACGTATACGATAACATGATAAATAAGAAACAGAGGCAGAAACAAGGCCAGTATTGGGTTGGACAACTTATGTAATATAATTATGTTATGCAATAAACAATAGTGTCCCCTGCGTGCACTATCTAGATATCAATCTTATTCAGACTCCTAACGAGCATTTCACAGTGTCTGGCCCAGTGGGAGTCCAATATGCATCCAATCATTTTTTTGCTGTCACTATCAGTCGCATATATACAAATTAAGTTGAGAAGTGTCAATTATTATTATATGCTGATGCCGTGATGGACAGAGTTTACCTATGGGTAACGTCGTATAAAAACATTCAACTGGCTACGTTTATATTTATGTTATGTTTTTGTTATCCCGGTGGCGAGGGTAAACAAACTCAACTCCACACGTTTATGTTTTGACAGTTTAAAGAACAGATCTGTGAACACAAATATAAGCATACAGCTGTCACAAATATATGTGGGCGAATCAAAAAAACTTGCGATAAATGTGATAATACCTGATCAAAGACCTAAATACCAGTCTTTGACCTGATGTACAAAGACAAACGAGCACATCCGATTGTTGTGTATTTGCCATCGCATATGTTACAGAACTGGTGCATTGTAACTTTAATTGTGAAATCACCAATGTTCGATTTAATATTCCCGCTATGAGGTTGCATCTCATAAAATGCTCAGAAAATGACAAATTTGAACAGTTTCAAAACGTTATGAAAATGCCGAAAATGTCTTGTAAAGAAGATCAGTCTCAAACAATAAAATACGTCTGTACATGTAAATTACCGGATGTCATTAAAAATGTTGTAAGATGTGTGAAAACAAATCAAGCCGAAATGAGTGGTATCACGTGAGTTGTACAGGAATTTAGTCTAATATAAAACTAAGTCTTGGCTTTGTAGACATTGTCATTGGTAGAGAAGTTGAATGTGCACAGCCGAACAATGATAATATGCTTTATCTATTACGTAAAAATATAGGATAGCGCTAGCCAAGAATCCATTAGACTCCATTCAAACCAATACATTTCGCTAAGATTTATTCCCATACAATTTAATTGTTTATCAAATCTGACTACCAACTCTTTAAACCTAGCGCCAGCCAAGACAAAGTTGATTGACAAACTGTTTAACATGTGATATATGTGTATTTATTTATCTACCGCTATGTCTTAAAATGTGTGTGTATGAATGACACTCAAATAAATGCTAAATATGTTTTAATGCTAAATGTAAATAAGATAAGGTAAATAAAAGCACAATTAAACATATCACGTTGTTGTTTTTGTTAGATATGTGTACATGTTAACAATTACTATTGATGCATTTCACACATAACACATTATTTATGCACATACACATACAGAAAAGTCAAAGTCATATTAAAAAATTATTTTCGGAAAACTCGCACATTTCAATATTTTACATTGTTTGAAATCTGGGTGCATTATCTTTCATTTGGTACCAACTTTATCCACATAAACTGATTAATACGAATTCTAATACCCACCGCCGTGTTTTTCGAACCTAAACGAATTGAAAATAGTTTGTCGTAAAATGTGCTCATTTTCAAAGTCACATTCTGATGCAGAAAATTCACCGATTTTCAATATTTTTTTAATTTTTGGATACCTTTTATCTGGTATCGATTTGATGCACATATGTAAAAATGAGAATTGAAATACCTACGGCGGTGTTTTCGAAACAAAACAGTTTATTTATTTCACGGGAAAATGCCCATTTTCAGAGTCTAATTTGAAAACCAAACCATCCTCTGATTTTCAATATTTTTATGTCGTGGGAAAGCTTGGAGCATTACCTTTCAATTGATACCAAATTTATTATTGTATGTCAACTATTAAAGAAATTAATGGCTACCGCCGTGTCTTTCATTCCATATTAGTTGTATAGTACTGCGTCGCCGCCTTTTAACCTTTTGCCCACCAGTTAACTGCGCATGCGCGGAATCGGATAGTTTTGTTTACAAACACGATGTCCGTATATCCCCTATTCATTTAGACCAGCCGCTACGATGCATTGATTAGCGCATGCGCAAAAACAGACGGGCACAGCTAAATTCCAACATACCGGACAGACACGGAGATAATTCGTAGAGAACGATTATGTAAATGTAAAAATCCTCTTAGTTTGAATATATCTAAGGCCATAAAGTATTGTTCAATCACACTCCAGATTGAAAAACGCACAATATCGAACAATGAGTTCGATGGACTGAGCGGATCGGACACAAACACTTATTGCAATATGATACAGATGTATATTGTTACAAAAATAATATCATTAATTAGCAGGTAGCTAGTCTAGATAGGATCTACGAACAAGTGTACAGATTATTTACAAGATATGCCCGCTTTCTGCACGTACATCGGGTATATACAATGAAGGACACAGAGCAGGATGTTAAGATAATAAACCGTATGAATGAAATTTATCTTGACAATAACAAGAACATGCACGTAACGGATTGTACAACCCTGAATGTTTAGTCAGTACATATCCCCCATGTGCTCAGACAATTCTGAATGTGAAGTCAGTACATATCCCCCATGTGCTCAGACAATTCTGAATGTGAAGTCAGTACATATCCCCCATGTGCTCAGACAATTCTGAATGTGAAGTCAGTACATATCCCCCATGTGCTCAGACAATTCTGAATGTGAAGTCAGTACATATCCCCGATGTGCTCAGACAATTCTGAATGTGAAGTCAGTACATATCCCCCATGTGCTCAGACAATTCTGAATGTGAAGTCAGTACATATCCCCCATGTGCTCAGACAATCCTGAATGTGAAGTCAGTACATATCCCCGATGTGCTCAGACAATTCTGAATGTGAAGTCAGTACATATCCCCCATGTGCTCAGACAATTCTGAATGTGAAGTCAGTACATATCCCCCATGTGCTCAGACAATTCTGAATGTGAAGTCAGTACATATCCCCCATGTGCTCAGACAATTCTGAATGTGAAGTCAGTACATATCCCCCATGTGCTCAGACATTCTGCTTGTAGCTTGTTCAATGCGCAATGCTCACAAAATGTCTCCCGCAGTTAAATAGAATTCCGTGAAATAATGTTGCAACATAACTTGTCTCATAATTAATGACATATCGGTACAATGATAATTATGTTTAAATTAGTTTGAAGGATTCATCAGGATCTATGGTCTGTTAACAAAGCGACTCATCAGTAACTGACTTATGTATAGTATTATATAAATCGAAATACTACCATAAAAACAAGCATTTCTTCCCACTTGATTTTATTAGTGTCGCCAAATTTAAGGGAAGGAAAAATGCTCGGTGACAAGGGACAAACGTAATATTATGTGTAGGCCAATTTTATGTATGTTTCAAAAACCAGAATTATAACTTAATGTCTTGTATATTTCCACAGGAAACATTTATTTTACCGGCTGGAATGAGTCGAATTTTAGCTTCATATACTAACACGAAAAAGAAAGTGTGCACTTTTATATTGGGCATAACTGTTTTGTTACAAAGTTTAGATATACGGATTTATCATCATGAGTGAAGAAAATAACCCTTTACACATTGCACCCATTTACCCTATACCCTAGACGGCTTTCAAATTGACAGCAGGCTATTATGCAACTTTTCGCTCGTGCTACCCGTGCAACGTGTGTACAGGTACAGGTTGACCCTGACCGATATCTTTACTTGTTATGCAATGACGTCGATAGGCAGTTTAACTGCCATAGAAATACCATAATAAAACTCCGACGACGTTACCATCAGAATGGAAGCGTTAGAGATCGTCCACGATCCGGTAGACCGAAGGTGACAACGGCACGTCAGGATAGACATATGACGTTGACGCACTTACGTCATCGGTTCAAAACCGCTACAAGCACTGCGCGAGAGCTTGGCGTATGTAGGGATACGGTTCTAAACCGACTGCGGGCCAATGCAAACCCGTTAAGGGCTAGGAGGCCTTATGTAGGCCAGATCCTTAATAACAGACATCGTGCTCTCAGACTGGTCTGGGCCCGCCGTCATCTCCGTTGGAACCGTGCCATGTGGTCTAGGGTGCTCTTTAGTGATGAGTCGCGATTTAACCTTAGCACTGCTGACGGTAGAGTTCGGGTATTTAGACGTAAAGGGGAACGTTTTGACCAGAACTGTTTATTAGAGCGAGATCGTTTTGGAGGGGGTAGTGTAATGGTCTGGGGAGGTATTATGGGCGGTAGGAAAACAGACCTTGTTGTTATTCATGGTAATTTAAATGCCCAAGGTTATGTTGACCAAGTTTTACGCCCAGTTGTTATTCCTTTCCTACAACAGAACCTTGGTTGTTTAATGCATGATAACGCAAGGCCACATACTGCTATACTTACCAGGAATTATCTCGCTAGAAATAACGTTAACGTCTTACCTTGGCCGGCTTGCTCTCCGGACATGAATCCCATTGAACATTTATGGGATTTGCTTGGTCGGAGAGCAAGGAAAAACCATGTTATCAACAATATCAATGACTTGTGTGCAGCCTTAGTTCATGAATGGAACGCCATTCCCGCCGACGTCATAAGACGTTACGTCAGGTCCATGCGATCTAGAATACTTGCGTTGATCCGTAGACGAGGAGGCCACAACAGATACTGATTAATTGTCACGTAACTTGACAAATATCCGAAGGCAAAAAAGCAGTTACAAAACATTACAAATCTGCAACTTTTACTTTTCACCCCTACGTTATTCACACGTAAAACAATGTTCTGATAATTATCAAATTTCACTTAAAAGTAAAACATCGTGTTGCCAATACATTTTTGCACATTTTGATACCAAATTTGCCAATATTTTGCTTCTATAAGTATAAGAAAATTCCCTCTAACCAAGTACACACTTTCTTTTTCGTGTCAGTATAGTTAAGCGGATTCAAGGTATAAATAAAATATAATGTTTTGGAAACGCAGGTAAAATTCGAGTGAGGAGACTGTTCATCAAATTGGTAATAATGTGTGCATAATAATAATGAGGCTTGCTGTTTAAGTTTTATTACATTTAAATGACAAAAAAATACTTTAGCTTGGAAGAAAACCAGTCAGCATTGTTGGAAAGGAATGGTTCACTGTTAAACCTTCTGTCTCACACTTCTCTGGTGCATCCGCGTCATTGTATATACAATCAGGGAGCATCAAAAAATTGCTCAGTGTAAATATTCATTCAATCGTAATAGAAAGAAAATATGCGCCGTCAATTGTTATGTAAACTGTTATTACAACTGGTAAATGAACACTCAGATCTGATCATAGACTAACAAAGGATTGTCTAATTTTCACAACATGTACAGGGGTTCCATTTGACCCTAGAGGTCAAATTAACTTGATTTCAGTATACATGTATATTATTTGTTAGCGTTACTTTTAAACCTCACAAACAAAGACAATTGAATAATTCAATAGATCAGAGGGTGTGTGTATTTATTCAAGGGACACTACATGCCAGACGTTCTTTCAAAGACAATGATGTTTTTCAAAAACTTAAACAAACTAGAAAACGGACTGGGAACGACGCTTCTATCCAGGCGGTTCGTCCTATGATTTACAAAAACAGAAGATAAATGATCAGGCAGTCTTTTTTCAAAGGTTACACACCACTGGTGCGGGAGGCTTGCTATCTCCACTGGAGAAACTTGAAAGAGAGAGAATAAGTTGCTACAGGGAACACCAAATACATAAGACAGTCCCTTTCCACACAGACCTCCGGGAAACAACAATCAATAAAACATAAGGCATTTGAGGAGGCTCAATGGTACATACGTAAGGGAACAGGGGCGCAAGAAATGGCCTGGCCGACCAGAAGGGATAAGTAGATAACAAGGAGAATCAAAGAGGACAAACAGGGGGGGGGGGGCGATTTAATGGATGGAAGCCAAAAGTGGAAGCCTTTGGCTTAATATGTATGCGCAGTTTTAGAGCACTTGCGTCACGTCTCCTACCTACGGGTTGTGTTTAGTTTCCCATTGGTTCAACGGCAACAAAATAACCCCTGATATTCGGTGTTGGTTTGAACCAGTATTTGCTCATGTCTGCTTGGCACAAATAATCTGCTCCGGTCTGAAGGTACGTGTTGGTGCAAAGACAATCTTCAAAAAAGCACTCTTACGGAGTCCGAAATCAGGAAAACGCATTTTTGTAAAGAAGCGATAGTCAATTTATTCCGTCATGCTCATTTGTTAAAACAAACTCTTTAATTGAAAGCTAAGTTCAATAGTTATGATTTTGGTGACTGTCTTCAAACGGATTTCTTTTTATTCCATGGTTTAATGTGTGATAAATGTTAAATACTTTCTGCTGTTTCAGCTGTGTAGGATACTGCGAACCGGTATTTGAAAGATTTCTGGCATGCTACCAAAACAGTTGTTGTGGTGTATGGTATGGTACTGGGATTCTGGTTAATGGACGACTTTGATCCAGGTATTTAATATTGTATTTTATCGTTTAAACAAATCGAGTTTGTCTGTTTTGACCGGGTTTTACGCCATTTATCAACAATGTTTCAGTAATAAACAGTGGCCAGTTGACCTAACCAGTATTCCTGGAAATAGTTGTACCCACTTTGATGAGAATGTCAATGAGATTCAAAGTCATCAGTCATGTGACATGGTAGTGAATAGGAAAACTTGGTATATATCATGTGATTCAGTAGGTAAACTTATTATGATAATTGTGAGTAGTGTTGACTTTTTGTCAGTCCAAAGAGCACGTTGAAGCCCAGAAGCGTACTACATGGATGAGCACGTATGATATCGATGCTGTACAGCAGTACAAGTATACCTGCAGAGATAACATTCTGGCTTCAAATTTCGTTTCTCAAACGTGAATGTTTTGAAAATTCGGGATAATTGTTCTCTCAGTTAACCAGAAGAGAACGTCAACATTTGGTGAGTCATCCGAGAATCAGAATGAAGCACATGTATTATTGTTGCACCAACATGACCAAGTATCAAACTCGAATGCTATCCAATATTTAACATTGATATAATGACCAAAGCAATCCAGCAGTGTACGTACATGTACGAGTGTATAAAGGTAACCAATACAGCCCAGTACTGTAAATATAGAGAATGACACATGCATTCCTGTAGAGTGCATATGTATAAAGAATGACCAAATCAATCCGGTAGTGTACACATACAGGACGATCTATCAAAGTGTACATGTATACGTCGGGGAATCTTTGAGAGATAAACTCTCTATAAATATTTTATTGAATAAATTTATTCCAATTATAGAACATATATATTATTTAATTGTTTAGTTCATATATATATATATTTGACATATAGAATATTGCAACGTTTGTCACGGCATACTGACTCGCCCCAAAATATTCTACTTTTATGAATTATTTTCTTTCCAAGATCACGGGGACTCGAAGCAAACTATTTTAATGTTCTGTGTGTATGGCCTATTTACTGTAATATTCTTAGAACATTAAATAATTTGCTTCACGTACCTGTGTCCTCGATTAGTGAACACAAGGGAGGTTACCCTTTTGGTATATGTGAAATCACTCAGACGCTTTTGTTTCAAAAACGGTATGACTAAATACCGAATATGACTCATGTTCGCGAACATGAACGTAAATACCGAACCAATCTCATTAAAATCAGCTCCAGTCGCACGCTCCTATACTATACCCTAACAGCGGAAAATAATGGAGCTAAAGTTAGGGGCTGATTTCAATGAGATTGATACCGAACATGAGTGGGCATTATTAAGTGTTAACGATTCAAATATATTGTTTACATAAAAATACATATTTAGACCGAAAATACATTACATAGAAACATGATAAAGCAATTTAGAGGCAAATGAGTTGATTCATGCTCGTGAACAAAATGAAAACACCGAACATGAAGCAATACATTAACATTTTAACAATAAAGTTTTAACTACATGTATTTCAATTGTCTTCTAGACCTAATGTGTAGTAAATAGAAACACATTCTACCATTTTAGTGAACGTTATTTGAAAGCGCAAGAGGCGATTCATGTTCGTAGACGAATATGGAAATACCGAACATGAATCAAATTTCAAGTACAGCAGGCTATTCATGTTCGTAGACAAAAGTGAAAACACCGAACATGAATCAAAGTTCAAGTACAGCAGGCGATTCATGTTCGTGGACAAAAGTGAAAACACCGAACATGAATCAAAGTTCAAGTACAGCAGGCGATTCATGTTCGTGGACAAAAGTGAAAACACCGAACATGAATCAAAGTTCAAGTACAGCAGGCGATTCATGTTCTTGGACAAAAGTGAAAACACCGAACATGAATCAAAGTTCAAGTACAGCAGGCGATTCATGTTCGTGGACAAAAGTGAAAACACCGAACATGAATCAAAGTTCAAGTACAGCAGGCGATTCATGTTCTTGGACAAAAGTGAAAACACCGAACATGAATCAAAGTTCAAGTACAGCAGGCGATTCATGTTCTTGGACAAAAGTGAAAACACCGAACATGAATCAAAGTTCAAGTACAGCAGGCGATTCATGTTCTTTGACAAAAGTGAAAACACCGAACATGAATCAAAGTTCAAGTACAGCAGGCGATTCATGTTCGTGGACAAAAGTGAAAACACCGAACATGAATCAAAGTTCAAGTACAGCAGGCGATTCATGTTCTTGGACAAAAGTGAAAACACCGAACATGAATCAAAGTTCAAGTACAGCAGGCGATTCATGTTCGTGGACAAAAGTGAAAACACCGAACATGAATCAAAGTTCAAGTACAGCAGGCTATTCATGTTCGTGGACAAAAGTGAAAACACCGAACATGAATCAAAGTTCAAGTACAGCAGGCTATTCATGTTCGTGGACAAAAGTGAAAACACCGAACATGAATCAAAGTTCAAGTACAGCAGGCGATTCATGTTCGTGGACAAAAGTGAAAACACTGAACATGAATCAAATTTCAAGTACAGCAGACGATTCATGTTCTTGGACAAAAGTGAAAACACCGACATGAATCAAATTTCAAGTACAGCAGACGATTCATGTTCTTGGACAAAAGTGAAAACACCGAACATGAATGATTAATGTACATGTATTTCTACGGGGTTTTATATAATTACAAGTACATGAATCGATGATATATATATACTAAATGAATAATTTATTAATCGATAATACAATACAGTCATACTCTTATTTAGCACTTGTAGAAATGTGAGGACAACTGAACCGTCCCTTTAGGGGGTCCGGGGATCACGCCCGGAAAATTTGTACAATATGGGTATGACATGGTGGCTTCTGGTGCATTTCGGGGTCTAAAATTTGAGGACTCATTCATGAGAAATCCACTAATATTATCTCGTTAAAAATGCAGAACGACCAATTCATACATGTCCATTTGTTGAGGATTCATCGTTAACAAATTTGAGAGACGACATAAAGGCAAAGTTTTTGAAAACAACATTAATTTTGATGACGGCTGCGCGGCAGTGGAAATTAAAGTTGAAAAAAAAATTCGTGTGATGTCAAATTATCATTTTCGTACCCTTACTAGTATTACATGATAGTTCTTTTTAAACAAATTTTAAAGAAAATGTGAAAATTAATATGAAAGGAGGCTTATTCGGGAAAAAATATAATTCTTTTATTTTGCAAAACTTTAGGCCCAAGACAAAGTGTTAGATTCCTTTCCATAAATTATTGAATTGAACGAAATTATTATAAGATTTTTTTTATTAATTCAGTAGAGCTGCTATCAGGTGTCTTCAATTTGTTATCACTAAAACATCACCACGACAGATCTCTTTTACGTAAGATTTTTCAATAATCTGTGTTTTACAGACGCTTTCAACTTATGTATATACACGATAAGGAAATTTAAAGCGCCTGGCTGATGTAGAGTGAGCATACGATTTTTCTAGACGGTCTCAAGGCCATTGAGCACAACAGGGGGCCAAATCTTATCACTTGCTTCGGCTATACTGGTAGTATACAAAAGGAAATCGACCATAAATCAATGTATTGCAACAAAAATGCTAAAAGAGTAATAAACTTAAGACCTAATCAGTGGATATAATTTTGAATTAGGAATAGAAAAAGGTCACTCCACAGCCGACTGGGGGGCCAGGACCCCCTCCCCCCCCCCCCGGTGGATCCGGGCCTGCCTATGATAATTAGCCATCTGTCCTACGCCTCGTGTTCTTTTAAGTTATCGGAACATTTGCCATTGTATGCCATTATTCATGTTTTAATCATCTTTGAAGATTATTGTATAGTCTCTTATAACTCAATTTGAGTGGTGATATACATGTTATAAGTTATAACTATTGCAGTTGGTAATATGTACAATGTTATTGACGAGACTGAATTACATACTATTAAAAGTTACCTATGTACATTAGTTCTCCCGCGAAATTCCAGGTAGTAATTAACAAATATCGTAAATGAGATTCAGAGAAGAGACAACGTGGATTGTCATGTTGCTGATACCCATTGGTTATCATTTTCAGTACTGAAACTAGTCGCCTCACATTAAAATGAAACGAATGAACAACTCGCACTCCAATGTTAGCAACACCACGAAAACAAACAAAGTTATTTATGCATGTACACTGAACACATTTTCTAAACGTCATGTAATAAAATGCAAACGGTTCTACATGCCGAGTTGAAATTTGGCATTATAGTATTATACATGGTACTTTATCGAATTCTATAAAGAAAATAACTATTTATCGTCATGGTTGACCACGCGTGACAGTGAGTACGATTTTCAACTGTTGGCACGTGGATCACGCAAACTGTATAGTTAGCCGTTAATTTCATTTTAATGCACTCCACGTTGTTTGTCTAAAACGAAAAACAGAAAAGATGCCAACAAAGACCACTGAAGAACGCTCCAGGGCCGTCGGTATGATTGATAATGGTACTCTGATATGACAGGTATGACTAACTTTATAAATTATTAATCAATTCAAATAGAATTTTGAAAATTATTATAAAATTATATATTTTTTGAATTATTGACCACTTTTTATAAATACATAAATAAGTGTATTTTAGGTTGCCCGTCTGTTCAATAGGAGTAAATTTGCACATTTTTTCTGTTCTTATATTTTGACGAATTATCAAGTGGACGTTTAGAAATTTTGTTCAGTTTGTGCTTAGGAGAAGTGGGTAATCAAACTTAGTCCTCATACCCCAGAAACGGTGCTGTTGATGTGAATCGACTAAGTTGTTCAGAAGACATGTGGATCCGAAAAGTCTCGTGGTCAAATACCACAGGAAGGTTGTTAGCCACCATAGTTCTGGTTTTCCCTCCGATAAGGATTACTTTTCTATGGCTGTGGAACCAATGACATACCGCCGTTGCATACTTGGCAAACTAACTACCGGGACATAAGGAAGCAGTTTTGCATAACATAAGGCCCCGTTTCATAGCCGATCTTAAGACGAAGACTGTATCTTATCATAAACCCTATCTTACGTTAACGTAGCTACGAAAATGTGTTGCATGAACATTAGCTGAACTTAACTAAGTTCATCGTAGAATTTGTCGTAACTTTACGAATACATTAGAACACTCTTAGTACGTTCACACTATCGTTAAGTGTCATGGGCGCCCCCATACGAATCCACGATGTACGTGGACTTTTTCATAAAAGTTACTTGTTTTTGTGACCGTAACATGATATAATTTTATGTAATTATAAATACGCCAAAATGTCGTACAAATGTTTGATTTTATTACCAAAACGACATGGTATACTATATGTCTCTACTAGGTTAGGGTTACCTGTATATTGTACCCGAGTATCAGAGACAGTTACAATATAATAATAGGCGTGGTTAAACTCATGATATTAAACAATTAAAGAATAAGCTATATCACAACACAACACTTTGAATATTTCCAACATTTCTATAAGCCTTTAATGTAATGTAAACTGTGTAAACTGTTTTCTGTGGAAATTCAGACAATTATTTGGACAAGTTAATAAAACAGAATATGAGTTGAGCCAATTGGCTAGGGACGAGTTGGCCTAACACCGCGTTGTGTGGTTAAACAGGCACATGGTTAGCTCATTCGGATGAGAACCGTGCTAGTCTTGAGGGTGTTGACACTGTATCATATAGTATGTATTTTATCCTAATGTAGGGGAGATAACTGCTATGGTCTTGTGTATGTCTGTTTATAACAGTTATGTTACTTTGGTTTAGAGGTTAGTTTTGGAATAAAAGAGCATGGAACCTTCATTTCTAAGATCTTACCGTTTCAGCTACAAGCTGGGACATCATTACGCATATCTTATTTCGTATTCTGATGTATATAATTTATTTATTGAGAGCAAGGTCAGTATATGGCTGCTTATGTCTTCGTCCTGGATTATATATAGTAGCGTAAGGTGGGCCATGTATGGGACAAAGCGCATTTTTGATAAGGTGCAACAATCTCTAAACATTATATAGATATAACTTCTTGTAAAATGTAGTACAATTTCGCGATCCTGTAAGCACTGCCTAAATACCGTCAAACAAACGCACGAATGGCAAAATCGAGAATACAAGGTGTACGAGGCAATACTAAAATACCAACTAATCAGCGTTAACACAAAATAGTGTAAAATGACTAAAATGAGAATTAAAAACTTATCTTTGAAGATATTAAAATTGTTCGCGGTATTAACATCTGCGTAAGACGTCACAAAAAGAATATCACGCGCACAGCAAATCTAACGATGTCAGAATTTTTACGAGTAGGCCTTTTACATCGTATGGGCATTTTGCCCCACCTAACTATACATGTGTTATTATATACTTAATAGTTTTTAACGCGCTTATTCAATTTGTGTTTATAGCTGTATGATAAGCTCGTCTTATTGCCATGAATTACATTGACGACCATACACGTCTGTAAAGTAATCAATCAATGAAGAAGGATATAAATGATATGATCATTTTCCATTAACTAACATTATGAAAAAGTATATTGTATTGGTTGACTGACGAGTTCTTGTTTCTCCTCGTAGACGAATATTAAGAAATATTATAAGCAAAGACCTAAATACCATTATTATTATTGGTATTTAGGTCTTTGTTATAAGTAAGGAATGTTTCAGTTTAATTTGGATGTAATATTAGTATTTTAACTTCGTTATATTTCTACAGACTAAATAATATCAAGTGAAGAGTTATTTCTTATAAAGAATTAAAGTTTTAAATGTTTTCACAATGTGAAACGTCCTGATACATCCGAGGATGTTCCTTAAAAAAGGCCGAGGTGTTCAGATTGGCTTGCGCTGTAGCATGCCACGCGACAACCAAGGTTTCACGTGCCATTTTTCGCCAAAAGAACCTTTGTTCAACTAGACGACATTTATTGCTTGCTTCCGCATTGAGTCTTACAATGACGTAGCGGGATTCCGTTTACTAATAAAGATCCTCATCATAGAAGGTTTAGGCATTATCTTTGATGTTGCGTGTGCCTTGTACTCTAATATTTAAATTAGCTCTGCCATGCTTTCCACAGAGACTACATACATTCATTTTGGCAGCCATATCGGAACTACTTTCCCGCCACGTTTCTTCCGAAGTATATGTATATTAATAATAGCCGAAATGATCCGATTGTAATATCTTCAGTTTGATTAGCAGTAGCGTTGTTCGACTTCACTTGGACCACGTTATCAGCCTGATTAAATGACAGCAATAGCTTCGTAATAGTTAATTGAACTAGATGCAATTTCTGACATTTTTCTGACCAAAACATGTATATATAGCAAGTGAATTTTAACTGATCCAGACGGAGTTTTCGTGTGACACGGGCAGACAGACGGACACACAGTTCATAACTTGGTTCCAGTGTGACGATATTGCAATTCTACATTTTAAAAAGCAGGCGAGAAATGTATATTGAAAGTGGCATATGTATCGTTTTTTACCGCATAATAAGAATATGAAATTTTGACAACGTTACTCGGTCACTCACAATGTAGTCGGTTGCCCAAGTGCTACCCATAAATCACAAATTAGACAGTAATTTGAAATTTATGTTGTTTTATGTCTTGTTTATCGGAGGTGGTCGAGTTGAAAGGGAAACTTACTATATATAGCAAAAAGATAACAGTGATGGGTGTTGGATATTTTAAAATATGGGCGTAGTATGTGTAGAAGCCGTGTAGTACACGGCTGAAACCACCCCTAATATTCTCGTAAACATCGAGGGTAGGTATCATGGGTGAAAGATTTAATGATGGTACAACACAACGTGCCAAAGATTATATGTATCGCGTAATTGTACACACAGTATAACGGAGACCTTTTCAGGCGGTCAGTTTAAAGAATTAATCCCTCGGGCGTGTTTTCATACCGTGAAACGGAAATGCACGAGAAGCTCGGTGTGTAGACAGTATGTATAATAATTATCTTTGTCGAATACTAGCGGAAAAACTCGAACACTTTTCGTAACGTCCGATTCTAGGGTCATCATAATATGTGACCTTTAAATCACGGATTTTTGTTGCTGACTGTTATGGGGATCACTTTTTTCTAACTCCAACGATATCGCTTTTCCAACCTCACCCTTTGACCCGGTGTTGATGTAAACAGACACGCTTAGTTGTTGGCATTTAAGTTTTCAGTGCGTTTGACTTATGAAGTTAGAAGCAAGGGCGGATTCAGGGGGGGGCGGAAGGGGCGTACGCCCCCCCTAAAATCGTCCGTGCATACGTAATTTTATTTTGTTCTGAATGAGAAAAGGACTAAATGTGTATTTTTTTCGCTCGCTCCGCTCGCAATAATACTAGTACTTTTTCTTAGAAGGTAAGCAATTATCACGTTTCCGCTATTTTGTTTCAATTTCGTTGATTGACACCATTCCGATATTTAACAAAGCATTGACCTAGCAGCCGACGCATCGGCAATGTCGAAGAGATTTAAATCTTGATATTTCATAAAAGTGTGCTATTTGGATTGATTTTGCCTTGAAAGCTATCCTTTTTCAATACAAAATAAAGTATTTCTGAATCCTCAGAATGCACCAGATGGATCCATTATTTTCAAAATTTTCCGGGGGAGCATGCCCCCGGACCCCCCTAGACCACTTTACGCCCCCCCTAACCCAAAATCCTGGATCCGCGCCTGAGAAGTGCTTTACATGTGTAACTTACAGAGTACTGTAGATTGCAAGGATAATTGAAATATATTTCGGTAAATTGTTTCCGTATCGTTATGAATTGTAGTATCGTTCTTGGATTTTTTGCCTCTACATACAATGACAGAGATGGAAACATTTGGCCTTCCTATGTTTTGACATCGGCATTATGATTGGAAAGAAAATGCCATTTACAGTTTATACGGCATATGAATTGGGTCCCTTCCAATAGCTTTTCTGTTTGGCTAGCTCTGAAGTGATGCGGTAGAATATTATGTCCGCTTTAAATCATAATTCATATAAGAGGTCCCGGGTGCAATCCCTGGTGGGATATGTTGTTTTTTTTGTGTGATTTATCATGATTTGGTGTAGAGACTAGAGTCAGACGGCCGCCTGGTTAACTCGGTTGATAGAGTGACATGTCCGCTTTAAATCATATAAGAGGTCCCGGGTGCAATCTCTGGTGGGATGTTTTTCTTGTGTGATTTAACATGATATGGTGTAGAGTCAGACGGCCGCCTGGTTAACTCAGTTGCTAGAGTGACATACTAGTCTTTAGGGGTGGTGGGTTTGGACCTCTTTCAGGCACACTTTCCCCTTGACTTACTTCAATGATGGCAGTGGTGTTTGACGGCCCACATGGTTTGAGCCACAAATACCGGAATGGGGAGGAGTGTAGTGGTGTGAGGTGAGACAGTCGCCTGGTTAGCTCAGTTGGTACAGCGTCATACTCGTGTTTAGGGAGCCATGGATTCCAGCCTCACATCGGACGCACTTTTCCCCCTTGATTCCTACTTATTGCAGTCTGACTAGTACAAACTAAAATGTTATTTTCAGACTATGACTTGTCGCATTCATATAACAATAATGAAACAATGCTGAAAACTTTCCAGGCATTTGAAGTTACATCCACCTAATTTCTGTGTGGTTAAGTCAACAAAAGGATTTGGTTATACAGATAGAATTGTCTTTCAAAGCTACATAACATAATTAATTGCAGTTCTCTGAGTCTGAAAGCTATTTGGTAATTTAAAACCATCAAATTGATGTGCTACTGAAACTTATTGAAAATGAAAGTAGGAATTTTTGTGATGGTATTCAGCATTTACCAAATTTATTAGATTAGTAACTTCCGAGGTATCATTTGAAATTATGGGTATTATTAAACTTTAGTCTTTATATATCATTAAGTTTTTTTCATACACCTTTCATCAGACTGCCATTTCTATTTGTTAATTAATGCCTTGAGCTCATCATGGAAAGTAAAGTGATTTGGAATATATTTACTACTAAGATGTGGTTCTTGCAAAATATGTCAATTTTATTGGTAGTTCATTTTTATGCACTTTCAACAGTTAGAATGTCTTTTTTTTAATATCAGGTGTGTAAAATAAGTTTTTTATGTACATGTACACAACTTATCTAAAAATGTTAACTAGATATAATCATTATGTCACTTATGATTTGAAGCATTGTTTTTTATGGTGGCACCATGCAATTTAGCCACATGGAAATATATTTTGTTAACTCAACTTTAATGTATAATGCTAGCAAATCTTGTAAGTCATGGACAAATATTTTACATTTCTTTTTAATATTAAAGGCCAAAAAGGCAGATGTTAGTACATGTATTTGTAGCAACAACCTCTACTTAGAGAGACTGAAATTCAGGCCAAAATTCATTTTTCGAGTCACATCAAGTCATCGAATCCCTTTTTCTAACTTAAATACCGTTAAAATTGCATATAATCTTTAACAAAGAAATTGCATTTAGCAATATCCATATCAGCATTTGTGCATACTAGGAAATCAAAGTAAAATAACTATTACTTCTTGAAATGTCTACCTTTCTTAATTGCTAGGGGTTACAATGGAGAAATTTACTGTTCAATTTGTTAGCTCAGTAGTTAGAGCGCTCAGTGCCATCTTGATTGTTGGCTTGAGAGGTCCCAGGTGCAAATCCTGGACAAGTCTGGTAAATTCTCCATGTAAATAATGTGTATGTAAAGTGCCTATGAAGTAAATAATGATACTTTAATTAATTAAGCAGTCTGATTGTCATGTTTCATTAGAACTACAATTTGATTACCTTAAGAAATATACAGTGTTGCTCATATTTTGACATCTTTTATTCTTTTATGTCTGTGAGGTTCAGACTTGTATGAAACTAGGGGAACCAATAGTGAATACAGCAAACTAGATGAACGAGTTCTACAGTTGCCAAGTATATAAATATCGCACTGTTTTATGTGATTACTGTCACTCAAGGTGCAGCCAAGGGTATGGTACTTCTCCAAAGGTTGACAATATTACTTTCCAACGAAAAGCTTCATATTTATTTTATAATTCTAAAACTAGCATGTACAGGCATGTGACTGGTTGTATAGACCCCTTGAGGTTGGACACAGTAAATAATGTTAACACTACCATGTATAAACCTGTAACTGGTCATATAGATCCCTTGAGGTTGGACACAGTAAATAATGTTAAAACCACCATGTATAAATCTGTAACTGGTCATTATAGACCCCTTGAGGTTGGACACAGTAAATAATGTTAACACTACCATGTATAAACCTGTAACTGGTCATATAGATCCCTTGAGGTTGGACACAGTAAATAATGTTAAAACCACCATGTATAAACATGTAACTGGTCATATATATCCCTTGAGGTTGGACACAGTAAATAATGTTAAAACCACCATGTATAAATCTGTAACTGGTCATTATAGACCCCTTGAGGTTGGACACAGTAAATAATGTTAACACTACCTTGTATATACCTGTAACTGGTCATATAGATCCCTTGAGGTTGGACACAGTAAATAATGTTAAAACCACCATGTATAAACCCATAACTGGTCATATAGACCCCTAGAGGTTGGACACAGTAAATAATGTTAAAACCACCATGTATCAACATGTAACTGGTCATATATATCCCTTGAGGTTGGACACAGTAAATAATGTTAAAACCACCATGTATCAACCCATAACTGGTCATATAGATCCCTTGAGGTTAGACACAGTAAATAATGTTAAAACCACCATGTATAAACCCGTAACTGGTCATATAGATCCCTTGAGGTTGGACACAGAAAATAATGTTAAAACCACCATGTATAAACATGTAACTGGTCATATATATTCATTGAGGTTGGACACAGTAAATAATGTTAAAACCACCATGCATAAACATGTAACTGGTCATATAGATCCCTTGAGGTTGGACACAGTAAATAATGTTAAAACCACCATGTATAAATCTGTAACTGGTCATTATAGACCCCTTGAGGTTGGACACAGTAAATAATGTTAACACTACCATGTATAAACCTGTAACTGGTCATATAGATCCCTTGAGGTTGGACACAGTAAATAATGTTAAAACCACCATGTATAAACCTGTAACTGGTCATATATATCCCTTGAGGTTGGACACAGTAAATAATGTTAAAACCACCATGTATAAACATGTAACTGGTCATATATATTCCTTGAGGTTGGACACAGTAAATAATGTTAAAACCACCATGTATAAACATGTAACTGGTCATATATATTCCTTGAGGTTGGACACAGTAAATAATGTTAAAACCACCATGTATAAACATGTAACTGGTCATATATATTCCTTGAGGTTGGACACAGTAAATAATGTTAAAACCACCATGTATAAACCTGTAACTGGTCATATATATTCCTTGAGGTTGGACACAGTAAATAATGTTAAAACCACCATGTATAAACCTGTAACTGGTCATATAGACCCCTTGAGGTTGGACACAGTAAATAATGTTAAAACTACCATGTATAAACCCATAACTGGTCATATAGACCCCTTGAGGTTGGACACAGTAAATAATGTTAAAACCACCATGTATAAACATGTAACTGGTCATATATATTCATTGAGGTTGGACACAGTAAATAATGTTAAAACCACCATGTATCAACATGTAACTGGTCATATATATCCCTTGAGGTTGGACACAGTAAATAATGTTAAAAAACCACCATGTATAAACCCATAACTGGTCATATAGATCCCTTGAGGTTGGACACAGTAAATAATGTTAAAACCACCATGTATAAACCCGTAACTGGTCATATAGATCCATTGAGGTTGGACACAGAAAATAATGTTAAAACCACCATGTATAAACATGTAACTGGTCATATATATTCCTTGAGGTTGGACACAGTAAATAATGTTAAAACCACCATGAATAAACATGTAACTGGTCATATATATTCCTTGAGGTTGGACACAGTAAATAATGTTAAAACCACCATGTATAAACATGTAACTGGTCATATAGACCCCTTGAGGTTGGACACAGTAAATAATGTTAAAACCACCATGTATAAACATGTAACTGGTCATATATATTCATTGAGGTTGGACACAGTAAATAATGTTAAAACCACCATGTATAAACCTGTTACTGGTCATTATAGACCCCTTGAGGTTGGACACAGAAAATAATGTTAAAACCACCATGTATCAACATGTAACTGGTCATATATATCCCTTGAGGTTGGACACAGTAAATAATGTTAAAACCACCATGTATCAACATGTAACTGGTCATATATATCCCTTGAGGTTGGACACAGTAAATAATGTTAAAAAACCACCATGTATAAACCCATAACTGGTCATATAGATCCCTTGAGGTTGGACACAGTAAATAATGTTAAAACCACCATGTATAAACCCGTAACTGGTCATATAGATCCATTGAGGTTGGACACAGAAAATAATGTTAAAACCACCATGTATAAACATGTAACTGGTCATATATATTCCTTGAGGTTGGACACAGTAAATAATGTTAAAACCACCATGTATCAACATGTAACTGGTCATATATATCCCTTGAGGTTGGACACAGTAAATAATGTTAAAAAACCACCATGTATAAACCCATAACTGGTCATATAGATCCCTTGAGGTTGGACACAGTAAATAATGTTAAAACCACCATGTATAAACCCGTAACTGGTCATATAGATCCATTGAGGTTGGACACAGAAAATAATGTTAAAACCACCATGAATAAACATGTAACTGGTCATATATATTCCTTGAGGTTGGACACAGTAAATAATGTTAAAACCACCATGTATAAACATGTAACTGGTCATATAGATCCCTAGAGGTTGGACACAGTAAATAATGTTAAAACCACCATGTATAAACATGTAACTGGTCATATAGATCCCTTGAGGTTGGACACAGTCAATAATGTTAAAACCACCATGTATAAACATGTAACTGGTCATATATATTCCTTGAGGTTGGACACAGTAAATAATGTTAAAACCACCATGTATCAACATGTAACTGGTCATATATATCCCTTGAGGTTGGACACAGTAAATATTGTTCAAACCACCATGTATAAACATGTAACTGGTCATATATATTCCTTGAGGTTGGACACAGTAAATAATGTTAAAACCACCATGTATAAACCTGTAACTGGTCATATAGACCCCTTGAGGTTGGACACAGCAAATAATGTTAACACTACCATGTATAAACCTGTAACTGGTCATATAGACCCCTAGAGGTTGGACACAGTAAATAATGTTAACACTATCACATATAAACATGTAACTGGTCATTATAGACCCCTTGAGGTTGGACACAGTAAATAATGTTAACACTATCACATATAAACATGTAACTGGTCATATAGACCCCTAGAGGTTGGACACAGTAAATAATGTTAACACTATCACATATAAACATGTAACTGGTCATTATAGACCCCTTGAGGTTGGACACAGTAAATAATGTTAAAACCACCATGTATAAACATGTAACTGGTCATATAGATCCCTAGAGGTTGGACACAGTAAATAATGTAAAAACCACCATGTATAAACTCGTAACTGGTCATATAGATCCCTTGAGGTTGGACACAGTAAATAATGTAAAAACCACCATGTATAAACTCGTAACTGGTCATATAGATCCCTTGAGGTTGGACACAGTAAATAATGTGAACACTACCATGCATAAACCCGTAACTGGTCATATAGATCCCTAGAGGTTGGACACAGTAAATAATGTTAAAACCACCATGTATAAACATGTAACTGGTCATATAGATCCCTTGAGGTTGGACACAGTAAATAATGTTAAAACCACCATGTATAAACATGTAACTGGTCATATATATTCCTTGAGGTTGGACACAGTAAATAATGTTAATACCACCATGTATAAACCTGTAACTGGTCATATAGACCCCTTGAGGTTGGACATAGCAAATAATGTTAACACTACCATGTATATACCTGTAACTGGTCATATAGATCCCTTGAGGTTGGACACAGTAAATAATGTTAAAACCACCATGTATAAACCCATAACTGGTCATATAGACCCCTTGAGGTTGGACACAGTAAATAATGTTAAAACCACCATGTATAAACATGTAACTGGTCATATATATTCATTGAGGTTGGACACAGTAAATAATGTTAAAACCACCATGTATAAACCAGTAACTGGTCATATATATTCCTTGAGGTTGGACACAGTAAATAATGTTAAAACCACCATGTATAAACATGTAACTGGTCATATATATTCCTTGAGGTTGGACACAGTAAATAATGTTAAAACCACCATGTATAAACATGTAACTGGTCATATATATCCCTTGAGGTTGGACACAGTAAATAATGTTAAAAAACCACCATGTATAAACCCATAACTGGTCAAATAGACCCCTTGAGGTTGGACACAGTAAATAATGTTAAAACCACCATGTATAAACCTGTAACTGGTCATATAGACCCCTTGAGGTTGGACACAGTAAATAATGTTAAAACCACCATGTATAAACCCATAACTGGTCATATAGACCCCTTGAGGTTGGACACAGTAAATAATGTTAAAACCACCATGTATAAACATGTAACTGGTCATATATATTCATTGAGGTTGGACACAGTAAATAATGTTAAAACCACCATGTATAAACCTGTAACTGGTCATATATATTCCTTGAGGCTGGACACAGTAAATAATGTAAAAACCACCATGTATAAACATGTAACTGGTCATATATATTCCTTGAGGTTGGACACAGTAAATAATGTTAAAACCACCATGTATAAACATGTAACTGGTCATATATATTCCTTGAGGTTGGACACAGTAAATAATGTTAAAACCACCATGTATAAACATGTAACTGGTCATATAGATCCCTTGAGGTTGGACACAGTAAATAATGTTAAAACCACCATGTATAAACATGTAACTGGTCATATAGACCCCTTGAGGTTGGACACAGTAAATAATGTTAAAACCACCATGTATAAACATGTAACTGGTCATATATATTCATTGAGGTTGGACACAGTAAATAATGTTAAAACCACCATGTATAAACCTGTAACTGGTCATATATATTCCTTGAGGCTGGACACAGTAAATAATGTTAAAACCACCATGTATAAACATGTAACTGGTCATATATATTCCTTGAGGTTGGACACAGTAAATAATGTTAAAACCACCATGCATAAACATGTAACTGGTCATATAGATCCCTTGAGGTTGGACACAGTAAATAATGTTAACACCACCATGTATAAACATGTAACTGGTCATTATAGACCCCTTGAGGTTGGACACAGTAAATAATGTTAACACTACCATGTATAAACCCGTAACTGGTCATATATGTCCCTTGAGGTTGGACACTGTAAATAATGTTAAAACCATCATGTATAAACATGTAACTGGTCATATATATTCCTTGAGGTTGGACACAGTAAATAATGTTAAAACCACCATGTATAAACTCGTAACTGGTCATATAGACCCCTTGAGGTTGGACACAGTAAATAATGTTAACACTACCTTGTATAAACCTGTATCTGGTTATATAGACCCCTTGAGGTTGGACACAGTAAATAATGTTAACACTAGCATGTACAGACCTGTGACTGGTTGTATAGACCCCTTGAGGTTGGACACAGTGAATAATGGTCAAACGACCATGTATGAACCTATAACTGGTGGTACACACCCATTGAGGTTGAACACAGTAAATAATGCTCAAACCACTATGTTTATGCCTATAACTGGTCGTACCGATCCCTTGGGGTTGGACACAGTAAATATTGCTCAAACTACCATGATACTGTCAGTAATCAATCACGCCGCTGTTATGTGTTACAATCTGTGAATGTAGGAGCATGATAATGTATGTAACCTGAATAATATTCTTGTTGTGGTTCGTTACTATGTCAATTGATTGCATGCGATGATACCATCAATAGCGCCGACTGCCCATGGAATATTTAGCCAGTCATTGGTACATATATACCATGACATGAAATTGTCTTGAGAAAACCCACTATTTTAATCTGTTGTCCGTAGTCTGATGTCCACATCCGACTAAGCTGCAAAACTCTAATAGTAACTAATATACTTATTACGTATTCTATTATTGTCCGTGTAAGGAAAATATCATAAATATTCTAAGAACAAAAACGATTGTCTAAAATCCAATGTGTCTTGAACAATGTATTTTAAATTCGTACGAGCGGGATATTAATTATTCATTTGAAATGTACGAGAGGTGATTCACCAGTTTTGAAACACTTTTATTCGATCTATAAATGACAGATTCATGGAGGTTAAAGATCAGTCTACAACGCTTGGGCCACGACTCCAGCGTCTTGTTAATTACATATTGCTCCAGATTCTGCCATTTGTTTTACAACGTTCGTTTAAGGCCTGCCAAAATTTAGATTTTCCGCTTCTGTAAACGTCTTCTAATGATCCCCAAATGGCAATATCCAATGGGGCGGCATCCGAACATTTAGGCATCCACTTGTTGGCTGTAACAAAGTTCATGTTTTGCTGGCGCATGTACGTTAAATGAAGTAAGCCTAGTCCTGGTGCAATACCATGACCTTAATTTGATCACATAATAACATTCTTGGGGCATCCTTTGTAATTAATGGCTTCAGAACTTTGTCTACATATAACTGAGAATTAACCTTGGTAACCCTACTCTCGGTTTTGCCGTTGAACCTAACTCCGGACGAGGTCATGAAGCCTGGTGCAAACGCATCGCGTATACCACATTTTAGTTTTGAATGATCGTCGTGCCCTTTACGAATGTAGCAAACTTGTCTACGACCATAGATTACACCCAAGTAAAGCATTGCCTCATCCGTGGACGCAACGTATTTCCAATTTCCACAATGTAAACGTTTATAAAGCTGCCATGAACGTTGACCCCTTTTTATACATATGGTATCATTCTTGTCCGGACTACATCTCAGAAACTACTGACTGGAATTCAACAAAACTTCATGGAAAGCTTCATTACCATGAGGAGATGCGCATATTATCACACAGTTTTGGTTGGACTATTTTTCACGGAGATATGGCCCTTTGATTATGCCATATATACTAAATATGGTACCATTATTATCCGGACTACTTCTGAGAAACCACTAACTGGAATTCAACAAAACTTCATGTGAAGCTTTACTACTAAGAGGAAATGCGCATATTATCACTTGGTTTTGGTTGGAATATTTTTCCATGGAGTTATGGCCCTTTAATTATGCAACATAGTACATATGGTACCATTATTGCCCAGACTACTTCTCAGAAACCACTGGCTGGAATTCAACAAAACTTAATTGGAAGCTTCACTATTAAGAGGAGATGCTCATATGTTCACATGGTTTTGGTCAGACTATTTTTCACAGAGTTATGGCCCTTTGATTATGCAACATAGTACATATATGGTACCATTCTTGTACGGACTAATTCTCAGAATCTTTTGACAGGAATTCAACAAAACTTTATGGGAAGCTTAATTACAATAGGAGAAGCGCCTATTATGATTGGACTGTTTTTCATATAGTTATGGCCCTTTGATTATGCAACATATAGATGAAATATTTTCCGCTATGCAAGATAATCAAAATTACATTCTTTTAATTGTTCAAGTAAGTTCTTGTTGTAGGTAAACGTTTGTCTACATAGTGTTTATAATATGTACATGTATATATTTGATTTCAAATATATTTTCTTGTTTTTATGGCACCAGTCAAGATCACCTCATGTCAGACCTAATACAATAAGCTTTGTTTTTTTAAATTATGATAAAAAGTATTGAACAAAAAGGACATTCACTCACTGGTACATCTGTCAACACCATACTTATTTGATCATCAGCTGATATGGATGTGTATCAACTTACAGTCTTTGTTGTAAAGGTACGCATTGCATTGACATGGGCACTTAAATTAATTATGAATAAAGGCTTCTTATATCTGTAGCAAGATTCATTTTTTCATTTTTTTTCAGTTAGCAGGATTATCCTAGCCCAGCATGTAATTAAATTGTTCACTATCTCAATTTCATTGTACATTTTTGTATACCTATTTTCTTGGGAGATCCAGGACATTTCCAGTGCTGCATATAACATTCAGATTGTAACCATCAACAAAGTGAGATTTTCCAATTAGAATCTTGTTCGAAGTTATAACCATACTTCGGGGAGCATCCATCGGTTCCACCGATATCCTTGTTTCGATTTGAGATGCACTGAGCTTGTTCCGCAGTTTTGTTTGCAGAAAGGTTTTGAAGATCCTATTTACGGTTAACTGAGACACCCCTAGTTAGTTTGACATTTCACGCTGCGTCGTTGGCTTCACCCTTTTGGTCATCATGGCGACTTTACGAATAACGTCAGATGTTGACGTTTTGGGTTTTCTCCGATACGGCCCTGTCTTGGGCTTGTCACTACCAACAACGCGTGTTTTACCAATGGAATGCTTCACTCGATGAAAGGCGGGTCTCACGAAGCAAAAAACTATCGAGGAATAACACTCAACAACATTCTATCAAAAATATACTCCAAGTTGTTAGTTAATAGACTTACTACATGGGCGGATAAACATGATAAATTTATCGATAATCAGTTTGGTTTTCAAAAAAATAAATCAACCACAGATTGTATCTTTGTACTTTATGCTATAATTGCAAAAACTTTATCAACCAAAAAAAAATTATACGTAGCATTCTTAGACTGGGAAAAAATGTTTGACAGAATTGACAGAATGCTTTTATGGAGAAAATTACTGAATGAGAACATAAGTACTAAGTTCATAAATGCACTACAATCTATGTATTCTAACGTTACGTCATCTGTTCGATATAATCATATGAAATCTAATCCGATCAACTCTAAAATTGGTGTAAAGCAGGGCGATCCGGCCAGTAGTATTTTGTGTCTTTTTTTCCTTAACGACATATTAAATCATATAAATAAATCTATAAATGGTATTGTAAGCATTGATGATATACAATTATTCCTATTATTATTTGCTGACGACGCTGCTGTATTTGCATATGATCCAGTATCGTTACAATCTATCCTAAATGATATAGAACAATACTGTAATACATGGAACTTAAGATTGAATGTCGCAAAAACTAAAATAATGATTTTTGAAAAAGGAAGACATACGTCATATGATTTTTTCATTTATAATACACGAATTGACATTGTTGAATCATTTAAATATTTAGGAATACATCTTTTTAAAAATGGATGTTGGAACCGCACTCAAAAACGAATTGCCCAACATGCCTCATTCTCATTACATAATTTATTTATAGTATACAATCAATTAGATATTCCAATATCTCAGAGGATCAATCTATTCGACTCTGTTGTTTTGCCAACATTAAACTATTCTGCTGAAGTCTGGGGTCATCATACGAGCCCAAATATTGAAGCAATTTTCTCGAAATTTTGTAGAAGGATATTATGTGTTAAACGATCAACAAATTTAAACGCTCTGTATGGAGAGTTAGGTCGTATACCCCTGTATGTACACAGAAAACTAATATTGATTAAATATTGGATTAAAATATTAACACTTAACGAACAAAGTATACTTTTTAAAACTTATAAAATGCTTAAGAATGATGCTGATGATGGCCTATCATACAATTGGAGTAATTGGGCATATAATACAAAGAACATTTTAGAACAAATAGGATTGTCAAATATGTGGAACAACCAATTTAACATGCTTATTAATTACAACACTGTTAAACAACGAATATTAGACATTTTTCACCAAAGCTGGTATTCTTCAATTAATAACTCAACTCGCTTAGAAACATACAGTCTATTCAAACACTCATTTAATTTAGAAAGATATCTCGACGTAATCAAAGAATCTAAATTTAGAATTGCTCTCGCAAGATTTCGAACATCATCTCATGACCTAGCTGTAGAACGTGGCCGATATTTAAATATACATAGAAACGACAGAATTTGTAAAAACTGTAATACAGAAATGATAGAAAACGAATATCATTTTCTATTAATTTGCTCAAAATTCTCAGATTTAAGATCAAAATATTAAAAAAATACTACTACACATGGCCCACGAAACAGAAATTGTCTAATCTTATGACAGCAACATCAAACATTATTGTCACCAATTTGGCCAAATACATATTCTACGCCAATCTAATTAGAAATTGAATAATTTATGCTCATATTTTGATATATTTTGCTTGCTTCAGAAAATCTATGCCTTTTGTTTGTCAGAAATATTTTTTGTATTTTTGTATAATTGCTATAAAACATGTAAATATGTTTTGAATGCAATAAACTATTTGTAGTTGTAGTTGAATGGTAGATAAAGAGACATTGTGCCGTTGTCATTTCAACTCACTCTGTATATTCCTGTGAGACATATTCTTCTTCAAATGGTATATAATGATACCTTTCATAACATTGTCAATTTTAGTTCTACCCTTGTTACAACTGACACAAAAACTAACACATTCATGTAAAACATACATTTATCGATAACTGTAAGTTAACTTCGTGCAGTTGAAACGCTCTGGTTGACTACAATGACAAATTCAAAAGTGTTTCGAAGTGTTTCAAAACTAGTGAATCACCTCTCGTAGAACTAATCATTATCATCAAAACTATCGTTTGATTTTGTTGGTACATTCAATTATAAACACAATATTTGTTTGGTTACGCATAATACATCAATTATTTGAATCATTATTATTATTCAATGCCATCGTTTCAATAAGTAAAGTAAGATACAAGCTGTTATATATTTTCTAATGGGTCATGCCGATTTCAGTATTACTATCATTGTCCAATATCAATGGATGAGGCTGAATAAAATACAGCTTCAAAATAAAGTGAGCATTGATTACAGCTTATTATCTTAACGTGTCAGGGCGTTTTCATATCTGCTGACTGGTTTGGCATAAACTGTATGAGAATGAGGCAACAATACTTATCTCCACTTAGTGTGTTCAATAAAGATTCATCTCCGATCAACCGTGATTATTTTTTAAGATACAAACGTCCTTACACATATATTGGTATGGTGGCATATTTCTGCCACCAGTTAACTACTTAATTAACTAGATAATTATCTGGTAATCGCGTTGAAGTAACGAGATAACCGCGTAATTAAGTAGATAACCGCTTAATTAACTAGATAAATATATGATTAACTAGATAAGTATCGTGATAAATTTTCATACCAGATATATATCTTAACACGAAAAATTGGCTGACAGTGCCCACAACTGCCACCACTTACCCACTTAAACCCAGTACGGTCAATCTATCTAATACAATTGTTAAGTAGTTAACGCGATAAATATCTAGTTAGCTTAGCTACATCTTGTTAATTAAGTGGATAACGCGTTAAGTATCTAGTTAACGACATACCTATCTAGTTAACTAGATATGTATCGCATCAGCTACATAATTTTTAAGTCACTGTGAAGTAGTTAACGCGATAAGTATCTAGTTGACTACATAATTTTCTAGTTAATTAAGTGGTTAATGAGTTAAGTATCTATATATCTAGTTAACGTGATCATTAACTAGATAATTATGTCGTTAACTAGATACTCAACTCGTTAACCACTTAATTAACTAGATAATTATGTAGCTAACTAGATATTTGTCGCGTCAACTACTTGACACTTATCTAAAATAGATTGGTGGGTAAGTGTTGGCAGTTGTGGTCACTATCCGACAATTTTTCGTGTTAAGATATTTATCTGGTGTGAAAAATTATCACGATACTTATCTAGTTAACCACATACTTATCTAGTCATTTAAGTAGTTATCTAGTTTCTTTAACCTGATAACCAGATAATTATCTAGTTAATTAAGTAGTTAACTTGTGGCAGAAATATGCCACCACATATTGTGTCGAAGAAAAAGAAAGCGTTTAAATAAAAACGATCCCAGAAAATCGAACAATTAAAGACTATAAGGCCACTCGATTTTTTGGAAATATTTTAACAAAACTAAACGGCCTTCAAGCGAAATGTCATGGTAAATATCGTCGTGTCAACGCTTCAGCGCAACACACGACATGCGCATTCCTGTTTTTAATTGTCGTTCGTCCTATCGCATATCGTGAGTCGCTTCGCATGTCGTATCGAGTGTCACGTCCGAATGTCATTTCGTGTGTCATTTCGTGAGTCGTGTGTCGCGGTCTAAGAGCAACATACGACATTCATTGTGGCACTAACCGGATTCCGTAATGGAGAAAACTATTGCACCTTACACAAGAAACGAGACATCATCAATGTCAATAGTATGGTGGCATATTACTACCACCAGTTAGCATGATAGCGTTCGCGAATTGGTTCGTGTTAACCACTTACTTATTACGAGAATTATCTAGCTATCTAGATAATATTCGTGATAATTCTTGGTAAGATAAATATCATACGACTAGAAACAGGCTTGAAAGTGCACAGAACTGCCACCTCTTACATTTTTATGATGTATTACACTAGATTTAAGTGGTAAAATGAATCTTATCTAGTTGACCACTAATATGTTATTTAATAACTCAAATTCGCGAATTTCACCTAAGATTCGTGTTACCACTTACACGTAGAATCCAAAAATGAATTAGTAGTAACTCGAATCTTAAGTGAAATTCGCGAATGTGAGTTATTAAGTAACATAATAGTGGAAAATCGTTGAATGCAATGAACTTATTAATGTAGAATTGGAAATAGTTGGATTTTAGCCGGAAGACAATGTGTCAACTATTTGATACATTCGTAACATGCATTCTGAGTTATAGCTGTGAGGTTTGGGTATATAACAAATCCAATGAGATTGAACGAGTACATATACAATTTTGTGAAAGAGCATTGGGGGTATCTACAAGCAATTGTGCTGTCTATGACGAATTGGGACGTTTCCCCTTGTATATTGGACTCTAAGTAAGATTATTTAAATACAGTAACTGGTGAAAAGTGCTGAAAACTGTATTCTTAAATTCTTTTTTATACACTACCTTGTTAAAAGATATTGAGCTAAATAAAAACAAATGGGTATCTAACTTTAAAACGATGTTGCATAGTTACGGTTTGGGGTAATTCTGTGAAAACCAAGCAAGTCTTATAGATCCATGCAACATTATTTGTAGTTTTAAGCAACGGGTAATTGTTTTATCCAAAATTGGAACGCTGGCTTAGCTCAAAAAAGTATTATGTGTATATAAGCATTTGAAACATACATTTGCATACGTAACCTAGCTTAACAAAATTACAAAAAGTCTTGTAGAAATATATTTTCTAAAGTTCATGTTTCTGCACATTGTCTGGGAATGGAAGCAATCAGATACGGACTATCTCGTATAGAGAGAAATGAGCGAATATGCTTAATACGTAACGGATTTAGCGGACGAGCTTCATTTTATTCTTAGTTGTTGCAAATATCAAATTTTACGACGGCGATACATAAATGAATACTACTGGCAAAAACCTAGTATTTATAAATTGGTTTAATTATTTAGTTCTAATGATGACGTAGTTTTAAAAAGATTGACAATGTACCTACAAAGTGTACGGTGTTCCGTTAGGGCCATCGGGATGTCGCCTCTTCGCGCACTGGGCGATGAGACTATGCGATGGCTTGATGAGACGATGCGATGGCACGATGACGCGATGCGACGACACGATGACACGATGCGATGGCACGATGAAATGATGCGATGGCACGATTGCACGATGACACGATGAGACGATGTATGGCGCGATGGCACGATGAGACGATGTATGGCACGATGAGACGATGACGCGATGGCACGATGCCACGATGGCACGATGGCACGATGACACGATGACACGATGGCACGATGAGATAGCGCGATGACACGATGAGATATCACGATGACACGATGCGATGATACGATGCGATAGAACATCGGAGCAATTGTTAATTAAGAATTTACTTCCAGAAACTGGCTGTGTGTAGATTTTGGACATTGTAAACAAACTCGCTTCACTTTTAACTTAATGCAATTAATTGAGTATGAACATCTACAGCCTTGTGATATTTATCAAGCCTGCTTGCAGTGAGCGAGACATAGAGGATCGGTGTATGTGCAAGCGTGCGTCTGGATTTGATTTTGTCCTGACTACATGTATTACTTTATCATCTTCGGATCACCATAGCAACCCATTAATGTTTACCATGACGAGAGGGTATGTTGCACGCAAACCCGTGTCTATAGCTCACAAATTCAAGGTCATACTTAGAGACAAAACGTCAAAAATGGTCTTAAACATCGTGTTTTCTATACAATATTATTTTTTGTTTATTGCACTGAATTGATTATTCTCCTGTTAACCTACTGAATGAAAATCCAAACAGAAAGTTACTCAATGGCACAAATAATAAAACCCTCTTCTACCATGA
Source organism: Mactromeris polynyma (assembly GCA_032209605.1). Taxonomy (NCBI): domain Eukaryota; kingdom Metazoa; phylum Mollusca; class Bivalvia; order Venerida; family Mactridae; genus Mactromeris; species Mactromeris polynyma. Next base: position 4,619,058 of record JASFXZ010000007.1, read on the forward strand.
TTTTAACTTTTGGTGCATACTGTTTAAGTCTTCACATCAGCATAGAACTTGTCTTGTGTTTCAGTATAGTAGAGCCAACATCTGATGGCACAATAATATTTACACATGCTAATAAGCCAACTGTTCTACTTTCCATAAAATGGGGTGATCGTTCATAGTATCTGTCAATAAGCGCGTTTCGTATAAAATTTTAAAAACATGAACGATTATTCCGATACTATCAATATTATCAATATGTGCCTCTGTAGCTCAGTTAGGTTGAGCATTTGCTTTGCAATCTAGAAGATACCGGTTCGAGCCTCCGATATGTGTTTTATTCACAGTTATAAATAATTAAATACTCCATACTTTACGTCAATTATTCTGTTATATTTTATTTCCATTGGTATTGTTTTCTTTTGTAATCAGAACATATCTTCGTTTTATTTTGAACAGTCAAAACAATAAAATAAGCATAACAATATGAGAAAAAATGCAATGTAATTTTCAAAATATTTGTTCAGTATCTATATAATCTATAATGAGCAACAAGAGAAGGATGACTACTACAGACAACTGCAGGGAGTGATGGACATAGTTCCGAGAAGAGACATAGTACTGGTTTTAAGGGATATTAATGCCAACCTGGGATCTGTCAACACAAGAAGAGAACTCGTCACGGGGAAGGAAGGATTAGGAGTGATGAATGAGAATGGGGAGCTGTTTGCGGACTTCTGTGCACAGAACGACCTGGTCATAGGGGGTACAGTATTCTCACACAAGAGGATACATAAATTGACATGGACATCACCAGACCAAGCACCACAGAACCAGATTGACCACATGACGATATCTAGGCGATGGCGACGAACTATGGAAGGTGTAAGGGTCTACAGAGGAGCAGATGCAGGCTCAGACCATGAGTTGTTGATAGCGAGCCTGAAGGTGCGACTAGCGAAGGCACCAGTCACCGTACAACAACGGACAAAGCGTTTTGACACTTCCAGACTCTAATCACCAGACCAACGCCATGAGTTCTCCATTGCCCTGCAAAACAGATTTAAAACATTAACAGACCAGGACAACCACCGTATATATGCCATGTGGGAACAGATCAGAACATCATACCATGCACCAGGACACCATATCAAAGATAGAAGAACGCAGGACCATCAAGAGCCGACTTTTTCCAATTCAAGACAAGGGCACAGAAACAGGCAGTCCAGAGGGACTACAAGGAACAACAGAAGGAAGTTAGAAGAAGCACCCGCCAAGACAAGAGGAGCAATATAGACCAGCTTGCGTCGAGAGCACAGGAAGCAGCGACCAAGAACGACACAAGGACACTGTATGAGATCATCAGGAAACTATCGGGGAGAAGATCCAACACTGACAAGTCTGTTCGTGGACTAGATGGGGGAACACTCACCAAACCAGAGGAACAACTGGAACGCTGGAAGGAGCACTTCAGTCGCCTCCTGTCAGGAAAGCCAGTAGAACATCCACCAGACATAGAAGAGGGTGAGGAACTACGGATAAACATTGGTCCCATCACTACCGAAGAGATATCTAGATCCATCGCGAAAATCAAATTAGGAAAAGCTCCCGGAGCAGACAACATTCCCCCAGAGGCCCTCACGGCAGACACGGCAACATCAGCACGGATGATGCAGGGACTGCTCCAGGACATCTGGGAGAAGGAAGAAATTCCTACAGAGTGGAAGACAGGCCATATAGTCAAGCTTCCTAAGAAAGGAGACTTGGGAGACTGCCAGAATTGGACAGGCATCCAACTTATGCCCATACCCAGCAAGGTCCTCACTAGAATACTACTAGAGAGACTGAAAACAGCAGTAAATAACACATTGAGAGACGAGCAAGCAGGTATCAGAGCTGGCAGGTCCTGCATTGACCAGATAGCAACACTGCGCATCATACTGGAACAATCCTTGGAGTGGCAATTACCAGTGTACGTCAGTTTCATTGACTTCAAGAAAGCCTTCGACATGATCGACAGAAGCACCATGTGGAGGAAAATGAGGCACTATGTGATCCCCCTGAAGATTGTGAGCATCATACGCAGTTTGTATGATGGTATGACCTGCCAGGTGATTCATAACAACGACCTATCATCCCCTTTTACTGTTACCACTGGAGTTAGACAGGGTTGTTTGCTCTCACCGATGATCTTTTCGCTGGTTGTCGACTGGGTGCTCAATCAAACCATGGACCGACCAAGAGGCTTGCAGTGGACCTTTGTTAAGACGCTGGAGGACTTGGACTTTGCAGACGACATTGGACTACTGTCCCACTACTTCAAACACATACAAGAGAAGTCACAGCACCTGAGCACAGTTGCACTACAAACAGGACTAGAAATCAACACCCAGAAAACAAAGAGCATGAGGGTCAACACAGCTACCAACACACCCATCCAAATGGCGGAACAGCACATTGAAGATGTTGCGAGCTTCACTTACTTAGGAAGCATCATCAGCAAGACAGGAGGCACTGAGGAGGACATCAAATCCAGGATTGGAAAGGCTCGACACGTCTTTGTCACCCTGAAGCCAGTCTGGAACAACAGGAACATTCTCCTCAAGACATCACTATCACCTTCCGCATCAACATAATCGGTTACGCTCATGTGAACTATTGAAGTAATTTCTCTTTCTAGCTGCGAAAGAACGATACGCTTTTCCATTTTAAATGCTAAGATATTCACACATCACGTATTTATGTAACGTACTCTCTCCTGTACAAATAACAAACACTTATTTGCTGCTGGCAACGCTTCGTTTATTGGAGGGGTTATGGTTGATAAATATACATCATTGTATAATCAACAGTATATTGATGCTGAATTTGCTGCTAACATTACATGAATCATAATGTAACTATCGCAGACTCTCTCTATAGATGAATTGTACGTAAAATAATACTAGTGATACACATAAATGCTCCGATGGAACACAATTCTGCCAAGGGGTCCATACAACAAGTTACGTGTCTATACATAGTGGTTTGAGTGATATTTCCTGTGTCCAACCCCAAGGGGTCCATACAACCAGTTACTAGTCTATACTTGGTGGTTTGAGCGATATTTACTGTGTCCAACCCCAAGGGGTCCATACAGCAAGTTTCAGGTATTTACATGGTGGTTTGAGCGATATTTACTGTGTCCAACCCCAAGGGGTCCATACAACAAGTTACGGGTATTTGCATGGTGGTTTGAGCGATATTTACTGTGTCCAACCCCAAGGGGTCCATACAACAAGTTACGTGTCTATACATAGTGGTTTGAGTGATATTTACTGTGTCCAACCCCAAGGGGTCCATACAACCAGTTACTAGTCTATACTTGGTGGTTTGAGCGATATTTACTGTGTCCAACCCCAAGGGGTCCATACAACAAGTTTCAGGTATTTACATGGTGGTTTGAGCGATATTTACTGTGTCCAACCCCAAGGGGTCCATACAACCAGTTACTAGTCTATACTTGGTGGTTTGAGCGATATTTACTGTGTCCAACCCCAAGGGGTCCATACAACAAGTTACATGTATTTACATGGTGGTTTGAGTGATATTTACTGTGTCCAACCCCAAGGGGTCCATACAACCAGTTACTAGTCTATACTTGGTAGCTTGAGCGATATTTACTGTGTCCAACCCCAAGGGGTCCATACAACAAGTTACGGGTATTTGCATGGTGGTTTGAGCGATATTTGCTGTGTCCAACCCCAAGGGGTCCATACAACAAGTTACGTGTCTATGCATAGTGGTTTGAGTGATATTTCCTGTGTCCAACCCCAAGGGGTCCATACAACAAGTTACGTGTCTATACATAGTGGTTTGAGTGATATTTACTGTGTCCAACCCCAAGGGGTCCATACAACCAGTTACTAGTCTATACTTGGTGGTTTGAGCGATATTTACTGTGTCCAACCCCAAGGGGTCCATACAACAAGTTTCAGGTATTTACATGGTGGTTTGAGCGATATTTACTGTGTCCAACCCCAAGGGGTCCATACAACAAGTTACATGTCTTTACATAGTGGTTTGTGCGTTATTTACTGTGTCCAACCCCAAGGGGTCCATACAACCAGTTACTAGTCTATACTTGGTGGTTTGAGCGATATTTACTGTGTCCAACCCCAAGGGGTCCATACAACTAGTTACAGGTATTTACATGGTGGTTTGAGCGATATTTACTGTGTCCAACCCCAAGGGGTCCATACAACAAGTTACATGTATTTACATGGTGGTTTGAGCGATATTTACTGTGTCCAACCCCAAGGGGTCCATACAACAAGTTACAGGTATTTACATGGTGGTTTGAGCGATATTTACTGTGTCCAACCCCAAGGGGTCCATACAACAAGTTACTAGTCTATACTTGGTGGTTTGAGCGATATTTACTGTGTCCAACCCCAAGGGGTCCATACAACCAGGTACTAGTCTATACTTGGTGGTTTGAGCGATATTTACTGTGTCCAACCCCAAGGGGTCCATACAACAAGTTACATGTCTATACATAGTGGTTTGAGTGATATTTTCTGTGTCCAACCCCAAGGGGTCCATACAACCAGTTACTAGTCTATACTTGGTGGTTTGAGTGATATTTACTGTGTCCAACCCCAAGGGGTCCATACAACAAGTTACAGGTATTTACATGGTGGTTTGAGCGATATTTACTGTGCCCAACCCCAAGGGGTCCATACAACAAGTTACATGTCTTTACATAGTGGTTTGAGCGTTATTTACTGTGTCCAACCCCAAGGGGTCCATACAACAAGTTACTAGTCTATACTTGGTGGTTTGAGCGATATTTACTGTGTCCAACTCCAAGGGGTCCATACAACAAGTTACATGTATTTACATGGTGGTTTGAGCGATATTTACTGTGTCCAACCCCAAGGGGTCCATACAACAAGTTACATGTATTTACATGGTGGTTTGAGCGATATTTACTGTGTCCAACCCCAAGGGGTCCATACAACAAGTTACGGGTATTTGCATGGTGGTTTGAGCGATATTTACTGTGTCCAACCCCAAGGGGTCCATACAACAAGTTACTAGTCTATACTTGGTGGTTTGAGCGATATTTACTGTGTCCAACCCCAAGGAGTCCATACAACAAGTTACATGTATTTACATGGTGGTTTGAGCGATATTTACTGTGTCCAACCCCAAGGGGTCCATACAACAAGTTACAGGTATTTACATGGTGGTTTGAGCGATATTTACTGTGTCCAACCCAAAGGGGTCCATACAACAAGTTACATGTATTTACATGGTGGTTTGAGTAATATTTACTGTGTCCAACCCCAAGGGGTCCATACAACCAGTTACTAGTCTATACTTTGTGGTTTGAGCGATATTTACTGTGTCCAACCCCAAGGGGTCCATACAACAAGTTACGTGTCTATACATAGTGGTTTGAGTGATATTTTCTGTGTCCAACCCCAAGGGGTCCATACAACAAGTTACGTGTCTATACATAGTGGTTTGAGTGATATTTACTGTGTCCAACCCCAAGGGGTCCATACAACCAGTTACTAGTCTATACTTGGTGGTTTGAGCGATATTTACTGTGTCCAACCCCAAGGGGTCCATACAACAAGTTACGGGTCTTTACATGGTGGTTTGAGCGATATTTACTGTGTCCAACCCCAAGGGTTCCATTGACCAGTTACGGGTCTTTACATGGTGGTTTGAGCGATATTTACTGTGTCCAACCCCAAGGGGTCCATACAACCAGTTACGGGTATTTACATGGTGGTTTGATCGATATTTACTGTCTCCAACCCCAAGGGGTCCATACAACCAGTTACGGGTATTTACATGGTGGTTTGAGCGATATTTACTGTGTCCAACCCCAAGGGGTCCATACTACAAGCTACGGGTCTTTACATGGTGCTTTGATCCTTATTCGCTGTACATATCCACACTAGTGGGATGCTATATGTGGTGGTTTGGCCATTATTTACTGTGCCTATCTTCAAGTGGTCCGTGCTAGCTGTTACAGCCAAATTTTCCGTAATTTTATTTCAAGTATGTTTTTCACACTGTCTACATTTGTTTTTTCTTTACCCCTATCCAATATAATACAAGAAGATACAAGCATTAAACTCAATACAATACAATTATATTTCAAGTTAGTATCGTAGATCTGTTGACAAAATACATTTTCGGGACTTTGATTTAACTCACTTATTCAAAAAAGTATATTTGCATATTGCGCTATACGTACAGTCAGATTTCTATATTTCATTGATTTGATATTTAAATTGCTTATGCTGTTTGAACGTTCATTTGGGACGTCTGATTTGTCTTATTTTGCATAAAAATGTTATTTACACGATATAAATAAACATATGAATAAACTGTAGTGTTGTTTTGCAGAACAAGTAGGACTATTTACAATAACCATTTGTGTTAGTAACAAATACCATCTGCACCGGGTCAAAGGTTGAGGTTGGAATCGCGTGAAGTTGGAAAAAAGGCTCTCACGACTGTTATGTGTTGTGGAAATATGCGCGCCATTTCATGGCGGATGGAAATTTAGCATGTGTTTACGATGTTTACGACTGGATTAAATGGACGAAATTGTACATACTTTGGATGGAATTATGTTTTATGTAGGATATATGTGTTTTATGTGCTCATTCGCTGTGTTATATCCTGGATGTTAATGGTACCAGATAGGACAGTGTCCATTTTCTGTGACCGAGTCAAGAAATTTGGTGGTCTGCATATGTTGAATAGGTATAAACATAATTATATTCTTGTGCGAATTCGTCAGCAAAGATATTGCCTTATGTTGTAACACTTTAGACATAGAATATGAATATCATTTTATTTGTATTTGGTGCTGTTGTAGTGGTGTGGGGTAGAGCACCGTACTAATGTTACGGGGTCGTGGGTTCTAGCCCCACATTAGGCACACTTTTCCCCCTTGATTTACTTCTATGGTGGCAGTGGTGTTTGACGGCCCAGGTGGTTGAGCCTCAACTGCCGGAAGGTGGAGGAGTGTAGTGGTGTGGGCTTAGACAGCCGCCCGGTTAGCTCAGTCGGTAGAGCACCTTACTAGTGTAAGGGGGTCGTGGGTTCGAGCCCCACATTGGGCACACTTTTCCCCTTGCTTGACTTCAATGGTGGCAGTGGTGTTTGACGGCTCACGGTGGTTGAGCCTCAAATGCCGGAAGGGGGAGGTTGAGTGTAGTGGTGTGGGCTTAGACGGCTGCCCCTTTAGCTCAGTGGGTAGAGGGCCATACTAGTGTAAGGGGTTATGAATCCAAGTCCCACATTGGGTGCACTTTTACCCCTTGATTTACTTCACTGTTTTGGTAAAACTCAGGGGAAAAACTAGCAGGCCCCTCAGTGGGATTGAACAGCACAATTTAATCTAGCAGAAAGAAAAATGAACATTCAATTTTTTTTGATTGGCGTTATTTATTTAAGAACTTATGATCTATAATGTGGGTATTTCACGTTCCTTCTTTACAGTAAATTACCAGTTATTGAGAGTTTTATGTATTTCATATATTTATGTAACCGAACCGAAAGAAACTGAACGAAACTGAGAGACAACCAGGTGCGTAGCTTGGCTTACGCATGTATGCACGTGCGTAAAATAATTTTAGACAGGTCGAAAAAATAAAAATGAAATAATTGCGAAAAACGCAATAAAAATGTACACTGGGAGTTAAGGGGGGTCAAATAGTACCACATTCTATGTTGTAAAATATACTTGAAAAGACACCATAGACCATAGAACATGCCCCCGGACCCCCCTAGCAGAGTGCGTAAAGTCAATTTGGGCTCAGCTACGCACCTGACAACAGGTCTGCATCATTGCAGCCCTACTACACTGGCGTTGATAATATACAGTTAACTCTCATTACAATAGAATATTTGTTTAACAAAACAAATCCAGGCAGTGGGATCAAATATGCACATTGCTTCATTGGTCAAATTCAATATAATGACGTATTCAATACATTATAATACTGCAAATAAAAATCCAGTATTTTCAATAATTAAAGGCTCACATATAGTATTCTATATACACAACGCTGACAGGGTATATGACGTGCAAACTAATTTCCCCTTCATGCACCTCATGGCCATTTTTGTTGATGGCTTGGCTTGGCTTGAAAACTTTTATTGCTTGATGTCCGCAAGTAACTAGAAATTGACAATTGATCTTCATACAGGAGTCAATAAATATTGCAAAGATTAAATGCGTTCTTGTATTTATATTCAAAACGATAGATTGTTTAAGGTTTGAGCTAAATTCAGCTTGATAAAGTCCATGTGATCAGACGCTTGAAATGTGAATTTCAGAATCAAGCGCACGCTTAACCATGTGTATTGAGGTACCTTATGGGGTATACAATACAGGCAATATATGTGCGAGTGAAATAAAAGAAATTTGATCTGCAGCAAGTAATTCCAGCTTTTAAAAGGAAAACGTTTTAATTACTTATATTATACATAACTAAAACACTCTAAACAATTTTTTGAATCAAAAACAGCAAAAATACACAGTATCTAAATATTAGATCTAGAGAGCTAGGCATCACAACATTGCTTGTTTAACTAAATTTGTATGAAAACATGGATTTGCAGTATTATAAATTCGTTATACAGGTTGTTGACAGGGTTTATGGGGGATTATAACCTGTCAACAACCTGTATAACTAATAATATAACTAGAGTTGACTGTTTTATATCATCTACTTGTATGTTTGTTTTTATTCTAGAATCTGTTAAATTGATGTTAATTTCTTGCCTTATAGATGACAGTGATTGAATCCAGTACCATGGATGTAATCTTGCACCATTGGAGCTGTAATTATGATAGAAGTCATCAGAACATGGAAAAGACATTACAGAATAGAACAGAATCACACAGATAAGTGACTCTATTCACTTCATTTTTCTAAAATTTGTCTGCATAATTGTTTGTACCTGTTAATATCATTAGTTAACAAAAAACATCAAAATCATCATCATCATCTAGAAGTGGAAAGTGTGATTGACTGGAGTATAATAGCAATAAAAATGTAAGTTGTATTCTCTACTACAATATTGTTTATTCATTTATTTATTTTATCATCATTTGAAGTTTTCATTTATCATCATTTCATTCATTATACCCCTGGCAAACAAAGTTTGTATACAGGAGTCACTCTGTTGGTTGGTCGGTTGGTCTGTTAGCAAAAACTTGTGGAGCGAACTACATCTACAGCTTTTGGAGGATTTTCATGAAACTTCACATGGACAATCTCCATGATGAGTTGTAGTGTGTCACATAATCATCAAGGACTGTATATAAGCTTGATATACAGCTCTTTTTTCTGACAAAGTGGTACTGCTGGGGTATTACTCACTTCCAGTCTGCTGGGGTATTACTCACTTTCAGTGATAGTTTTAGTATCCTTGGTTGGTGTTTGTGGTGTAAGAGAGATGTTGGTTGAGTAACATATTGAATGGTCCGGGGAAGGTGATTTAGTCCCATTAATTGGTCAGTTTATAGATGTGGTTTTGTTGTTGCATTGACTGGTTTCTGTGGTAGGTAATGCATGGAAGACAGTGTAACTTACAGAAAGCAATATCAAGGTGCTTTAATTCATTTCAACTTTTGTGTATATACCAGTGCATTAAAATGAAAGTGTTTCAAGTAATAGACATTTGCACTATGCTTTGACAAAACAGCCTCAGTCTGATTGGATGAATTTTAGAAATGTCAGAAATTTTGTGAGAGAATTATATTTGGTGAGAATAGGTATTTTTCTGTCTTGCTTTCTTCCATCAAACTGTAGAAACATACATGAATAGAAGAGTTATTTTTCAATGGAATTATATAAGATATGCTATATAATATTGAGTAAAGACCATTTCTGTAGGCGGACTGTCTGACAGAGTGCATTGACCAAAGTCTGTTGCAGTAAAGGTTACAAGTCAACATGTCATTCAGATTATGTCAATTGTGTGAATATGGTTAGAATTTTCCATATTTTTCAGTTAGCAGAGTTAGATACTTAAATTATTTTGACTCACCTGAGCTAGTTTTTATGGCTTGTTTGAAATACTGTCCTGTGCTCTACATGATATTAGCTACAAAAGAATATTAGTTGAGATAAGCAGGGGCATTGCCAGCGATATTAAAGTTAAAAATTGAAAAAACAATTATGACCAAAAGTGGACCCCTCCATAGAAAGTCTGAAAAATGGCCCAGCTACACCCCTGATAGGTGATATAGGTGATTAATAATTTGAAATAATGTATAAACCGAAGATAATGCTGTTATATTGCCAGTTTATTTATACCTGGTACAGTTTAGTTACAGTTTATTATGTATATACTCACAATACTTAATACTCTTACATGTCTTCCCACCGACAAGTGACCATGATGCAGTAGTTGTCTTACTCGTTGTCCGTAAAACATTCTGGTTCATAGTCCTATTATCCATCCTGTTGGGTCATTCATCCCTCTCTGAAGGCCCTGGTGGTATTGCTTGACTTTTGTTGTCATAGCTGGTGTGGATGTATAAAGTATTGAGAAAAATGTTTCCAAAATGAGATTGTGATGATCGTAATGACATACATAACTGTGCGACAGCAAGTATATTCGGTACAGACTGTTAAATGTCTTGTCTTACTACAGATCTGTCTATATGTTGCATGCACATATGAATGAATTTTACTTGATAAGAAAGAATCATTTTGGATTATGATAATATTAATCTTTGTACTACAAAGTGGTCCCTTAACACAGATTAATTGGAAGGCAGGGAATGGTCATTCAGTGTGTTGTTTGATATGAGTCCATAAATAGAAGAGTCTTTCCGTATCAGGAAGAATGTCCTGGTCATGACACTGGTTGTTATTTAACTGATAAGAGAGATAACCACTGTGGGGAGCTTGGTTGATGTATGTTGTATGCACATGATTAGAAAAGGTATTGAAGTTTGATATTAAAACTTGTTTTGGGTCATTGTAACAGAGATCTTCTTTTTTTATTCATGCATGGTTCATTACTACAGGTATTATGATATCTGCATATGAACTCATTTTAAAGATAAGGGCAGTGGTCCTGAAATGCTGATATATAATCAAAGTGCTGTAAGGACTGTAGGCATGGGCTGCTGAAAGTTGGATTGAGGGTTTGCTTGCTTGTTATAGATGTAGTGATTTATTTGCACACAAATTATCACATAATGTATTATTTCGGGAAACTGGGACATAATCTTATATTCAAAATTGTATGACAATTTGCTTAAAATTTTGTGTTTATCAGATTTTTTGTGTCTTAATTAGTCTATGTTATACTTGCTTGTTGTATGCACTTATCAAATTGTACTATTTATGGTGAGCTTTTTGGATCCTTGGATGTCCGTTGTCATGCATTGTGAATCGTGCGTCGTGCATCAACATTTTCTTGAAACAACAACTCTACCTATACATGTACCACTAAATGGATTTTGTCCAAATTTTACAGGAATGATCCTTGGTTAGGCCTCTTTCAAAGTTGCATAAGTCATTTCGGTCCGCTGCATAATTAGGTCACAGGAGCAAAAAAAGTGTAAATTTGAAATTGTTCTTGTCCAAAACCCTAAGGTCTAGAGCTTTGATATTTGGTGTGTAGCATTGTCTAGTGGTCCTCTTACAAGATTGCATAAATTAGTAAGTTCCGTCAAAAAACATGGCTGCCAGGGGGCGGGGATTGTTCCCTATATGTATATAGTGGAAACTATAAACATCATCTCCTCCTAAACCACTCTATGGATTTTGACCAAACTTCACAGGAATGGTCCTTAGGTTTGTTTGTATTTGCGTTTATTTATCGTCGCCACCGGTTTCCCATATGGGCGACGCCTCCAGAATTGTTAGTCATTTTAGATCCTTAGGTGGTCCTCCTTCGAAGTTATATGAATGGTTCTGGTCTGTTGCATAAGTAGGTCACAGGAGCTAAAAATAGATTTTAAAAGTAAACTTTGAAAATCTTCTTGTCCCAAACCACAAGGTCTAGAGCTTGGTGTGAAGCATTGTCTAGTTGTCCTCTTACAAGACTCATACATTATTAAATTCTGTCATGTTCCCCATATGTATTTATTGGAAAATATAATTTTCGTTGATTGATCGAGAGAGAATTAGACGAAAAATAATTTCCCTTGGCCTGATTGCTCCAATAGGTGTCGCGGTAGGTTAGCACGAGATTTTTGAGTGAATACGTGGATTCAGTCATTCAGCGTATAGACAGTCGACCGATAGGACACGTTATAAACCGGTTAGATTAGTTATGTCAATGGAGGGCGAGTCATTTCACGCGGCAGAGATACCACGAGATGATATTAACAGAAGTTTAAAAGAGCTGTTGGTAGAAATAAAAGGACAAAAAGAAGAAATAAATTCGCTGAAGGACGAAGTGAGAGGAAAGTCGCAGGCTCTTTCGTCTGAAGTAAAAAAGTTGAAAACTGAGAAAGTCGGTCGATGTGTCCAAGGCGCTATTACCAAATTACAATTGTGTTGTTTATTGTATTTGTTATTAAGTCTATTGGAGGTGCTATGTCAAGGGAACTATAATTTTTGGATTGTATGATTTACAATAATTTTGTATAATGGTATTAAGAAATCGGGAAATATAAAACACAGTGATAACAACTATTTAGAAGACTATTTATCGGAAACCTAATCTGACATTTTATATAAATTGGGCAGAGATGTAGTAAGTATGTTTGCGGTGACAGTTTTCTCTTGAAGATTACCCCATCCATTAGTTTGAACATCTCTTTGTTTATCCAGTAGTATTTTGCCTCTGGACTTGACAAGAACAAGGCCCCTTCCTCCGGTTCGCATTGGTTGTGCAGAAATGGGTGAAAAACTTACAAGTTGACATCCTTCGCTTGGGAAATTATATTCTTACATAATGATCCTTTTTACACGCTATATTTGCACAAGTTTAACATATTTACAAGAATATCACATAACCTTTTTTAGTTTCACATATTTTTAACATTTCTTGCGCGCTAAATGACCAAAGCTGTCGATGCGCCATAAAACAACATAATAATAATAATCCTTCGCTTGGGACTGGTTGAGCTCTTGGGCGGTAAAACCCCAGCTACATGGGTTTCTGGGGGATGTTACTTCCGGTAGTCTCACACTGCCATTGACCATCACCAACAATTTGTTTATGGATATATCCATCGACACCTCTTGTCTATGGGTGTGACAAAACCCTTCCTTGTTTTGGACGCTTTGCTCAAGCTGTATAGTAAGTGAATCTTGTGCAGCCATTATATCCCCTTGGTTGTAGCCTTCACTGGACTCTTGGGAACAAACTGCTCCCACTGTTGTGTTATCGCTTGGCACTGTCATTAACTGCAAACTTCCACTATTAGCATAGTTCACTGCATTGTCTGCCTCCTCAATGAAACTTCTCCACTGTGCATGAGCCCGACAGCAATAATTGCATCCTCCACATGGGAAACCCTTTGGCTGTATCCCTGTCAAGTACGAGGTATCCCTGTCAAGTACGAGGAACAATGGGTCAATCTGTCCAGTAGTCTTGATAAGGCGTCAGTGCTCCCATGCTTGCATCCTAGTCGGTTCTTAACAACCATGTGGTATTGTGCTAGTTCTTCCATCCACAGGGCAAGCTGTCCTTGGCGGTCCCTGAACCTCAACAACCAGGTCAGACTTTAGTGATCGGTCCTTACACCGTAAACACTTTCCCCAATAAGTAATACCTGAATTGCCTTGTAAACCTTTAAATGCTCAGCAGCTCTTTACAAGTAGACAATATCTTTTTTGTTCCGGAGTGAGGGCAAAGCTGCCATAAGCGACCACTCTCTCCCTGCCATTGTGGACTTGACTAAGGATGCCTCCAATGGCCCAGTTAGAGGCATCAACATCCAGTATGAAAGGGTCTGAGGGATTTGGGATTGCTAACACCTGAGGTTCCACCACGGACCTCCGCAACTTTTCAAATGCTGTTTGTTGTTCCTCCTCCCATATAAACTTCTGTTTCCCTGTGATGGCATACAGAGGTTGCGCTTGTTTAGCGAAATCTTTAATGAAGGCCCTGTGATTATTTACAAAACATAGGACAGTTTGGGACTGCCCAGTTGGTAACTGATTGTATATTTTTCTCAGTCACGGACAACTATTCCCCATTGACCATTCTTTCCAAGAATTCCACCTCAGTCTGGAAAAATCAGCATTTCTGGGGTTTCAGCTTCAATCCATGTTCCCTGAAGCCCTTAAATGCCTCTTCTAAGTTTTCCAGGTGTTCTCTAAAGGTCTTGCCCATCACCAGGATATCATCCAGAAATGCCAAGACGGTCTTCCAGGTCAGTCCTCGGAGAACCAGGTTGACCACGCGAGTAAGTGGCTGGTGCATTTGTTAGACCAAACCCCATCAGTACATGTTCAAATAGACCGTACCTGGTGATGAATGCTGTCTTTTTCCTATCCTCTGGTTTAATGCCCACCTGCTAATATGCCGCATTGGCGTCCAGTTTAGAAAACCATATGTTCCCCGTAAGTGAATCTCATTAAATGCTGTTCATGTCTGTATAAAGGTTGAAATGCTTATATTCACATATCATGTAACTGTAAAAGGCAGTAGCCTATTATTGAGTGTCCAATTTTAAAACATTGTAAGGCATAGGGTTACTTTTCTTGCTTGGCATTATTGTTTAAGAATACATTCAGAAAATGTAAATAAATATAAGCACTCCATTAGTGAAGGAATTCAATCCATTATAAAAATGTTACAAATGAATAATGAATCTTTCTTGGGATGGTTAGATAGTCAACAGGGTAAATCACAAAGTATAATTCTTTTGCATACTAATTGTTCTAATAGAGCAAGCACTTGTCCATTAGTTAGAAAGTATAAGCTTTAACAGAACAGAACAGAACTAATTAATGCAAAATCAGACATTGGTTATCACATGGCAAAATCCCTTCATACAATCATGATACAATTCTGAGAAAATGGAATACTGGCATACTGAATACATTTATGAGCAGGTTGTCAACATATTTCTGATTTATGTTTTCTTAGATCAGTGGATATGAGCCATTTGTCACTTATCAATACAAGAACATAAGGGTATACTTAGATGAACAACTCAACTCTTACATAATTAAAGCAACCACTGTTTGATGAATAAATCTCTAATGTCTAAAGCAGTACATAGTTACATCTTGGTAAAAATGCACAGTGATATTCATTGACTTTACATGTACAATTCAATCAACAAACTTATAATGATTAAAAATACATAATTGCTTATATAATTTATGAAACATTTTTACTTTGAGATCTTTTTACAAAGATAGTTAATAGGTGTTTTAATACTTGACATTCTCAGTTATAACACTTGTTGAAGACCAAATTATTTGATGTATTGCAATAGTCTGGGAAATGTTAATGGCTAATTTTACTTTATTTCTTTAAATACCAGTGCATTTTAAGATCCTGTAATTTTCCTCATATTTTTTTATTGGATAAATTGTCATGAAGTATATGACTTCTAGAAAATTAGTAATTAATTATATATACACAATGCTTTGTAAAGATTGGTAATGTTGATTTGAGATCTCACCTTTTACAAAGAAAAGTAATACATATGGTACTATCAGACTTTAAAGTACCTTATTAATAGAAAGTGATTTAAAGGCATTCTGGTGTTAATATGTCAGCTGGTTTTGGATTGTTTAAGGGTGATTCTTGGTTGTCTTGTTGTTGCATAAATAGTTAAAATCTTGTAAATGAGAGGAATTTTTTCAGGAGTATAAATGTTAAAGCAAAAGTTGATGTAGGATTAGATCACCAAGATATTTAAGGTGTATCAGAGATTTGTCATACTCCTGATTATTTACTATGCATTAGGTGGATTGTGTCAGGTTTCATTGTGATTGCCACATTATAGATGATAATGACAAACAACTCTGCAATTGTACAAATGGTGTTTACTTAGACTGTTGTTTATTAAATGGGAGCTGAAATCAGATTGAATACACAATGTACATTGACAATGAGATCAATTTATTTTGAGCTGCCTGTCAGGATGTGAGGCAATGCTGTAATGTGGCTGAACATCTATTCGAACCTAATTTCTCTGTTTGGATAGGTGAGTCCTTAATAGTATTTGTTCTTTCTATTCGAATAGGCAGCGTCTTGTTCTTGACTGGGGACTTTCAAATTTTGGCCTTTGTGTAAAATAAATTTACACCTCTCTATAGAATGTCACAAAACTGTCCTTCTCAGGACAAAAACTGTCCTTTTTAGGACAACATCTCAGTGACAAAAAAACTGTCCTTTTTAGGACAACTTCTCGATTGACAAAAAAACTGTCCTTTTTAGGACAACTTCTCGATTGACAAAAAAATTGTCCTTTTTAGGACAACTTCTCGATTGACAAAAAAACTGTCCTTTAGGACAACTTCTCAATTGACAAAAAAACTGTCCTTTTTAGGACAACTTCTCGATTGACAAAAAAACTGTCCAAATGGTGTTTACTTAGACTGTTGTTTATTAAATGGGAGCTGAAATCAGATTGAATACACAATGTACATTGACAATGAGATCAATTTATTTTGAGCTGCCTGTCAGGATGGGAGGCAATGCTGTAATGTGGCTGAACATCTATTCGAACCTAATTGCTCTGTTTGGATAGGTGAGTCCTTTATAGTATTTGTTCTTTCTATTTGAATAGGCAGCGTCTTGTTCTTGACTGGGGACTTTCAAATTTTGGCCTTTGTGTAAAATAAATTTACACCTCTCTATAGAATGTCACAGAACTGTCCTTCTCAGGACAAAAACTGTCCTTTTAAGGACAACTTCTCGATTGACAAAAAGCTGTCCTTTTTAGGACAACTTCTCGATTGACAAAAAAACTGTCCAAATGGTGTTTACTTAGACTGTTGTTTATTAAATGGGAGCTGAAATCAGATTGAATACACAATGTACATTGACAATGAGATCAATTTATTTTGAGCTGCCTGTCAGGATGGGAGGCAATGCTGTAATGTGGCTGAACATCTATTCAAACCTAATTTCTCTGTTTGGATAGGTGAGTCCTTTATAGTATTTGTTCTTTCTATTTGAATAGGCAGCGTCTTGTTCTTGACTGGGGACTTTCAAATTTTGGCCTTTGTGTAAAATAAATTTACACCTCTCTATAGAATGTCACAAAACTGTCCTTCTCAGGACAAAAACTGTCCTTTTAAGGACAACTTCTCGATTGACAAAAAGCTGTCCTTTTTAGGACAACTTCTCGATTGACAAAAAAACTGTCCAAATGGTGTTTACTTAGACTGTTGTTTATTAAATGGGAGCTGAAATCTGATTGAATACACAATGTACATTGACAATGAGATCAATTTATTTTGAGCTGCCTGTCAGGATGGGAGGCAATGCTGTAATGTGGCTGAACATCTATTCGAACCTAATTTCTCTGTTTGGATAGGTGAGTCCTTTATAGTATTTGTTCTTTCTATTTGAATAGGCAGTGTCTTGTTCTTGACTGGGGACTTTCAAATTTTGGCCTTTGTGTAAAATAAATTTACCCTCTATAGAATGTCACAAAACTGTCCTTCTCAGGACAAAAACTGTCCTTTTAAGGACAACTTCTCGATTGACAAAAAAACTGTCCTTTTAAGGACACCACTCAATTGTCACAAAACTGTCCTTTTAAGGACACTACTCAATTGTCACAAAACTGTCCTTTTAAGGACACAACTTCATTGTCGACCAACTGTCCTTTTCAGGACAACCTCTATAGATTGGCTACATTACAAATTACAACCATTTTTGATCTCATTGATCTCGATTTGTAGCTATCGTTGGGTTCAAAATTAGTCTAAATAATAATCATTTTGTTACATGAGCTGAGTTTTTGTTGATATCATTTTTAATAACAAACCTATCACTCTGAAATGCTTCCACATTCAGTCAATGTATTGTAAATGTGTGTTCCTCAAAATAATCTTTAATATGAAAGAAGAAACAACACAAGCTCCTTGCATTGTTCTTTACAGTCACAAAATTAGCTGATTTGTTATCAACTGAATGTATAACTTCGGCTGGGGGAGAGGCAAATCTTTACATGAGACTCAATAGAGGAGTGCCTGATAGGCAAAGAGTATAAGAATATGAAGGGTTTAGAAATAAAAGGTTTAAAAAGATAGAAAAGTTATAAACAGATTTTTGTAAAAACATACAAAAATGAGTTTTTTTTCTTGAAAGATGAAAACATGAAGCTAAGTTACTACAACTCAAAAAACTGTGTTAAAAATATATATGTAAGGAACATGAACATAGAATTTTACCATTGTATAAAAGCTTTCCAGACTATAAGCTTATTTTTTTATTCAAAATTATTTTATGCTGGAAATTGTTTGGGATGTAAATGTAATCTGTAATTACTTTCCAGCTTTCTTTTAACCATATTTTTGTGTTAAGTTTGAAAATAGTGTTTTCATTGCATAACTTAATATCACTTGGTAGCAGAGCTTTTTTTCAAGTTGTAAAATAGTGCTGTTTTATGGGAGATGATTGCTTTATAAATCATTTATGTAAGTGCAAACTGAGTTTTGATTCTATGTATGGGGAAGTCATCAAGTAAAAAACTTGCTCCCCAAATTCTTTAATCAGAACAACACAAAAATGTACACCATTAAACTTCAAGCCATGTGATCACTGACGATCAGACAAACAGTACAGGTGAAAAGCTTTTGAAAATATTGACACTGACACACTGATAAAGCTCTCATTGGCTAATGTAGTCATACAATATTGGAACAATTATAGAGTTAAACTTTATAATTACATGCAAGGTTATCAGGAAATGGGTACATACTCAATGTACCTGGAAGAGTTGTTAAAGCTCTTTGCTGGTAAATCCATATAACACAAAAGCTTTATGATTACATAATGAACAGTGTTTCTTTGCTCTATCAGTCGAGACTGGGGTTTACATGTTTTAAAAACATAGCTATATTTGTGAAAATTGATTACTCATCAGATTACATGTATGTTTGAAATATGTTGTGTTTAATAGAAACAGGATAATTATGACTTACATGGGTATGTATGGTTAGGGGGTGGAAAACTATTGCTTGAACAACTTCAATCTTAGATATGGTTTGCTTTTTATAACTTTACATTTAACTGACATGTTGGCGGCGTCCACATGGTTTCCGCTCTCTAAGTCAAAGAGTTTTCATCCGATCTTTACCAAACTTTGTGAAAATGTTTGTGGGCATAGTATCTCGGCCAAGTTCGATAACCAGCCACATCCCTCAGGCACTTCTGAATTATGGCCCTTGAATTATCCAAAATTCGTCAAATTAACCGTGTCCGCTCTCTAAGTCACAGAGTTTTCATCCGATCTTTACCAAACTTTGTGAAAATGTTTGTGGACATAATATCTCGGCCATGTTCGATAACCAGCCACACCGCCCAAGGTACTTCGAAATCATGGCCCTTGAATTATCCAAAATTGGCCAAATTAGCTGTGTCCGCTCTCTAAGTCAAAGAGTTTTCATCCGATCTTCACCTAACTTGGTGAAAATGTTTGTGGGCATAATATCTCGGCCAAGTTCGATAACCAGCCACATTGCCCCAGGCACTTCTGAATTATGGCCCTTGAATGATCCAAAATTGGCAAAATTAGCCTTGACCGCTCTCTAAGTCAAAAAGTTTTCATCCGATCTTTACCAAACTTTGTGAAAATGTTTGTGGGCATAATATCTCAGCCAAGTTTGATAACCAGCCACGCCGTCCAAGGTACTTCGAAATTATGGCCCTTGAATTATCCAAAATTGGCCAAATTAGCCTTGTCCGCTCTCTAAGTCAAACAGTTTTCATCTGATCTTCACCTAACTAGGTGAAAATGTTTGTGGGCATAATATCTCGGCCAAGTTCGATAACCAGTCATATCGCTCATGTCACCCAGGAGTTACCACCCTTTGATTTTAGAAATTTCCTAAAATTCGTCTTGTTTTAACTCTGAGCTGTGTCTTATGACGGGCGTATTTTGTGACAGTTTGGCACTCTTGTTCTTACAACAGATTGACCTCATATTATCAAACTGATGTCACTGTCACAACTTGTAATAACATTACAATTGGAGAAAGAGAAGTACAAAGAATGTAACATTAATTCACAAAACAAAACTTGAAAGTTCAAACACAGTGCATTCTTTCCAGTCTGTCTTGTATAATCACAAATTGAATATCCATGAACTATTCCTTCCTAATGTTCACTGCTTTAGAGAAAACCCAAAGTGAGTCAAATTTAATGAAACCCATCAGTGTATAATGTCAGTCATGTTGGTTGATGGAATAGGTCTTACAACTTGTATGGAGGATATGGAGTTTCTATATTTGATATTGCACATACAGCATACCAGGCTGTGTAAAATTTTGAAAATTGCTCTATTCCTTAAAATGGTCATGTAAATATTGTGTGATAGAATGGATATAATATCCTACTATTTAAATTGGTACAGTAAGATAATAATTGATATTGTGCATACAACAAGGCCAAATTCTTGAGTATAACATGACAGAAATTGACATGGACATAGTGTATATAATATTGTTAGCATGGTCAAGGTCAAATTGGTTTAGACATACAATAATCCTCATACAGTTGGGCGCATTGATAAACAAAACACAAAAATGTATCAGATATTATGTCTGATTTTTAGAACATTGTATTTTTGTAGATAAAATAGTTCTTTGTAAGTATTGCTTTGGCTCAGAGGGAAAAATTAAATTTGAATTGGGAAAGTTCTTTGCAAGTATTGCTTTGGCTCAGAGGGAAAAATTAAATTTGAATTGGGAAAGTTCTTTGCAAGTATTGCTTTGGCTCAGAGGGAAAAATTAAATTTGAATTGGGAAAATATACTATTTTGGTGGGGGAATCAGGGGCTGATATTTGGCTCCAATAATGGAGAATAGAGGGTTCTCGTTAGTGCTATCATATAGAGCACTAAAGAATTATGTGGTGAAAGCTTTTTTCCTTCACTGTCAAAATGTTAATTGTGTTAACAGTTTGGTTTTTCAGAATCTTATTTATTTCTATAGGAATATTAAAATTAAAAGTTGATATCGGGCATACAACATACTTGACCAAGTATTATGTTTTCTGGGTCATACAAATATGGACATTGTATCAATGGCAATGGCTAAGTATTGGTTTTGATAAGCCCTTAAGTACATTATGGCAATTTAATCATTTGTCTTAATTTTAGGTAAAACGTTCCAGTAAAAGGTATATGGTAATTCATATGTGGAATATTTTTACCTTTGTGCCTTTAATATTACATAATGGGAACAGAATATAAGTGAAGATTTGATGTGCATGCAACATATCAGTGCAAGTGTTATGGATGTCATACTCAAGTAATCTCATTTACTGAAATTTCTCTATTCGTTATTCATAACAATATCTTGAGTAACTGTTTGAGTGGTTAAAATATACTGTTGTGTAGTATCTTGTACTTGGCATTCATTTATGAGGTCAAATGTTTGAGTCCAGAAACATGCTTAGTGGTTATCACAACTTAAATGTCACATTTAATGCTTTAACTGCAACAATGGAACCTTGTCCATACAGTATGCACAGCAATTATTGATTGGTACTGTCAGATGACATTAAGAACATAAAACAGCAGGTTCTAACATTGGTCATAACTGTTTTAAAAATGAACAACCCTATTAATTTTGCATAACATGCATTTATATGCAATTGTATAATGATGAAAAATGATACATTATAATCATTATATTCCTGTTTGGTACGGTAAGTTGGTAGAGCACAGGACTGAGCATTCAAGTCTCAGGATAAGGGTATATTTTTCATTTTCACCTAAAATGAATCCTGTAAGCTAGTATTGATCTAGAATTATGACCCCTGTGTCAATATCAATCAGCTAACATTAATTTTACTTCCATGTCCTGTATGCAAGGGCAGTTCTGGGATTCGGATTTGGGGAGCATAAATTTTTGGTCATTTTTGGTTTTGTTCAAGCCTTATAAAATGACAATGACTGTTTCTTTGTTTATAAACATCATCATATTGCTTCAATAAATCAAAATTGCTTATTTGAAAATTGCTTATTTAAAGATCTCTGTATATTTTCGTATTTATACTCATAGTTATTTGTAAGGTTGGGGAATTTTAGGGGGATGTCGGATGTGCCCCCTGGATCTGCTAGTGGTTAATGCACATCAGCATAAATGAATTACTGTTAGGAATTATTGCTATTCTGTAGGTCACATTGATTTCTATGTCAGTTTGTCCTTTGAAAACAGGAATCTGTTAAAGTAACAACACATTATTGCATCCTCCTTCCCTGACCATTTATCATGTTGCCACTGGCATAACTCTCTGTTGACCACATTCACCAATCATGTCATCCATGTTCATGTCTTCATCATCATTCAGCTTCATTGACAAGATATGTTTGCAGCTCTATTTTTATGTTTATTAGTTCTTATAACTCTCGAACATTTGTTATTTGTTTATGTACCTTAAAATTACACTGTTTATATTTTCAGAATGAGGAAGACAGCTGTGATCCCTCTAGAATGGGTTCAACCGAGTCTAACAGTACTAATACTTCATGTCCTTGTCTGTTCTCATTTGATTTAGTATTTTGGTCCTGTGTTTGAGGTCATTAATACTATACCTCTAATACATGCTGGGAAGTTAGTGGTTCCTTGCAGAAGAACGACAGTGGTTAGTACTGGTAGGCAACCCAGAATTTGTATGGTCAACTGACTGCTGTATTATTGAATACTGTAATAACATGTTCTTTATTACCTAAATGCAACAGTCTTCCTTGCATTGTTACTTCTTTTGTTGGAATTATTTAGAATTTGGTGTGTATATATTTTCAGGTTTTGTGTGAATGAGTAGTTTTGATGTTCAATTGCTTTCATCCAATCAGAATGAACTGGCTGCCGGAATGTGATTTTCCTGGAACTTGTGAGTTTGAAGTCATTACATTTTATTTAGAAATAATGATATAAAAATGCAATTGAAAAATAAAATATTACAGTTACCATGAATAGTACTACAATTGAAACTGTTAGTTTAGTTTACCTGGTATAACCAAAATGCAAGGTTAAGGCAGTTCTTCAATTTTGACACAATGATATTTTATAATATTATAGTATGCTTTCTAAAATACACTGAGAAGAATCTGAAGGGAGTTGCGCCCCCTGCCTCCTGAGCAATAATGTGAGTGGATGAAAGCGAAATCAATCTTGTATCTTACAATACAGAAAGACTGGTTTCGCTTTCACCCCTCAACATTTAGAGTTAGTATATCTGTAGATAACTGTAGTGTTAGGATTGTGTACTATTGTATTGAGTTTTAAGAACTGTTGATTGGTTTATGGTTTAGTTCTGTGGTATAGTTTTGATTTCTTTGTATTCTTAGTATTTGTTCTTTCTATTCGACTAGGCAGCGTCTTGTTCTTGACTGGGGACTTTCAAATTTTGGCCTTTGTATAAAATAAATTTACACCTCTCTATAGAATGTCACAAAACTGTCCTTCTCAGGACAAAAACTGTCCTTTTTAGGACAACCTCTCGATTGACAAAAAAACTCCTTTTAAGGACAACTTCTCGATTGACAAAAAAACTGTCCTTTTTAGGACAACTTCTCGATTGACAAAAAAACTGTCCTTTTTAGGACAACTTCTCGATTGACAAAATAACTGTCCAAATGGTGTTTACTTAGACTGTTGTTTATTAAATGGGAGCTGAAATCAGATTGAATACACAATGTACATTGACAATGAGATCAATTTATTTTGAGCTGCCTGTCAGGATTTGAGGCAATGCTGTAATGTGGCTGAACATCTATTCAAACCTAATTTCTCTGTTTGGATAGGTGAGTCCTTTATAGTATTTGTTCTTTCTATTCGAATAGGCAGCGTCTTGTTCTTGACTGGGGACTTTCAAATTTTGGCCTTTGTGTAAAATAAATTTACACCTCTCTATAGAATGTCACAAAACTGCCCTTCTCAGGACAAAAACTGTCCTTTTTAGGACAACTTCTCGATTGACAAAAAAACTGTAATTTTTAGGACAACTTCTCGATTGACAAAAAAACTGTCCAAATGGTGTTTACTTAGACTGTTGTTTATTAAATGGGAGCTGAAATCAGATTGAATACACAATGTACATTGACAATGAGATCAATTTATTTTGAGCTGCCTGTCCGGATGTGAGGCAATGCTGTAATGTGGCTGAACATCTATTCAAACCTAATTTCTCTGTTTGGATAGGTGAGTCCTTTATAGTATTTGTTCTTTCTATTCGAATAGGCAGCATCTTGTTCTTAACTGGGGACTTTCAAATTTTGGCCTTCGTGTAAAATAAATTTACACCTCTATAGAATGTCACAAAACTGTCCTTTTAAGGACAACTACTCGATTGACAAAAAAACTGTCCTTTGTAGGACAAGTTCTCGATTGACAAAAAACTGTCCAAATGGTGTTTACTTAGACTGTTGTTTATTAAATGGGAGCTGAAATCAGATTGAATACACAATGTACATTGACAATGAGATCAATTTATTTTGAGCTGCCTGTCCGGATGTGAGGCAATGCTGTAATGTGGCTGAACATCTATTCAAACCTAATTTCTCTGTTTGGATAGGTGAGTCCTTTATAGTATTTGTTCTTTCTATTCGAATACGCAGCGTCTTGTTCTTGACTGGGGACTTTCAAATTTTGGCCTTTGTGTAAAATAAATTTACACCTCTCTATAGAATGTCACAAAACTGTCCTTCTCAGGACAAAAACTGTCCTTTTATAGACAACTTCTCGATTGACAAAAAAAATGTAATTTTTAGGACAACTTCTCGATTGACAAAAAAACTGTCCAAATGGTGTTTACTCAGACTGTTGTTTATTAAATGGGAGCTGAAATCAGATTGAATACACAATGTACATTGACAATGAGATCAATTTATTTTGAGCTGCCTGTCAGGATGTGAGGCAATGCTGTAATGTGGCTGAACATCTATTCAAACCTAATTTCTCTGTTTGGATAGGTGAGTCCTTTATAGTATTTGTTCTTTCTATTCGAATAGGCAGCGTCTTGTTCTTGACTGGGGACTTTCAAATTTTGGCCTTTGTGTAAAATAAATTTACACCTCTCTATAGAATGTCACAAAACTGTCCTTCTCAGGACAAAATCTGTCCTTTTATGGACAACTTCTCGATTGACAAAAAAACTGTACTTTTTAGGACAACTTCTCGATTGACAAAAAAACTGTCCTTTTTAGTTTGAATGTCATTACATTTTATTTAGAAATATAAATGATATAAAAATGTTATTGAAAAATAAAATATTACAGTTACCATGAATAGTACTACAATTGAAACTGTTAGTTTATTTTACCTGGTATAACAACTATGCAAGGTTAAGGCAGTTCTTCAATTTTGCCACAATGATATTTTATGATATTATAGTATGCTTTCTAAAATACACTGAGAAGAATCTGAAGGGAGTTGCGCCCCCTGCCTCCTGAGCAATAATGTGAGTGGATGAAAGCGAAATCAATCTTGTATCTTACAATACAGAAAGACTGGTTTCGCTTTCACCCCTCAACATTTAGAGTTAGTATATCTGTAGATAACTGTAGTGTTAGGATTGTGTACTATTGTATTGAGTTTTAAGAACTGTTGATTGGTTTATGGTTTAGTTCTGTGGTATAGTTTTGATTTCTTTGTACATACTTTGTTTCCATTTTAATGATTCTGAATGCTTTTCAACTGAATTTTCTGTCAGTTGGTAACCTATGGTCAATGTATTGGTTTGTGTTGGTCATTGTCCCCTTTCTTAGCTACATTTAACATTGATCTTTGATCATTAGTGTATGCTCAGTTCTTGTTCTTTGACAAGATTAATTCAGAGATCTGTCTCAAAGTCTATCTCAGCATACATATAAAGAGAGAGTCTTAAATAGGATGAACTCTCAATATCTTGACTTTTCTTATTTATTGCCCCCTTTGATATACATGATTTACAATAATTTGATACAGGAACACCATTCTAGTATTTTTGCAAATTGTGCAAAATGATTGAAAAATGGGTAAATGTTATGCACAGTGAAAAGCTAATTTATCAGAAACCAAACTTGTTATGTAAATTTGGCAGATATGTAGAAGTTATGTTCATGGTTTCAGTTTCCTCTTTACTGTTTAATCAATTTATTTAAACATTTTTTAGTTCAATTTATCTCAGAATTTTTGAATTTACCATAAAGTAGGTTAAGATACAAAACTTTGAGTTAGTTAATTATTTCTCTTGTGTAATTGTTTTGTTTAGGTGTCATTTAAGGGTATTCTGGATTTGCATCATATGGCAACGTTTCGGCCAGACCCTATTCCAAATTTCATGCTAAGTTGGTTAAATGAAGACATATTGAACATGGTAATGAGGTTGAAGGACCTTTTGGAATTCTGCACTTAATGCTTCAAAATTTCAAGCAGCAAATAACCTCACTTAGGATTTCAATAATATTCTAACTATTTCATTAACTTATTGTTGTATTAAAAATGTCAGTTATAAGGGTTAAGATAGGTTTAGGGTACTTTTCGGAACCTAATTTTACTCAAAATTGCATATTAGGGTTTATTTAAGGAAACATGTGGAAGCTATTTTGCATCAAAATTTCAATTTAAGTGCATGGTAGGTTTAGTGGATACGTTTGAAACTATTTAATACTAAACTTTCATATAAAGGTTTAGGTTAAGGAACTTTTCGGAACCTTTTTGCATCAAAATTTCATTAAAATTATTCCAAATACTTCATCTGCATATATCTTATTCTTGCATAAAGGAGCGGTTATGGTCTGAAGCACATAATGGCAATAATTTATCCTTTCAACTATTCAATTTAAATAAGGTCATGTTCAATGCAAACTCTGTTTCCCTTAGGAAAATTGAGGGGTGGAAGCGAAACTGTTCTATCTGCTTGTTTATAAATAGGCAGTTAGACAATTCTAATTTTACACCTTGATTTTAACCTCAACAATCAACGACTCTTCAACTTTTCATTTACTTTTCTTAAATTATTCAAGGTTCAGGGTCTTAATGTTTTAGGGATTTAGGTTTACTTTAAGGTTGTGATTAAGGGTCATATGGTCATTTCCAGTATACAAGGTTAGGCAGAGGAGTTGTAAGTCCTCTAGCCTCATTTAGGAGTTTGTATTAATATTGCATTTTTGCTGTTAATTGATATCATGAACATACTTGTATTATTCTGATGAATGATCAGATTACAAATTTACTGATTATCTTTGGTATGGTGGTAATCCCATTTTCCATTACTTATACATTTAAACAAAGGTCAATACATATCCCCTTCCCTGTATGTGTGTATCTTTCTTGACAGGAGGTTTTTCTGTTGGCCTCTGTGTTATTTGTGAACGACATTGTGTTTGTTTATTGACACAACTTCTGTCCCGTAATCCCTTCCAGTGTGCTCTCCCTTTATCCCTTCTCCGTTGTGTTTTTGTATATAAACTACAGATCTCACATATCCTTGCTGTATGAACATCTTTCTTTTTTGATGTGTTGTCCATTCAACTGATGCATATATTCACTTGTTTATGCTGATTCAGTTTCCTCCTCTGATAATGTTACATGGTTGTAACCCAATGGTCCACTCCATGTATCTTGGACAATGACCAATACATCCCTTCTGAAATGCTTTGTCTATAAGTTCTCTTACCAAGATGGTTCCATGTGGCTGTCAGTGTTTTGGGTTTGGTTATGAAGCTTGTAGTGTAGATATCGATATGTTAAGTTATCAGTAGTGTAGATATAAAAAAAAATTGTATATAACTAATATATTAATCATTTAGATAAGAATATCATAAATATTACACCTATATATTATTTTTATTAATGTTATTCCTTATTTAGATTACGGAATGAAGCAGACACTCACACAGTCTCTTGGTTTATATGTATTGCTTAAAACATGTTTTGGTTTATTTTGTCCATGTACTGCAACCACCTGAATATCAACAATGTGGGGTGTTTGGTGCGGAATGATGGACAAATTGTTTAGTTGGGAATCAGAGACCTAAGATAGCAGGTAAATTATTTTTTATCATATTTTCTACACTGACTTTTACTGTTGTACAATAATACTTGAAGTTGGCCAGAAAAAAATCACAACCTTGAGCAAATTGCAGTTTTCTTGCTGTTTTACAGCACAAAGTGCTCTATTTGGATCTTTGGCTGTCAGTCCATCTGTCATCCGCTATTTGATTGTTTACACTAAGCATCCACATTCCTTGAGCAATCCTAATCAAACATGGATACAATGGGCATCAGTTCTTGGCCAGTTTCAATTATGGATCAAATCAATATATGGCCCTTATATTACAAAAATGCCATAATGATACACCCATGTTTACACTCTAGCTCTTTCATATCTTCACAAGTCCTAATCATATTTAAACAGAGTGTGCATACCTGATATTTAGAGCACCTCAAAATCAAGAACACTATGCAAGTCCATTTTCACTGTTTTAATGAGATTTTACTGTATATAGGTTTAAGTCTCATTTTCTTCATTATCAAACTGTCTACCTGTAGAGTTGTCTTTTTAAAATTCAGGGACAGATGGTGTTGCCAATTAAGTGCTGAGTATGCTTAGAGTCCATCTGTATAATTAGGCTTATATCATTTATTCACCTGTCACATTCCAATGTGATGTTTTATACCTCAAAACCGTGGCAATCTTTACAGTGAATGGCTACTACATTGTAAAAGTAGGCATAACTTTTCTCTACTCAAAAGCAGATATATTATTTTAGTGTAAAAACCCAGGAAATTCGTTTTTGTTGTTGCTTAAACTTTGAAAGAATATTTTACAAAGTTTGGTCATGCAAAGGGGAAATTGGTGTCTCCATCAGAATATTCTCTAAGTATTAGAATATTGTTGGGCAGGAAGGTATTTGGGCTGGTGGTCATCAAACTGGGGATTTCTGGTGATTGTCTCGAGTTTCATTTATCATATTCTCATCAAACTTGGTACATAGTAAGAACATGTGATTAGTTTTGGGGCCGTTCTGTCCAAGGTCACTGTTACTAAAAATAGCAAATAGGCTTCCACGCAGTATCTCCAATTTTGCTGATCCATATACATGTACTGTGTCATTATTGGTGTCATTATTGGTTTCGGCTTTGCATATTTTCATGCCCTGACCTACTTATGAACTGTCAATTTCAAGTGTTGCCTATGCATTTATGCTTAGATCAGTGTTTTAGCATCCCCTGCAAAATAGAAACTTTCCTAACCCATGGGTTTTCTATAAAAATATATGTTTTCTGTATAGTCGGAAGGGAATACCTTCATAAATGGTCTTGTCCAGAACTAACTTTCAACTAAGCTTATTGAAGTTCTATGTGCACAATGTAGCCCGTAGAGCCCCTGGCTTTTTGGGTCTCTTGTTGTAAATTCAAAATTTTAAATCGGTAAAATCAACAAATAGTCAAATTTAGATATTTTGGAAACAAGAAGAAATGTTTTGTAAAACACCATATTTTTTCATTTCATTCAGTTTGTTATTTCAAATATATTGACAAGATTCAAACAAATATCAAGGTTAAAAGATAACATTTAGGTATAATATTTAATTGGTACAGTACATGACAACATAGGGTCTGTATACAGGCTATAATTGGTATTGCTATAAAAAGAAAAGTGGGATATCCGATTTTAATATAGGAGCTATTGAATGAAAATAGATAAATATATCTGCTAGAAATAGTAAAAATCTGAAAATTGATGTCTGGTCACTAATGCAAGGTTTGTCATGGAACATCTCATATATTTAATCAATTAGTTGCAACCTATAACATACAATTCTGTACGGAAATCAGTATGAATTTGAGTAGATGAAACTGTAACATTTTTAAATGCGTTTTCATGTTTTTAATACATCACAAGCATTTCCTAATTGGAAACCCTCTAACTTAATCTGTATGAAAATTAGTGCTTTGCCGAAACAACATCAGAGCATATCGAATCAAATTTTTGATCGATATAGCATTATAGTGTAGAAAATTAAAAATTTAATTGAAGGTTTAAAACAAGCACAAAAAGGGCCAATTTCAGAACATTATAGGAATTCACTGTAAAAGTTGTACCGGCTAAGAGAAGAGAAAAATTGTACCTGTTTTACAATGGTATAAAAGATTGACTTGGTTTCTTGAGGATATAGGATTGGTTTTGTTGAAATCTCTTTATAAGCTGTATACATGTATATATATGACAGAGATAAGTGTGGGTATACATGAAATTTGACCACTCATAGTGCAGGTTGCAGTGACTGCAAGGTCAAGACACTGCTTGTTGTACTAGGGGTGTCACGATATACTGGTATAACTGTGTACATTGTATTGCAATAAGCAGCCAAACTGTATTGTACCATGATATGTAATAAACTGACCAGTGGCATACGAAATTTGCTTTTTTGCTTTCAGTTAGATACAACTGGCTAAATACTTTAAGTATTGAAAATCTAATAATTTGTTTGTATAAGTAATAACCTGAAATAAGAGTGATACACTACTGTTAAGTTTCTAGTCATGAAAAACTCCTATTTAATCAAAAATTTAAATAGCATTTATAATTGTTTTGTTTTGGTTTATGCATATTTATTTTTGAATTTATTTAATGCATTTGAAGAGCTTAAAGTAGAATAAAATTGATAAAGTAAGAAAAAAATCTACAGTCATAGATGAGGTTAATGAAACAATATATCGTGGTACATATTGCAATGCACTGCTAAAGTATTGCAATATATCATGGTACACTATAGACATAACATGACACCCCTATAAAAAGTTTTATATGTTATATACAAACTATGAAGTGGTTGACGTATGACAGTAAAGTTTCAAACTTTTATTTTTGTGGACACAAACTTATTTATCTGTGATTTCCTTTTCAGGATCAAAAGACAATGGTGATCCATGTAGTGTTACACAAAGTCATGTATGTGTACTTGGTTGTGTTGTTGCAGCAAGTTGATTTACTGAATAAGCCTTAAGGTAATATAAAATATTGAACAAAATGTCAAATAATTGATTGAAGGGAGACAACTTGCATTTTGTTCATGATCATTCAAGAACATTTTCCAACATTAGACATCACTTCAAAGAAAACAGGCTTTCTAAGGTGAAATACTTATACTTTTTTTACCAAAAACAAATATTTTATTACGAGTTGGAAGTTAAATGGCTAGTTTATTGCAAATTATGACAAATTCAGCAAAATAACAAATATTTTCATTGACAAGAATATCATTCCATACTAAATTCCTGACAAAAGTTATGTTAAATACATTAATTTACATACAATATGTAATGCCACTTTAATAATATCACAGTATGTTAAATTAACTTCATGATGTTGTCAGAATAAAACATGGGCAGTAGAATATACCAAATACTAAGCAAATGCCTTATGAAATGTAGAGCAAACTATTCCTTTTGAATCATTAATACTTACTGGTATACTTTCCATAGTCAGTCAGTGGGTCAGTCGGTCAATAAAACTTCAGAGCATTGAATAATTGTGAAGTGAATTAATAAATGAAAGAATTGTATTCTGAACATCGAAAGTTTGAAATACTTTGGTTGGTATTTAAGTCTGCCAGTATTTCACAAAAATATGGAATTATAACTTGGTTTTGGTTTTTGTAGCCGAATGAAGACACATTGTAACAAAAAAATAATATCATGGCATTGTGATAAAATTAACTGTTCATACAAAAATATTGATGATTACAATTATTAGTAAATTATTAAATTTCCTGATATTTTAAACTTCGTATTATAGTTTGGCCGAGTATTCTCGAGAAATCAGAGCTAGGAGTATCAAATTTGTGACAAATAATAGTGAAATATTTCAAATGAACACCTTTGTCTGAGGTTATAAAACTTGAGATTGATTTCAAATCTTGTTTTGTGTGTTTTCTTAGATTAATTCTGTTGTTTTATAATTGATCATGCAGTAATTGCCATATAACATAAATAATTAACCTCAAAGGTTACTGAAACATTTAACAAAATATCTATTTGACAAAATAAGTTGTGACTGAAAAGAAGCTTTGAGTACAGCAACTGATCTCAAGTTTATAATCTCTGGCTATGGGCATTGATGGATTGCAGATTCACATTAAAATAAAGCTAAAAATACAGAAATAAGTTTATTATCAGAATTTTTTCTTGTACAAAATGATGGGGAAAAATAATAATAGAGAAAATTAACACAAATTTGGATAAATTCTTTGCCAGAATCTTTTAAAGAATAACTGGAGCTTGTTGATTAATTAACCAAAATATTGACTGACTTACTTTAAAAAGTAAATACATGTAGTAGAATAATAAGGGATGGGAATAATCAGTTATTTTGTAAACTAGTTAACCGGAAAATCTTCCGAACGGTTTATCAAACAAGAATACAAACATTTACTGCATTAGCAGATTAACACACAGTTGGTACATATACTGACATTTGCAATTTCGTGTAATCAAGTAGTCAGTCTCGATGAGTTATTTTGTAAATGTCCTTTGAGTTCAGTCTGTGTAGACACTAATGCCATTGACATGGTCAGAGGTAATATACAATGTATATTGATGATTTGCCATCACTTTTATTACTTAAATTATTAACATACAGAAATGTATTCTCTGTAAAATAGTTATAGTAAAATAGTAGCTGAAAATTATCTCAAGATGTCACACACACCATATATACCATGTACTGAAGTAACGACAACCATATCAGCATCATTTGAATAACCGTTTTTGAGGTTTCTTCAGTGGCATAGTGGGTATGGTTGCAGTTTCTTCAGTGCTAGGTGCTGATGTCATAGGGGTCATAGGTTTGAACCCCTTTGGGTTCACTTATGAATTTCCAAAATTTATTTGA
This sequence comes from Mactromeris polynyma, assembly GCA_032209605.1. NCBI lineage: Eukaryota > Metazoa > Mollusca > Bivalvia > Venerida > Mactridae > Mactromeris > Mactromeris polynyma. The sequence goes on from JASFXZ010000007.1 coordinate 4,652,052, forward strand.
AAGACATTTATTAAAGTCAAGTCAGTGAGACATTTAAGTAGCTAAAAATTATCACCAAACTATAGTTGTTTTGATGAAAAATGTTGGATTTTGTCTTGAATGATAATTGTACTAGGTTGTTTCTTGCAATTGAATAAGAAGACAAATTTTCCCATCATGCCTTGGCATCTGCAATGACTTGGCTCATTTTGCATTTCTCATGATACTTATACACTTAGCAATTAAATACAGCTATATAGCAATTTACAGTCGGACCTCATTCATTCAAATTCATCGGGTTCAAAATTTTAAGTAATACTTGGTTTCAAATAGCCCATTTCAATTTGATGTTCGTAAGAAGATACATCAGGACCTGATATTTATTTCCGATTATACCTAGTATTTGGACAGAAGGTTGTCGAATAAACAAGGTCCTAACCCTAACCCTTTTTGTTATTTGAGGATATTTTCGATATAGCTGTGTTAATTGTGACAAAATTGAGACATGAAAGTGGACTAATTTTGATGAAAAAGTTTTTATAACATACTTTTTTATATTTCAGGTATGGAATGAATCTCATCACACAACTTCATCAAATTGGTGCATTTGTCCCGAATGAATGGTTGTCCAGAATGAATGGTTTATTTTTGAACGTTATTAAATAACAAAAAGTGACATATTAGACATGAATGATATGTTTCAACATGGACCAGAAGACTTTTGTGTTAGAAAATATACAATTTATGTACTTTCCATTGTGAAATCTTGTATATTATGTTTGTTTTGTCCATAAAGGACGACCATGGTCCGTAGAAGTGACCAGATATAATTTGTTGCATCTTGTTGGTCTTACTTATTGCTATCTACTTACTATAACCACCCACTGACATCCATGACTGATCTATTCTCTTAACTGCTCCATCATCTATGGGTTTTAGTTCACATTTTTGATAGATCAAATACAAACCATTAATTGGTTTCTTCATCATATGATGAAGAGTTTTTCCCGATCACATGGCTTATTCTATGATTGAAAGTATTGACCCACAGTTGATGACGGCGGTTAAGTATGATAGTCAGTTGCAAGTTACAAAAGACTACCAAGGCCTGCCAATTGATTAAATGAAGCAGCCCTTGGATAATATGTGGATTGTCAAGTATTGGTGGTCAAGTAGAGCTTGACTTATGTCCCAGTTGTCAAAGGGGCTAACTCGCCTATGAAGTTCTGCCACATCTTAAGCAGGGTAGATCACTCTTACATGGTAAGACTTGTGGAATGGAGTGATATCTGCCATTTTGAAGTTGGGGGATATTACTCTTACTATAAACTTCCACCATTTCAAAATCGGGGAGGTTACTCAGAAGTCCACCATGCAAAGTAGAGTTATACTCGCTGTTTATAAAACGGCTACCATCTTATAACGTCCCTTTATTTCAAATGGAGGCAATGTAAGAGGCTACTGTTGTTTCGAATGGTGGCATAGAACGTAAGAGTTATGCCCCCTCCTTTAAAATGGCCACTATTATGAATGAGAGTAATGTCCCTTCATTACAAAATGGATGCAATTTAAGACATGATTAATGTCCCCTGATGTCAAAATGGCTGCCATTTTCGCGGAATATCAACCATTTTGAAATCAGGGGAGGTAATCAGTGCTGTAAATTTCCACCATTTTGAAAGAAGGGAGGCTACACTTGTTTCGAATGGTCGCTAAGCAAGGTAGACTAATGCCTCCTGCTTAAAAATGGCCGCTATTATGAATGAGAGTATTGTCCCTTTATTTCAAAATGGAGGCAATTTAAGACATGAGTGATGTCCCCTGATGTCAAAATGGCTACAATTTTCGCGGAATATCCACCATTTTGAAATCAGGGGAGGTAATCCATGCTGTAAATTTCCGCCAATTTGAAAAAAAGGGAGATTACTTTTGTTTAGAGTGGTCCTCTAAAAGGTAGAGTTATGCCCCCTGCTTAAAAATGGCCGCTATTGTGAATGATAGTAATGTCCCTTTATTACAAAATGGATGCAATTTTGGACATGATTAATGTCCCCTGATGTCAAAATGGCTGCCATTTTCGCGTAATATCAACTATTTTGAAATCAGGGGAGGTAATCAGTGCTGCAAATTTCAACCATTTTGAAAGAGGAGAGGCTACTCTTGTTTCGAATGGTCGCCAAGCAAGGTAGAGTAATGCCTCCTGCTTAAAAATGGCCGCTATTATGAATGAGAGTAATGTCCCTTTATTCCAAAATGGAGGCAATTTAAGAAATGAGTGATGTCCCCTGATGTCAAAATGGCTACAATTTTCGCGAAATATCCACCATTTTGAAATCAGGGGAGGTAATCCATGCTGTAAATTTCCGCCATTTTGAAAAAAAGGGAGATTACTTTTGTTTAGAGTGGGCCGCTAAAAGGTAGAGTTATGCCCCCTGCTTAAAAATGGCCGCTATTGTGAATGATAGTAATGTCCCTTTATTACAAAATGGAGGCAATTTTGGACATGATTAATGTCCCCTGATGTCAAAATGGCTGCCATTTTCGCAGAATATCAACTATTTTGAAATCAGGGGAGGTAATCAGTGCTGCAAATTTCAACCATTTTGAAAGAGGAGAGGCTACTCTTGTTTCGAATGGTCGCCAAGCAAGGGAGAGTAATGCCTCCTGCTTAAAAATGGCCGCTATTATGAATGAGGGTAATGTCCCTTTATTCCAAAATGGAGGTAATTTAAGAAATGAGTGATGTCCCCTGATGTCAAAATGGCTACAATTTTCGCGAAATATCCACCATTTTGAAATCAGGGGAGGTAATCAATGCTGTAAATTCCCGCCATTTTGAAAAAAGAGAGATTACTTTTGTTTAAAGTGGTCGCCTAAAAGGTAGAGTTAAGCCCCCTGCTTAAAATGGCCGCTATTGTGAATGAGGGTAATGTCCCTTTATTACAAAATGGATGCAATTTTGGACATGATTAATGTCCCCTGATGTCAAAATGGCTGCCATTTTCGCGAATTATCAACCATTTTGAAATCAGGGGAGGTAATCCATGCTGTAAATTCCCGCCATTTTGAAAAAGGGATATTACTTTTGATTAGAGTGGTCGCCTTAAAGGTAGAGTTATGCCCCCTGCTTAAAATGGCCGCTATTGTGAATGAGAGTAATGTCCCTTTATTACAAAATGGATGCAATTTTGGACATGATTAATGTCCCCTGATGTCAAAATGGCTGCCATTTTCGCGAATTATCAACCATTTTGAAATCAGGGGAGGTAATCCATGCTGTAAATTCCCGCCATTTTGAAAAAGGGATATTACTTTTGATTTGAGTGGTCGCCTTAAAGGTAGAGTTATGCCCCCTGCTTAAAATGGCCGCTATTGTGAATGAGGGTAATGTCCCTTTATTACAAAATGGATGCAATTTTGGACATGATTAATGTCCCCTGATGTCAAAATGGCTGCCATTTTCGCGAATTATCAACCATTTTGAAATCAGGGGAGGTAATCCATGCTGTAAATTCCCGCCATTTTGAAAAAGGGATATTACTTTTGATTAGAGTGGTCGCCTTAAAGGTAGAGTTATGCCCCCTGCTTAAAATGGCCGCTATTGTGAATGAGGGTAATGTCCCTTTATTACAAAATGGATGCAATTTTGGACATGATTAATGTCCCCTGATGACAAAATGGCTGCCATTTTCGCGGAAAATCAACCATTTTGAAATCAGGGGAGGTAATCAGTGCTGCAAATTTCAACAATTTTGAAAAAAAGGGAGATTACTTTTGTTTAGAGTGGTCGCCTAAAAGGTAGAGTTATGCCCCCTGCTTAGAAATGGCCGCTATTGTGAATGATATTAATGTCCCTTTATTACAAAATGGATGCAATTTTGGACATGATTAATGTCCCCTGATGTCTAAATGGCTGCCATTTTCGCGGAATATCAACCATTTTGAAATCAGGGGAGGTAATCAGTGCTGCAAATTTCAACCATTTTGAAAGAGGGGAGGCTACTCTTGTTTCGAATGGTTGCCTAGAAGGTAGAGTTATGCCCCCTCCTTTTAAAATGGCCGCTATTATGAATGAGAGTAATGTCCCTTTATTCCAAAATGGAGGCAATTTAAGAAATGAGTGATGTCCCCTGATGTCAAAATGACTATAATTTTCGCGAAACATCCACCATTTTGAAATCAGGGGAGGTAATCCATGCTGTAAATTCCCGCCATTTTGAAAAAAAGGGAGATTACTTTTGTTTAAAGTGGTCGCCTAAAAGGTAGAATTATGTCTCCTCCTTTAAAATGGCCGCTATTGTGAATGAGAGTAATGTCCCTTTATTACAAAATGGATGCAATTTTGGACATGATTAATGTCCCCTGATGTCAAAATGGCTGCCATTTTCGCGAATTATCAACCATTTTGAAATCAGGGGAGGTAATCCATGCTGTAAATTCCCGCCATTTTGAAAAAGGGATATTACTTTTGATTAGAGTGGTCGCCATAAAGGTAGAGTTATGCCCCCTGCTTAAAATGGCCGCTATTGTGAATGAGAGTAATGTCCCTTTATTACAAAATGGATGCAATTTTGGACATGATTAATGTCCCCTATGTCAAAATGGCTACCATTTTCGCGAATAATCAACCATTTTGAAACCAGGGGAGGTAATCTGTGCTGCAGATTCCCACCATTTTGAAAGAGGGGAGGCTACTCTTGTTTCGAATGGTCGCTAAGCAAGGTAGAGTAATGCCTCCTGCTTAAAAATGGCCGCTATTATGAATGAAAGTAATGTCCCTTTATTTCAAAATGGAGGCAATTTAAGAAATGAGTGATGTCCCCTGATGTCAAAATGACTATAATTTTCGCGAAACATCCACCATTTTGAAATCAGGGGAGGTAATCCATGCGATAAATTCCCGCCATTTTGAAAAAAGGGAGATTACTTTTGTTTAAAGTGGTCGCCTAAAAGGTAGAGTTATGCCCCCTGCTTAAAATGGCCGCTATTTTGAATGAGGGTAATGTCCCTTTATTACAAATTGGATGCAATTTTGGACATGATTAATGTCCCCTGATGTCAAAATGGCTGCCGTTTTCGCGAATTATCAACCATTGTAAAATCAGGGGAGGTAATCCATGCTGTAAATTCCCGCCATTTTGAAAAAGGGAGATTACTTTTGATTAGAGTGGTCGCCTTATAGGTAGAGTTATGCCCCCTGCTTAAAATGGCCGCTATTGTGAATGAGAGTAATGTCCCTTTATTACAAAATGGATGCAATTTTGGACATGATTAATGTCCCCTGATGTCAAAATGGCTACCATTTTCGCGAATTATCAACCATTTTGAAATCAGGGGAGGTAATCTGTGCTGCAGATTCCCACCATTTTGAAAGAGGGGAGGCTACTCTTGTTTCGAATGGTCGCTAAGCAAGGTAGAGTAATGCCTCCTGCTTAAAAATGGCCGCTATTATGAATGAGAGTAATGCCCCTTTATTTCAAAATGGAGGCAATTTAAGACATGAGTGATGTCCCCTGATGTCAAAATGGCTACAATTTTCGCGGAATATCCACCATTTTGATATCAGGGGAGGTAATCCATGCGATAAATTCCCGCCATTTTGAAAAAAAGGGAGATTACTTTTGTTTAGAGTGTTCCTCTAAAAGGTAGAGTTATGCCCCCTGCTTAAAAATGGCCGCTATTGTGAATGATAGTAATGTCCCTTTATTACAAAATGGATGCAATTTTGGACATGATTAATGTCACCTGATATCAAAATGGCTGCCCATTTTCGCGGAATATCAACCATTTTGAAATCAGGGGAGGTAATCAGTGCTGCAAATTTCAACCATTTTGAAAGAAGGGAGGCTACTCTTGTTTCGTATGGTCGCCTAGAAGGTAGAGTATGCCCCCTCCTTTTAAAATGGCCTCTATTATGAATGAGAGTAGTGTCCCTTTATTTCAAAATGGATGCAGTTTAAGACATGAGTAATGTCCCCTGATGTCAAAAAGGAAGCCATATTTGTGGAATATCAACCATTTTGAAATCAGAGGAGGTAATCCATGTTGTAAATTTCCGCCATTTTGAAAGAAGGGAGGCTACTCTTGTTTCGAATGGTCGCATATAACGTAGAATTATGCCTCCTCCTTTAAAATGGCCGCTATTGTGAATGAGAGTAATGTCCCTTTATTACAAAATGGATGCAATTTTGGACATGATTAATGTCCCCTGATGTCATAATGGCTGCCATTTTCGCGAATAATCAACCATTTTGAAATCAGGGGAGGTAATTAGATTTAAATTAGAACCTTTAAATTGCTTTAACATGTTTCTATGTAATGTATTTTCGGTCTAAATGTGTATTTTTATGTATAAAATAGATTTTAATGATCAAAATAAATATTTTCTATAACAACAAAATTAATCACTCATATTCGGTATTTACGTTCATATTCACGAACATGAATCAGCTCATGGAATTCGCATTTAAATTAGTACCTTTAAATTGTTTCTATGTAATGTATTTTCGGTCGATTTTATGTATATAATATATTTTGATAATCAAAAGTAAGTATTTTCTGTTACAATAAAATCAATCACTCATGTTCGGTATTTACGTTCATGTTCGCGAACATGAGTCATATTCGGTATTTAGTGATACCCTTTCAAAAACAAGCGTCTGACGACTGGCAGTGGGTGGACACGTAAAAAGCATTAGCTTAATAATCACTAAATTAAGTATTACTTTAGTTCAGGGCGATTGCCTATGATATATGCACCGAATTCTCCAACCAATATCGTATTTGTTAGAGTATGTCAATTCCTGCAAATAGTTTTGGTGAATGTTATATGTTTTCGCGACTATAATTGACGTTTTGTTTCAGACGCGCCTAAGACAGAAACAATGAATACCAGAGTCCTTTCAAAAATTGCGATCGTGTGGTTAGTGGTGTTGTTGATCAAAGACCTTTCAGCAACATTGTCTAAGAGTGACAGAGGAAAAAAGAAGAAGAAAGATGAAAAGAAGGTAGATAATCTAAAGACTAAACTTAGTAAACGGTCCCTGGCTATGATGACTCGCGTTCTGGGATTATAGATAGTTGGTAGACAGGTCTAGGCTATGATGACTCTCGTTCTGGGATTATAGATAGTTGGTAGACAGGTCTAGGCTATGATGACTCGCGTTCTGGGATTATAGATAGTTGGTAGACAGGTCTAGGCTATGATACTAAGCTTGTGTGTGACTTATAGATAGTTGGTTGACAGGTCTAGGCTATGATACTAAGCTTTTGTGTGACTTATAGATAGTTGGTAGACAGGTCTAGGCTATGATACTAAGCTTTTGTGTGACTTATATATAGTTGGTAGACAGGTCTAGGCTATGATACTAAGCTTTTGTGTGACTTATAGATAGTTGGTAGACAGGTCTAGGCTATGATACTAAGCTTGTGTGTGACTTATAGATAGTTGGTAGACATGTCTAGGCTATGATACTAAGCTTTTGTGTGACTTATAGATAGTTGGTTGACAGGTCTAGGCTATGATACTAAGCTTGTGTGTGACTTATAGATAGTTGGTTGACAGGTCTAGGCTATGATACTAAGCTTTTGTGTGACTTATAGATAGTTGGTAGACAGGTCTAGGCTATGATACTAGGCTTTTGTGACTTATAGATAGTTGGTAGACAGGTCTAGGCTATGATACTAAGCTTTTGTGTGACTTATATATAGTTGGTAGACAGGTCTAGGCTATGATACTAAGCTTTTGTGTGACTTATAGATAGTTGGTTGACAGGTCTAGGCTATGATACTAAGCTTTTGTGTGACTTATAGATAGTTGGTTGACAGGTCTAGGCTATGATACTAAGCTTTTGTGTGACTTATAGATTGTTGGTAGACAGGTCTAGGCTATGATACTAAGCTTTTGTGTGACTTATAGATAGTTGGTAGACAGGTCTAGGCTATGATACTAAGCTTTTGTGTGACTTATAGATAGTTGGTAGACAGGTCTAGGCTATGATACTAAGCTTGTGTGTGACTTAGGCCAACACATGTTAGTGTACATTGTCACCAAACTTGTTTACAATAGTAGCTGATTATTTGTGTAATAATAAAAACAAAGACTAGTGGCTAGTCGTCTGGTAAACAATACAGAGAATCTATATACATCATATATTAATTATTAACCCCTGAAGTTAAAGCATTGCATCAACATAAGAGAAATGCACAAACAACTGTTGTAGCACTGTAATGCATACTGTGATTGTATCATTGTCAAAAATCCTCAATATCAGATAATCATAAAGAGATTGTGTTTTCACACATGTAGACTTGAACATAGGAAGGTAACATCAATGATGACCTATCTTTGATCCAAGATATGGGCAAACAGTATGTATCATTGAAACGGTTTCTTTTTTGTGCAAATCAACATGCTCCAATTATTATTGAACTTCTATAATTAATACATGAAAGACTAGAAAATTATTTGTTGTTTGTCAACCTAATTATTATCATAACAAAGTTAATTGCAATTGTACTGTGTCGTTAGTAGTGTGTTATTTATACGAAAACAAAAATGAAACATGTGAATACATTTTCGACTTCCACCATTATGTACTTAATTGCGACATCTTTTCGGTTTGTGACCTATTTGTCTTCCTCTCACAGCATTGGTCGAGAGTTTACATGTTGATTAATAGTTTGTTTGTTATTTGCCAGTTTTTGGTATATTTATTAATTTCAGACATAAAAATGTAAGTCCTGTTTTAACCCAAAAATCACATGTATGCTTCCTTTATTTTGAAAGGACCTGTAGACTGTGTCTCCTGCTAATCATGGGGGATACTTTAAGTGTGAACGTCTCTTCAATTTGTTACCAGGGCAACTATTATTTCCATGTTCTCAGTAATTAAAGTAAGCAGTTATATATCTGATGAGTAACAATAGTTTTGACAGGTATTTTATTCCTAATTATTGTTTATTTATGTGTAGCTTATTGATATTTAATGAAATTTTAATATTCTCATAGGTTTCAACTGTATCAGACACGAATGTGAATGAAAGAGGGTTGGTCAAAACTGAAATCAAATGGAAAGATGTTGTCACTGAACATGCAGCTTACAATGATATGGAAAGACAAATAAAACAATTTGAAGGTGAAACACTTGGATATGTTACCCCTGTAAGTTTATATAATTCTGAGCTGAACAATTTGGTTTCAAATTCTACCAATATTATAATCAGATTCTATATTATGTACACCCCTGTGCAAATGATCATTGGGTGTTATATTTTGCAAAGGAAGGCATGTATTTACTGAGGCCCATTTTTAAGGCCAAAAGAATAAAATGATTTAACAAAGACTACATATTTGAGACCATTTGCTTGATATATAATGTTAAATTTGTAGCCATGTAATATTCCTTTGATTTAGCATCTGTCAGGGTTTATTTTCAGCTGTTGCTATATTCCCAATGATAAAAAGTATATATTTTCCCAATTTGAATGTAAAAATTCCCAATATCTGAAAAAAAAGTTTTGATTCAATTAAGCCCAATATTGACAAAGTTAGAGGCTTTTCTATGTTACTATATATATACATAGCAATTGTTGTTTAATTAATCACTACGTCCTTTAATTTGATTCCAAAATTTTGCTGTAATTTCTAAGATTAACACGTTTAGAAAATATGCATGCTCCAACAAGAGGCTGAACTAATCTTGCAAAATTAGGCTTCAAATGGGTGTGGGCCTGGCAGCACTGTTATGAGACGGACATAAACTGGACATTTGTGAGAGTTTAGGGTGAAATGAAATTGCCTTTTAAAGCATGTAATCATTCCACAGAACAGAATATAAGGACCAGAAATCAAGCTTTTTTGTCATGCAGGACAATAAAAATGTGTTTGTTTGACCATAATTGAGAAAATGTATACATGCATATTTTTGCAGTGGAATGGTCATGGATATGATGTTGCCAAGTTGTTTGCTCACAAATTCACCTACATAAGTCCAGTATGGCTACAAGTGACGAAAAAACCTAGTGGGCATTATGTTATTACAGGAGGACATGATATTGACAAAGGTTGGAATATTTCAAGTGTAATTTACTGTTTAGTTTGTTTCTTTTCATCAAGTTTTACGCCGTTCTTAATCAATTTTTTCAGTCATATAAGGCGTCCAGTTGATCTAACCAGTTTTTCTGGAGTTAATTATCAACTAGTACTAACTTGCTCTTCCGCAAGCAACTGACAACTACTCCACATATGGAGGACTTGTCGTAGCAAATGTCAAGGAAGAACATAATCTGCCAACCCGCATCTGCCGGGTGATAGTCTAGTGTTCTACCAATTGAGCTAGCCAGACTGGCAATACTGTTTAGACCAGTGATGTGACAATAACTATTGATATTAGATTAATTAACACATACTGTTCAAAATATGATGTTAGGGAGAAAACTTGTTGTTGTTTTTTTTACATAATATACTTCCATGAAATCAAAGGGCGATTCAAACAGCTTATACAGTTATTTCATTTAATTTCTAAGCATAGAATACATGAATATCATAAAATTTGGTGAACAAAATAAAGATGTTCCCTAAAAGAAGAAATATTAGAATGTGAATAACAAATTGATATAATATTATACTCTAGCTGTGAATAGATATCAAGATATCAGATATCAGGCTCTCCCATCAAGCCTCTATGAATGACAGGTTGATTGCACACTCATATATAGCTTTTTTATGCTGAGGTGGTTCTTTGTAAACAATATACTACATGTCTGACATTTTTAATATGGTTATGGTTTGAGCTCTCGATAATGAGCTAACCTCAGTTTGCAATTATATTCACACTATAAAACACTGCTTATGAATTTTTACATTATAACATTTATGATATTGCAGGATGGGTATCAGATGTTACCAAAGGAAAGTCTACCAAAATGGGTTTGTATTACCTATATAAAGATTTAAGTCTTTGCTATTACTCTAGTCCCTAGGGATGTTCTGTGCGCATAATAAGGTCCAGAGCTCATTTATACATCAATGTGTAGGGGAATATCTCAACTATAAGACAATCTTGGGTACAGTTATGGCATCTTGGTACCATTTTAGAAATCCAAAATGGCCACCAATATGGCCGCCAAAAAAATGTGAAAAAAGTCTCTATCTCATTGTCAGTCTGTCCTATTTTTATGAACACCATGACTTGCTATTCTAGGACTGAAACATGAACGTTTCTCCTCAAAACATTCGTAATTCCGTAATTGATTATGTAACTTGTGCTTATGCTGCTTGGCTGCATATTTCTGGCAAGGTTGATATTTGTGTTTAAGCTGAAGATGTTCATGTTGAGTTATTGTGATTGTCATGAATTATTTCTTGTCAACTGTTTGATGTTTTACACTATAGAGATTACCAGTTTGGCTCAATTTTGTTCAAACTCTGTTCAGAATGTTTGTCTCAATAACATCTCAAACCAGATTAATACTGAATCATCTTGTGTTGAAATAAGGTTTTTTGATAAAATCATAGAAAAATCTTGATAATCCTCAACATGCCACATAGTCTGTCTGATCTACATAAAGTAGGAGAAACGTTTTTTCTGTAATATGAACTTCAGGCCAAGCTTGAGACTGGCTTATATGTAGGGCAAAAAATGGGAGTATTAGATTAAATCATTGAAAAAAGGCATGTAAAAATGCTGATATGTGTATGAAGACCACATGAAAACTGGTCTTGTAGCTTTTGTGAAGCCTGCATTATTATGGTTTTGATGATTTCAGTACCAAGAATACTGTTTGATGGATGGACTGGTGCTGACTATCAAGCAATGTTTAGCAGTGAGGATGGCATAGAAGATTGTGTAAATGCTATGCTTAGTTTTATTATGGTGAGTCTGACATACATGTGATGAATATGTTATTTTACCTGAGCAAATGATTCTCTAGGTGAGCTATTTCAATTCCCCATGCCTTTTGTGCGAGGTCAACAGCTGGCTTGGGTACTTTCTAGGTCTTATTTTTGGCCCAATCTTAATTAAACTTGGTCAATGGAATCTCATACATACAAGATCTTCATCGAGTCATTCAGTGTGAAAAATTGGGTCACTATGTCAGTTATTTGAAAAACCTTGTTAACACTCTAGAGCTCTTGTTTTGTATCGGCATGAAACTTGGTTGGAATGATACACTTTATGAAATCTAGGTCAAGTTCATTTGGGGTCAAGATTTTCTTCTTCATATTTATCTTTGAAAAAAATAGTTTTCTCACTAGAAGCCAAAATCTCTAGCTGATGTAGGTGATATGTGATATGATTTTCTCTAGAATCAAAACTGAATCATCTGGGATCAAAAACCATGTCATCAGCTCAACTTACGGAGAAACCATGTTAAAGATAAAAATGTAATATTTCCTACCTGAACTGTGTGTAACTTGATTGACAATTTTTGTCTTTCTGAGGTGTAAGTTGGGTGTAGAACTAGGGGACTGGGTCATATACATTGTACAGCTATATTTTGTACATGATCTTTCATGGTGAGTAAGAGTCTGAAGATTTGTCTTTATGAAGTCAACTATTAACTTAATGACTCTCTAGAAATCACATATTTGAGTGGATCTTAATGAAATGTGTGCTTGTTTCTGTATAATCTGGTTTATGTTTGAAACAGGGTCATATTGGGTAAAAAATTAGGTCAATTTACCAAATTATTGGAAAAAAACTTTATGACATTCCTGAAGGGAGTATGAGGCTCATTATTTACAAATAGTCAGAATCATTAAATGTGCATGTCTAACCCTAAAATATGCACTTGGTCAACATTTTGCGATGAGCCATGGAAATTCAATTGCACATATTCAGTATTTCTACTGAATCTTATGGCTTTTTAATGAGAGATTAATCAATGCTGCTATAATGGGAGTAATCATGACTTTAGTTATTTTATTAATCTAACATATACCTACTTCAATTCATTATATTTTAGGAATTTCCCTTAATATTTTACAGGAAAACAAATTTGCTGGTGTGGTTGTTGAAATCTGGTCCCAGTTTGGTGGTCAGGCTAAAAAGTAAGAGATGCAATTTTTTTCTCTTAATATTAATAGCTTTAAAAACTATTACTGATACAATAAATGAACTTTCTGTGTTGCTTCTTTTATTTTATCTTTGACAAGCGTTTTAATTGATGAAACATCTGCCTTAAATGTTAGAACTTATGTTTTAAAGGCTATACAGTATGACTTAAACTTTGTTAATCTCTTGTTGTTGAAATATCCCAAAAAGGGGATCAATGTAACGTCTGGTGTAAAAATCCACTCCAGCTCAATATTTCGGCCACACTGGGCCTTTACCAAGAGAAAAGAACCGATTGTTGATCTCAATTGTTTTGCTAATATGACATCAATGATGTTTGGTTTATCGCCAGTCTGTTACAGTACTCCATGTTTTATGCTCCCACAGGAGAAGCATATAGATACTGCTCAGTCTGTCAGTCTCATTCTTGTCTGTGCTACTTCATGGCAGTGATTGATTGGAATTCAACGAAAATTCATGGACATTTTGCCTACCATTAGGAGATACACATGTTTTTATGATGTTCTGATTCAGTTATTGTTAGCTCACCTGAGTATGGGGTGCTCATTGTGAGATTTTAGGATTGATAGATTTTTGTTGTCAGTTTAGTTGTCAAAGCCAGGTCAGAATTTCATTTCTTTACAAATTCTTGGTAAATATTGACTGGGTTATGTTCATACAAAAACTAAGAAACTAAGACAAAGTCTGAAGTATGGTAGAAATATGTTGTATTTCATTTTACTACCCAGTATGAATTCTTCCTGATAGTAGGTTTCCCATTGTTGGGTATGTGTGGTTGTAAAACACATTTCATGTCTGGTGTGTTTTCCTATGTATGTAACCTTAAGTTGGTGATTTAAGCATTTATCAATGTTTTGCCCAGGGGGGAATTGCCGGGATACACAGGACTTCAGAATGGTGGGAATTTTGACACGCCAAATGATCAAAGGAAATAGACTTTGGCAGGATATTTAATAAATCCCGGAAATGGGGAATTAGCATCTTCCATTGTGAGGATTTAGACAAAATGCTTGGCTCTTGGGTGGGGAATTAGGGCCCCAAAAAAGACAAATTGTCTAATTCATCTGGGTCAGCCAACTGCTTCCCCTGGGGCAAATATTGATTGGTGCATTATTCAAATATTTATTGGATTATAATTATGTGTTACAGAGAACTGGTGCACTTCATCTCTCATATGGCACAAATGTTTCATGCTGGAGATAAGGAAATAATTCTGGTGATTCCTCCACCAGTATATGATGGGTAAGTATCCTGTAAAGATGATTTCTTTGTTGAGGTATAGTGTACTTGTCTGTGTATGTGACCTCTAAAAGTGCAATACAAGTCCTTGTGCTTATAAGCCGCTCACTAAATGTAACCAGCTTGATAGTGCAGTGATCTCAACATCACCATCAAGAAAATAATTGACATGTTTCAGTATATGAGCGCTGATATGGGATTTACAACCTCTTCTGTAAGTGACATCATTTCAAGAAAACACAACATGTGAGGTCACTATTTGCAAGCAGGAAACAATGTTTACTCCATATGGTCACGTCAGGTTCATATTGCCATATGGGGCAAATACTGCTTACTGTCAGTGCATGGTGACGTTGACCGGAAATGAGGTCACTTAAAGAAGAGGTTGGAAATCGTACATCTTGCTCATATATATGTATTATCAAGTACATGTTTGATTTTAATTTTATGTAATTTTGTGCCCCCATAAGTGTGTGGGACCATTAGATTTACCCATGTCTGTCTGTCCATCCCACAAAATGTGTGTTGTTCAATAAGTATTTGACCTAGAATATCAAAACTTAAAGGAAACAAAAGGAATCTTAGTCATCGCACAAAGTTATGCATCTTGGTTGTTTTTGGATTGCATTTATTTACTAAGAATCAGAGTTACATCCCTTGTTTGATTGAAGTGCGGGCACCTGGAGATGTATTATTGTGTGATGTCTACAGTAACAACGGAAGTTTTCAATATTTACGTTTTTTCTTCTGATTTGTTTGCATTTTATTGTAGAAATTCTCCCGGTATGTTCGGTAAGGAAGATTTTGATTTACTCGCACCTTTGGTAGATAGATTTTCTCTGATGACGTATGACTTCTCAAATCCTGGAAGGTAAGAACTTTGATACAAACTTTGTGTTTCATCTGCAAGGGATGTTGGTTTGAGCCTATCGTTGTTATGATTATAAACATTATTGTTTGATTGTAGAAGAAAATATTCCATAATAATATTGAACATGTGAGTTTGATTCCTGATGTATTTCCTATAAGCCACTGTTTGTCTGAAATGCAGTTTGTATTCTCCTCTCACCAAACGTGTCAGCTACCTACTGGAGAACAAATTACAGGCATGAGAATTTTCTGCGGATTTGACACTCGCAAGGGCTGTTTTTGAGACAATTTAAGCCACCTTAGATGCTTAAAAGCCAGGAATTACACACTTCCCACTGTGGGAGATTTAAACAAAATGCTTGACTTCAGGCTGGGGAATTAGACCCAAAAAAATTGTCCAATTCTCCTGGGTTAGCCCGCCTCTCTCCCTTTGCAGCAAACTATTTGTTGGTGCATTACTATGCATTTCATAATATTTTCAATAATCACATATTCTTTATTTGCTTATTTCCTACTTTGCTTGTCTTTGAACTCATATTGGTGCAGTTGTATTTTGTCATAACTTGTTTACATGTGGATTGATGTATATTACAGGCCAGGGCCAAACAGTCCATTACCCTGGGTAAAGCAGTGTGTCTCAACATTAGATCCAACAGGGGACTCACCATATAGAAGTAAAATCCTCCTTGGTCTCAATTTCTATGGAAACGATTTTTGGTCAGGAACTGGTGAAGCATTACTTGGACCTAAGTGAGTATTTGCATAAACAATAGAAAACAAAATTACCAGATGATTGTACCTCTATGAACAATGTTTGAAGGGAGAATGAGTCATCGAACCTCAGGACCCATCATGAGGTCCGTTAGTTTGTTGCAAAAAGTTTGTGAAGCACTCTTCTTCCTCAGCTTTACAGAAATCCTAATGAAACTTCATAGGCTTGATTACAATAAAGTGTAAATGTGTGTAATCTTTTCATGGTCGCTCCAGGCATTACTGAGTTATGTGCCCTTGACTTAGACAAATGTATTGGTACAAGTCATGGAAGTTTATGAATAGAACTACTTTCACGGTTTTGATGGGAAATCTATAAAACTTTGTATGCATAATCTACATGAAGTGTAGATGTGTATGACATAGATCTGTTCATATTTCAGGTGTTACATTCACTTGGACATGAGCAAACTTTGTACAGTATCAGTACATGAAAGTTTGTGGCATGAACTTCTTTTACTTTTTATGGCCCCCTTTGAAGAAGATAGGGCATATTGGTTTGCACATGTCGGTCATTCCGTCTGTCCGGGCTGTAACCTTTTCGTTTCCGATCAATAACTCAAGAACCCATTGACCTATCATCCTCAAACTTGGTCCACACATTCATCTTGGGTAGAACCCTATTGATTTTACAAACATCTCTAGTTTATGGTGATTTTCTATTTTACAGATATATTGAGATTCTTCAAAAACATAAACCCAAACAACAATGGGATAGACAGATTGCTGAACATTATTTTGAGTACAAGTAAGTGTCACTCTTAAATGCAAATCCTTTAGTGAAAATTTCTAATTATTATATAAATCAAATTGGAATCAGACAGTAAGTAATTAATTGTCTTTATCTTTAATGTATCAAAACATGGTTTGCTTACTGTATCAATACATAGTAACTGTGTGTGTTTTTTGTTCAGCATGTTTCCATATTGAATTTTAAGATAGTTTTGTTATGTTCATGTGTAGTTGATAACTTATCCCCTATTTGCACTTCTGAAATACAAATATTACATAAATAATCATATATTTGCTTGTATGTTAAGTACACCTGCACATACTCATTGGTTTAAATGAATGAATGCGACTATTGAGCATGTTTGGTACAGAGAAGTTTCAGCCTGACCAGCTGCAGGCTGGCTTGCTTAGTGGGTAGAGCAGGTTCAGGTTCAATTCCAGGGTTGGGCAGGTTATGTTCTTCTGTGACATTTGCTACGGTAAAGTCCTCCACATGTAGAGAAGTTGTCCCTTGCTTGGAGAAGAGCAAGTTAGTACTGGTTGATAATTAATTCCAGGAAAACTGGTTAGGTCATGTGACAGATAAAGTAGTTCCTAATCCTTATCAATTTTTCGATCATGTGCTATCCTTCTTCTTACGTCATTTACTTTTTGAACAGGCTTGGTGGAGCTCAACATACTGTATATTTTCCTACACTAAAATCCATCCAAGAAAGACTACAGCTGGCATCTGAGTTAGGCGTAGGGATTTCAATTTGGGAAATTGGTCAGGGATTGGACTACTTTTATGATTTATTGTAAATTGCCGCTTAATTAACTGTGATGATTGTATGTATCTATGCAACTGTGCTTTTTGGTTGGCAAAGTCATGCCAATGTTATCACATTTTCAAGATGAGAAAGTGCTATTTGTTGAAATCTTCACTCAATATAAAATTGTACAATATTGACTAAGAGTTCTGCATGAGCAATATGGGTTTCTACCAGAATTCTATTTTTAGAACTAGAGACTTGTTCAGCATATGTACAGCTCTGTTACAAAAGGGTGTTCCAAAATAGGGACATTGTACCATACTGTTTACTTGAAACGATGTGAAATTAATCACCGGATATAGTTGTTGGTTGTAGAGGGATCCCAGTATTGATGTATTGTTTTTAAACTGAGGAGATTTCCCCAAGTGCATTTACACTCATTCAGGTAATTGTTACAGCTGCTTCCATCCAATCTGCCAACAAGATCTTGGTTTTTTCTCTTTTTTATCCCCCCCACCCGAGTTTATGGGACATTTTGGTTTAGAAATTGTCAGGCATGCTTTCCACGAAAATTATATTCTTGCCAAAATCATCAAAAATGGTCCACTTAAACACCAATTAAGCAAACTGTGAAAAGTGTGACTACTGATGGCTGTTCAAGTCTTTGATTTCATGTTTCGTATACATACTTTATGCTTTTTTGTGTGAAATGGATTGTGCATACAATGACTTGCTCATTTAATGGCTGAAGCCCCTCACTCCTTTTCTCATCATAATCATGTGGAATATCTTCATTTTCTTGATTCGCTACTAATTTTGACAAAGCAGAAATTGGCTAACAACATAATGTTGGCATCCCTGCTCATACTGGCAACCTTTTCATAATGTTGAACTTTTATGTGTCTAATTTAGTCAGACAAATTGTTTTAGATGACATCTTCTATTTAAAATGTTATTATATAACAGTATAGATTAGATCTAAACTTGTGTTTTGAGTTGTGTTCAAACCCTTATTTATATTTCATTGTGTTTTTATTTGCTAACAAATTATTTAATGAATAATAAAATACGAGAAAAACTTAGCTGTAATGTTTTGTAGTGTTTCTCCATGTATAGGTTACAGCATCCTCGGTACCCAGGCTATTCATAACATTATATATAATAATGTATGTTATGAATAGCCTGGGTACCGAGGATGAGGTTAGAGCAGATGATGTGTTTTATACAAGTTTTTAGACTCTTCCACAACAAAATCTGTAATAGTGACGTTGGGTTAGGTAACACTGTACTCTGTGGCAGCTGTTTCTGCGTCAGACTTTTATGCAGCAATAATGAAATTTCTTTGAAATCCATTTAACAGTGTGGAAGTAGTTTGCACCTCAGTGTACCAAAAATGCCCGTCTATACATTACAGTATGTCTGCAAACTATAGATTCCTAATGTCTATGATGAATCTTGACAAGCAAGGGATATTATGCCCCTGTGACCCCAAAAACAATAGGGTTCCCCTGCTACCCAAGATGAATGTGTGGACCAAGTTTGAGGATGATAGGTCAAGGGTTTCTCGAGTTATTGATTGGAAACGAAAGGTAACGGACCAACGGACATGTGCAGACCAATATGCCCTCTCTTCTTCGAAGGGCATATATATTTGCTACATACTGCATCTACATTTTATTATGTGTTCAAAGTTTCTGGGGAATGGAGGATTAAATGGTGTATAAACTGGGTTCCAGGATTTTAAAAGATACTAACACTTGGAATTTCCACTATCAGGATAGGAAAAAGTACATTTGAGCGCTGCTGTACGATTTTCAACCTCTTCTATAAGTGACATTATTTCCAGAAATCGTCACATGTGATGTCACTATTTACAAGCCCTTAACAATATTTACTCCATATGGTCACTAGGTCTTCATATTGTCATATGGGGCAAATATTGCTTACTGTCAGTACATGGTGACGTCATATGTGACATTTCCTGTAAATGACGTCACTTACAGAAGAGGTTGGAAATCGTACAGCAGCGCTCATTTTGTGATTTGAGATGTTATAATCTTGAGCCCAGGTGATGACTTAGAATCGAGGACTGAATGAAAACATAGAATAAAATATCAGTAACGTTGTGGTTTTAAATTTTAATCATGGCATTAACAATTCAAACAATATGATAACATATAAGAACTGACTTCTCTTTCAGCACAGTTATCCAGCACATATTATTCACAGAGATTTCTGATTGTTGCAGTGTTTATTAGTAAAATGACAATTGGGTGACATAACTTATACTATGCTTGAAATGCAGCAATGAACAAAGTTGATAAAATATGTTTAAAAGCATAGGTAGCAATTTAGAAGGAATTCTGATATCAATAATTCAAACATGCAAATCTAAACAGGAATTGTAAAATAATACTTTCAGCATGTATGACAACCTGCATGATGTACTATGACTGCATTCTATTAGAATGCAACCATTTCACATGTTTTAACCATTCATGCATATATAAGTACAGGTACTGGTAAAGCATGGCTGTTCGTATCTTCACCAATATAATTAATTATGTACATAGCACACACATACAGAAGGCCTAAACTGAAGCATTAATTTCTTCAACATCTACCTACTCTCGAAAAATGTGCCTTCCTGAATATAACAATCCCGCCACAATAAGATATTTGGGTATTAATTCCATGTTGTGGCTCTTGTGTAAATTTTCTCTTGACTTTCACTTTCATAACAAATTATTTATCATTAAATATTTCTTACCAGAATGCGCATGAAAACAGATTGTATATATTTATAGAGCACAAACTTTGCATGTTTTTGTTAAACAAGCTATTTTGTTTTCATCAATTTATGTTATTTGTACCTTCGTCTTGTCGACTCAAAACTTATCTATGCTCCAGGGGAAATAAATGTTCATGGTTGGTGAAAAGCACATATATGTAAAAACATGGCAAAATTGAGAATATATCTCGTAGAGTAATTCGTACAATAATGCTAATTAACATAAATCATCAAACAAAAAACAATCTCTTAAAATGATACATGGCCTATGTTTTAATCATGAAATGTAAGCTGTTCTTTAGTTTAAAAACATCAACGTACTGCACTATTATTCCGAAGAAGATTTCCGTCAATCTTGTGTGCATACAAATCAAATTGCACATGCTCGTAAAAGATAAGTAAAATCAGCAAGTAAGCACTATACAAATTTAGCAAAGCCCATTTTTACAAGCACTTCATCAATACAAACATCATAGTTTTCATTGGATGTATCTATAAGTCTTAGTTCAACCGCACCAGTTGCTTTTTCCTGTCCTAACACCAAACCAATCAAATCTTTCTCTTGGGCCAATTCTATGAATTTATACTTAGCAGCTTCAAACCAGCTTCCAGACTTCGGTGAAATCTCTAAAATGGAAAAAAACCAAAGCAATAATGAAGTCATCGCTATGTGAAACCAGAAATAAACGTAAACATTTTTATGCCAAATAAAAATGGCAAACATCATGCCAATTTTACTGTTAGCTAGATCAACAGTAATCTGTTCAATTTGTTTTGATCTAGTATTGAGTATTGTAGGACAATGTACAGATGCCATAGTTTAATCTTCAAATAAAATTTCATTGAACTCGATTTTCATCTACGTATATTGGCAAACTTAAGGCCTAGACCAATCAAGGTCGATATTACAAAATATTCAGTAATTTCTAAAATGTATTGAGGAAACAATGTACAGTAGAACCTCACTTAAAGAACACCTCATTAATAAGACCACCTCATTAATAAGACCACCTCAATAATAAGACCACCTCATTAATAAGACCACCTCATTAATAAGACCACCTCATTAATAAGACCACCTCATTAATAAGACCACCTCATTAATAAGACCACCTCAATAATAAGACCACCTCAATAATAAGACCACCTCATTAATAAGACCACCTCATTAATAAGACCACCTCAATAATAAGACCACCTCAATAATAAGACCACCTCATTAATAAGACCACCTCATTAATAAGACCACCTCAATAATAAGACCACCTCAATAATAAGAACACAATTTTCAAGTCCATTTTCACTGTTTTGCTCTTAATTCAACCTCAAAATTAAGACCACCTCAATAAGAAGACCAGTTTTCAAAGAGTCCCAACGGTGGTCTTATTATTGAGGTTTTACTATATAAATATATCAAGAAACTTTGAAAAGTCCTTGCAATATGACTGTATGTTCTCATCTGTCTGAAAAAAGGTGTATTTTATACCATTTATGGTGTATTGAAAAGCATTTATCGCTGAAGGCCAAGGTCATCTTTAGGCCAGTCACTGAAGTGATGCATCTAAATTATTTTAACATCAGAATCAACAAAACCATATGAAATATTTTGAATTAGTAGGTGAAGATTCTCAAATGTCTATGCCTCGTCACTGGAGTCCAAAAAGGGCCCTAATTATTGCAAAATTAATGCCAAAGTTAACTTGCACTACATAATCACATTATAATGGTTAAGTGTAAGGCATTAAAGCAATGTGTTTGATGGTATCAGAGAAAAGTGGATTTGTCCCGATCACCTGGGACAGACAGGCCGACCGATGGGACAAGGTGATTCCTGTATAGCCCCAAAACAATCAGGTGGTGGTGGTTTAGTTATTGTTGGATACTTACATAAATATATCACGTTGACCATGTATGGCTATTTACCGATTGACGAGAATAGTTATGTTGAAATAGAATAGTTAATAATTCATATCGAATCGGAAACAAACAACATAATAACACAGACTTACTTCCAAGCATTGCATTAAATGCCATGGCAGGCAACTCACAAAATTGTTTTGTCAAAGGTCGTATCTCATTCAACATCAATACACTGTATTCTCCAATATCTACCTGATACACTGACACCTGGAAACATATAACAAACAGCATGTAAAGTAATGTGAACAAAACAAGTCGGAGTGAATGGTCCCAGCAGCAAATTATTCTTCCCTTTCCTACTTGAAAACAGACCATTCATGATAAAATAGATTATATGAATGATTGAACTTAGAATTCAAAACAAGAGCAGTACAGGGGGACACAGACTCATATATGCAGGATACATAATCATAAAAAGAAATCTTGGCTCTTAAGGACATTCAATACAAAGAAATCCAGCGTCACTAAGACTTCATATGTAACTAGCTTGAACCCAGTGGCATCATATGCAATATCAACATCAGTACACACGTCTGGATAGTTCACAAGGTAGAGCGCTGGGTAATCACACAAGGGGTCCGGGTTTGATGTCCAGGCAGGGACGGTCAAGTCTTCCTATACTTTAATTATTTCCTACTAAACTGAGCTAGACATAAATATGGACATATAGGTTAAGTAGACACCAGGCACCAGGCAGGCACATGGTAACCAATATTTAACTTGCTGGCTGCTCATCAACCGGCCATATCAGAACGGACCCCTACAGGTATTTGAACATTCGACTACCCGTTCCCAAAGCAATTGCCATAACCAGTCAGCCACGGGAGACATAGACGCTGGCAGCACTCTAGCTTTGATAATAGCTCTTCTTTTTTCAAAAACAGAGGTGCTAAAATATGATATATTCAAATCTATGTCCAGTAAATACCTGTAGTTTGTCTGCAAGACAAAAGAATCTTTAGAATTAATAATGTTTACAAAAACATACCACATCATCGCTGACAAAACTGTGTATCTTCACTCTAAACCACACCATATCCTTCTGACCAGCGTAGTAATGTCCTACCTTAATATCCTCTTTGGAAATCTGAAAAAGACAACAAACTTTTCAACACCAAATTGTCTAAATTATCATGCCCCCCCCCCATTTTTTCTAAACACCTATCTAGCATAAATATTAGAGAACAATAAAAACATAAATTTCATATTTTTCCAATGCCCAAAAATTGTAACAAGAGGGCCTATCTATCAACCAAGTACCCGAGAACTAGCAAATTACCCAAGTACTAGCTTCACGCAGATAAATCTACTAAGTATGTCAATCACCTTAGAAGTTTGCTGACATCAGATGCCTTAACAAATGTCTAACTTTGACAGGAAGGGGCACATGGACTATCTGTCTTGTTGATCTTATGTGATCAGATAGCAGATTCATTTGGTCAAGAGTGAAAATGGCTTCTTGTGGAGAAACACCATTATATTCACATGTACATCTTCAAAAATAGTGAGAGTGCATTTATTAGAGCAGAACCATTGAAAAGAACAGAATATGACACATATTTTGGACAATATCACTCAGAAGTGACTTTATCAGACACAAATTTATTCTATGCAGATGAAATGAGGCATTTCCCTCTTCAATGATATGTCTGTATGTTTGTACAACGCATTTTTAACTAAGATATTTCTTCTAAATCATCCAAATATTTCTAACAAAACCCACACA
Organism: Mactromeris polynyma; assembly: GCA_032209605.1. Classification (NCBI taxonomy): domain Eukaryota; kingdom Metazoa; phylum Mollusca; class Bivalvia; order Venerida; family Mactridae; genus Mactromeris; species Mactromeris polynyma. The sequence goes on from JASFXZ010000007.1 coordinate 4,675,911, forward strand.
TTATTAAGCACAAAGAGATGAAAGGGTCAGGTTTGTACATCCAAGGGCAATGCCATCAGGGATGGGCACTTCTAGTTTTATGCAAATTTATATGTAACCTTTTGTGTCTCAAGACATAACTTTCAGACATTTAATTTTAGTAGCAGTATACTTGACCTTTGTTTCCGGGAGGGAGTGTGTGTATAATAATGAGATATGAAATTTCACGTATACTTACGACTTGCTCAGTATTTGTACCATAATAATCCAGCATGTCCATCAACAGTTTATTTAACACGTTCATCTCACCATATGGAATACACTGAAACACAATAAATCTCCACAATTAACATTTAAGACAAATTAATCTGTAAACATACAGTACTTAAGTATGAAATACTCCTTGTGTGTTCCTTCTGGGAATTATAACCAGAGACTATAACTAAAAATGCTTGTTTGGCATAACCCTATCTACCTGTGACAATGGCCCCTACTAAAAAAAAATTGAGGGTTTTTAGTTGGATTTTTTTAAGCATCATTTAATAGTTAACACAAGTATTTCTCAGAAATAATTTAAAACAAATATTTACCCACCTAAATTTTTGCAGGTAGGCTTATGCCAAACAAACAATGTTTTACGAGATGGCCTCAGCGAGGTTCAAACTAAAGGCACAAAGGACAACATCTGATTCACCACACAAAACATGTGGGCTTCCTGTCATGCATTAACACTGCACAGGGCTTCAAAACAATGGAATTCAAATCCACTTCCAACTATAGGAAAGCATGATGTCAGATCAAATTGAGTTACACAATTTTGTAATCAAGTATAATTAACTCAAATCAAGTAGTATCAAACATGGGTACATCTAAGTGCCCTCCTCCATTGTGTAGGGCACAACTCAGTTTTATACCACATCCAATAATTAATAACTAGTAAGACCCACAGACTTTCATTTCAACAAAATAAGTTCCTTACCACAAAGTTCGAAGGATCTCTGACAAAGTTAACATGAAGGTCAAAGTATTCTCCAACAGGGGGAATCACAAATGGCTGTACAACATCGTCCTGTCCATCTTTACTGCGGCCCAAGATTGGCCGACTTAAAGCACAATCATTCATATTTACACTAGATTTGATTGTGCGTGGGTGCAAGTCAGTAGACATATCTAAATTGGAATGTGGCACAGAATCTGCAGTCTGACTTGTTGACAAATTTGTAGCAAACTGCTGAATGTTTTCAGTTCCATCCCCATTTAGACTGGATTTCTGCAGTCTAGTTTGCAAAATGTTTTCAGATCCATCTCCATTTAGACTGGATTTCTGCAGTCTAGTTTGCTGAATGTTTTCAGTTCCATCTCCATTTAGACTGGATTTCTGCAGTCTATCATTAAGTTTATCTACATTTACACTATCTTGGTTTATAATTCCATTCTGTTTGACCCCCTCACCAGCATTATCAACACTTTCTGGTACATTTTTAACATCCACATTGGTACTTTTTGAATTGGCACCAGAAATCTGGGCCAGAATAGCATCATTAATGTTGATATCCTTCTCTCCTGATGTATCATACAAAATAATGCTTGGTATTTCTTCCCTGAAAATAAAAATGCCCAAAGACCATAAAATCATGTTAATGTGCCATCAGTAAAGGTATTTGAGGCTATCATTTCGTAATATTTTGCAATTTGGTTCCCTATTGGCAGGCAATGTGATACAGTGGGCCAGTTCCCCATTGGCAGGCAATGTGATACAGTGGGTCGGTTCCCCATTGGCAGGCAATGTGATACAGTGGGCCAGTTCCCCATTGGCAGGCAATGTGATACAGAGGGCCGGTTCCCCATTGGCAGGCAATGTGATACAGTGGGCCGGTTCCCATTGGCAGGCAATGTGATACAGTGGGCCGGTTCCCCATTGGCAGGCAATGTGATACAGTGGGCCGGTTCCCCATTGGCAGGCAATGTGATACAGTGGGCCGGTTCCCCATTGGCAGGCAATGTGATACAGTGGGCCGGTTCCCCATTGGCAGGCAATGTGATACAGTGGACCAGGGATACAAAACAAAACGTTTGCAACTGTTAGCCGTAACTGAACGCAGGGCTGTGTTCACTTTATAATGCTATCGGTTGCCTTTATTAGATAAGAGAATGTGTCGAACCTGCAAGATATGACATCATGGAAAAAGTTTAAAATTGAATCTCTGGAAATACTATAGGTAAACCAATTAATTATTTCAAGTAAAGCTTTACACCTGTCAACAAAAAAGTAACTCTAGCTAACATATTTCTACATGATTTGTTGCTACCTATTTGCAATATTTCTTACCGCACAACAATGTCAGCAACACAAGATTTCCCCAATGCTAGTTCACACATCTGCTCTAATGCTGTCATATTTGTAGCCACTTCTTCTAAGCCGTACAAACTCACCTCCACAGCCTGTAGAAATATATAATCAACTATACAGCTGCACATAACAGCCTATATGTATCTGCACGGCTGGTCAATGCACAAAAGCAAATGCCATCAAAAAAATAACAAGATATGTTTGTAAAATATTATGCTCCCATGTGACCTTAACCTTTGACCCTGTGACCCCAAAATCAATAGGATTCCTCTGCTACCCAAGATAAATGTGTGGACCAAGTTTGAGGATGATAGGTCAAGGGGTTGTTGAGTTATTGATCAGAAACAAAAAGGTTACGGACCAACCGACATGTGCAACCCAATATGCCCTCTCTTTTTCGAAGGGGTGCATTACAACATACTGTTATAAAAAACAATTATCAATTGTTCAAAGATGTTTGTTATCAACCAGAAAGTCCTCCACTCAGAAATTTGAGGACCAGACTCTAGCTTCAGACAGTCCCTTTAGTTTTAGAATATGAAGAGCCATAATTGCTTTATTACTTTATTGCTCACTAGGCTTACCACTGGAGTATCATGTCAGTGAAACAGAGGTCAGGTATAAACTTGAACCTTTTCCCCAGACTGAATCTGTTGGCTTGTTTTCACACTACCTTCATAAATTGAATCTACCATTACAGACCCCCTAACACTGGCATGGAGTGCAATGATCAGAAGAAATTTGGTAGGTTGAAGGAACATTTCTGAATGACTATTTAAATCGGTCCTGCAGTTTTTGACAAAAAAGTTTCTCTAAGTTTCCACTATAGCAATACATGGGAAACCTGTACTGCCCCCTGGTGGCCATGTATTTTTTTTAATGTCCAGAGTGGTCTGGAAGTATTTGGTGGAGTAGAAGATTCTCATGGTTTCCACAATACACTTTAAAGAGAACCTACCACATCCATGGCAGCCATGTTGTTTTAACATCAAATGATCTGAAGGACTCTAAAAGAGGATTACCCAATCAACATTCCCAAAAAGTTTGATCAAAATTAGCATGGTTCAGCGGACATTCTTCAAAGAAATTGTTGACTTTGGACAACTGACTACAGACAACATGGACATTATTCTATCTTCACAGCTCAACCTGGCAATTGCTAGGTGAGCAAATATATGTCAGTATTGATTTTATAACACAGATATTAATTTTCTGGAAATAAAATACTCTCAGCTCTACTTTAAGAAACAAATTCTATCAATGTAATTACTATGGCATAAGCGCCAAATAGTTGTGTTAATTATCATTATATGAGCACCGCTGTACGATTTCCAACCATGTGACGTCATCATGTACTGCCAGTAAGCAATATTTGCCCAATATGGCAATGAAAACGAATTGACCATATGGAGTAAATATTGTTTCATGCTTGCAAATAGTGAAATCACATGTTGCGTTTTCTTGAAATGACGACACTTACAGAACAGGTTGAAAAGCTCATAACAGCGCTCATTTAGCCTTAAAATATTGTTGATAGAATAAGCATTACCTGATAAGGTAAAAGTTTATTTATCTGTGGATCAATTGGGTGTAACTGTTCTGGTAAGAGTTCATCTGTATCACCGTGGTCCAAAAAGTAGCATTCAACCTGAAATCAAGATAAAAAACTTCAGGAATATGAAAGTTAAGTACATGATAGGAGCAAGTACTTGGCTTAAATATGCTTTATGTTCAGTCTGCACAATTCTAGCTATAATATTTTATAACAAAACAATACTTTTATCATAACGCCTGAATTACAACTGACTGATTGAAATTTGCCTGTCTTTTATGATTTGTTTTTCCTTAATTGTCATGTATATTACACAGTTCTACAAGATGAGGCAAATATTGTTGGCATATTTGAACGGGTTATATAAATCCTTTACTTGTAGAACTTAACTTGTACAAAGATATGAATGAGTTTGATCTATGATATTCAATCCATGCAATTAACACATCAACATGATGAACAAATCTCAAAATGTTTCACTTGGTAAACATACCCAAGATCACTAGGCAACCTATAAATGCCTGATACAAGTCAAAGACTACAAGGTATATACCCAACACCTGAATCTTTAAGCATAAAGCTGAGTATGTAGTACTCATAGTTAGTATCAGGTAATCACAGAATCTTAAAAGATGTACTTGCAGACCTTTTTCTATAGTTGCTACGGGTCAGACTATCTGACCAATTCCCAAAGCTAAACATATGTTGTTTTTGTTCCAATTCAGAAAAAAAATCTCGATCAGAAGCACCAACGAAAAATCATCTACTGGAGAGACCTGATATATCTTGAAGCTCTTTGAATAACTCTCACCATTATTGTCCCTTGTGTCATAAATGTTTGTGGACATTTTGTGTTGTTTTTTTACATTTAAGAAAGGTGAATTAGAATGCTTGTTTGTATAAAATTGAGATATGAAAAACCTGCTTTTTAAGCTATGAAAATTCCAAAAATTGGAGTTGAAACGATTAAAGTTTTCTCAAATTGGCAAATTTATGACGCAAATTTTCCCAATTTTTCTAGGGTCTTTTTCCAAAAATGGACAGAAAAAGGAATGACTTGAGTTTTTATGACTTAGTTTACCAAGTAAATCCATCGTGGGCGTTTGAGGTCATAAAAATTGAGATTGATCTTCTCACTCAAATCTCATTTTTGTGTAATATTTTTAATGCAGGTAAGATTATGAGATTGATGACACAGTAGTCAGTATGAAGAATAATAAGTCTGAATATGTACTGAACATATATGAATAGAATGCATTGACCACAATAAGCAGAGAATGACGAGCAGTTTTGAACCTGGAGACAGATTTCATGTTTAATATCCTCGAATCTAATTCTGTGGATTTTCATGAATCTCAAGACAGTTTTGTTTTCATCAGGTTTTATGCCATTTCAACAATTTTCTGTCCTCAGTTGACCTAACCAGTGTTCCTGGAATAAATCATCAACTGCAAGCAACTGTCAACTTCTCCAAATGTGGAGGACATGACCGCAGCCAATGTCATGGAAGAACATAACCTGCCTAACCCGGGAATCTGTCGGGTGAGAGTTTAGCGCTCCACCAACTGAACTAGCGGCGCAGGCTCAAAATCTGAAGACAGGTGTAGAGCGACTAAAGTCAGAATAACAGACCAGTCAGGCAAAAATTCTATTTCTGAATGTAATCTCACCTTCCCGTCCTTTTCTGAAATCATCCTCACCCTGTGGAACAGGTCATCATCATGTGCAATGTAAGTGATGCCTTCCCTTATAGGAGATTCTGAGGAACAACTTCTGAATGCTTCTTCAAGTTTTGCTTGATAAGCATCAAGTTTTTCACTATAATCCTCTCCAACTAACCGTAACATAACGGACAGGAGTGATGAACTGATGTACGTCACATGTACGTCCCATTCTTTGTCTTCTGGGAGCTGAATGTCCACTGAAATTGAAAATTATAATATGACCCTTCCAAAAATATATGCATAAAACACAGAATTTTGTATACAGTAGACATTGTAATATGAGACCACACAAGGGACGACCAAGAAGTGGTCGCTTAATAAAGTGGTCTCTTAATAGATATCAACAAATTTAACGAAAGTGAAGTACAAATGAATGTCGTACTGAACAATCAAAACTTATAATACCATCCTCCTGCCATTCACATGTATCTATGGTGTGAAACAAAGCTTGTAAATATAAACCACTCTATCAGCTCACTAGGCAATAGAACATAGTACAAGTGCCTAATTCTTAAATTCCACGTAAGTTTTCCAATGTGACAAGGTTCATGTACTTTGAATAGTGTAGTTGTCTCATGCTTAAAATTCAATGATTTTCTAATCACACACGCAAATTTTTCTTACTAACGTGAAAGTAAAAGGCGAAATTCAGACACACACATTTACAAGGGTACATAATAATTTTCAGTCTATAAATAAATAACTGTACAGTGTACTCATCACAGTAACACGAATCTGCGCATGGCATGACGTCATGAATTCAGTGACAGCTTTTAACTGGAATAATTCTAAAACTTTATTCCACGTGCGTATTAAAACAGGCTCCAGCAATGCAATTCTAGAACAATTTCTTGCATGCTGAATAAAGTAAAGGGTATATTAAATCTATTTTTGACCACAACAGCTTTAAACTCAGCTGAATTTTATGCATCTCTAAATTGATTGTGTAATGCTCATTCAAAACAGAACTAGACCATTTGCACAAAAGCAAATGTACATAGAAAACCAGCAGTATTTCTGATATATAGTTCAGTCTTAACAATAAATACGGGATTATTGGATTATGTTTCTTTTAAACATTACAGTAATTGAGAATTTTTTTTTAAATTAAATTGCTTCAGTCGTATACTGCCATGGGAACAATATTTATACTGAAAGCAGAATGTTTCAGAAGGGGAGAGGCATAAACCTGGAGTGGCTTCAAAACCAAGTACTGTGGTATCACTTAAATTCGCTGGGGTCAAATTTCGCGAACCAGTCGGTTATAAACTAAAAAATACCCCATAACAAAAAGTTGTGTGTTCTTTATATAAAAATCGTAAACAAAGTAAAAATCAGTTTATGCATTAATGTTCCATTTAAACCACTCTTACGTACTTTGAGTAATCAAACTGTGTCAAAATATTCCATGTTTCTAAGTATTCCACAAAGATTATCAGAAAAAACAGCGACATATTATGAAAGAAAAACGTAACTGCATATACACACATTTTCGGACAGTTAAAAATTCGGATAGCCATGTTAGTTTCGGAAGTTTAATAATCGTGTGGACTTAAATTCGCGCTTCGTCTCTAGTGCGCAATACGCGAAAATTCGCCCTGCACGAATTTAAGTGATACCACAGTAGTTTCTTTACAAAGATTATTTACCTGGATGTAGACCGCTGTCATCAACATCTCCCGACACTGCTTGTACCGATGCAGCAGCTGCCAATCTTTCACTAATAGTCTGACTCTGCTTGGACTTCACATACAACTGTACTTCCACCACACCATCTGTAACACAACATAACCCTGTTAGCATTATCGACATGGAGACTACGTAACACACCCAGTCACAGAGCGGATAGTTTCAAGTTCACACTTTTCAAAATTTCAACTCTTGAGTTGTATAATTGTATCTACATAGTAATCTGTAAAGTCATAAACAGTATATTCCAACATTACTGCTAAAACACAGACAGGGGAAAATTTAGCAAATGGTGGACAAGTTGACCAGGGGATGAGTAGACTGGAGGACAATTTGACCAGGGAATAAGTAGACTGGGGGACAAGTTGACCAGGGGATGAGTAGACTGGTGGACAAGTTGACCAGGGGATGAGTAGACTGGTGGACAAGTTGACCAGGGGATGAGTAGACTGGAGGACAAGTTGACCAGGGAATAAGTAGACTGGTGGACAAGTTGACCAGGGGATGAGTAGACTGGTGGACAAGTTGACCAGGGGATAAGTAGACTGGAGGACAATTTGACCAGGGGATGAGTAGACTGGGGGACAAGCTGACCAGGGGATAAGTAGACTGGGGGATGAGTAGACTGGAGGACAAGTTGACCAGGGGATGAGTAGACTGGGGACAAGTTGACCAGGGGGTGAGTAGACTGGGAGACAAGTTGACCAGGGGATGAGTAGACTGGGAGACAAGTTGACCAGGGGATGAGTAGACTGGGGACAAGTTTATTAGGGGACAAGTTGACCAGGGGATGAGTAGACTGGGGGACAAGTTGATTGTAAATTGTTTGAAAGTTATGTATAAATATTATATATTATATGAAAGAACTGGGTGAACAACATTATTACCACGTAAACTCTCAGGTATAGCAATTAATGCTTCATCCTGAACCATGTCAGCAAACATCCGTATAGATGCAGAGCTCCAATCTGTTTCTCCCTGCAATAGTTAAATAACAACATCAATTGGTCATCAACCATAATTTGTAGTCAACTGGCTTCAAAATTATGTTTCTTTTTCATACAAAACATTCATGTACTTTGTGTATAACAAATACGTCAGGAATAATTGATTAGGACAGCTGTTTTGTCTGTAAGGTCAATGTTCGTTTGTCTCCTGTGTTGTAATAACAATATAGTTTTTAATAAAACTTATCAAAAGTGGACAGTGGGTAACAACAACTATTCAGACAAAACTTCATTTGTTTAGATTCAACGAAGACCACAGGTTGGTAAATATAATGTTTGCAAATTTGAAGTGTAAGTCTTATTATTGAGGTGGTCTTATTATTGAGGGGGTATTTAAGCAAGGCTTTACTGTACTATACAGTTATATTATCATATTTCTGCTATCCAACATTTCAGCTTACTATGCATCATCAGGAATATATCAGTAATCCATCACATCTAACATATTTACCTCTAAGGGTTGAATACCATATAAACAACAATTGATAGCTTGATACGGATGCTTGGCAAGTTCAGGGGACAGCCATCTTGTGTCTTCTGTTTTAACAAATTCCACGTTTCCATAATCCACAAACAACAACTCCACTGTGCCCTAAATGTAACAACAGATTGTGCACACCATGAGATTCCTATATTCTATCATATGTCCAGCAGTGTAACGCGTCAAACATTTATACATGTACTAGTAGTATTGTAACATCCTTTAAAGATATATCATGCTCATTTTTTTGTTCATTTGTTTACCTAAACAAACATGTAAAATTTACTTTATCTAGTTAAACTTCAATTAATATGCATTATCACAGAATACATTTACAGTCGACTCTCGTTAAGACGAATTTTTCGGGACCGTCGGAAATAGTACGTCTTAACGAAAATTCGTCTTAACAAAAATTCGAAGTAAACGTCCGGAGGCCATATTGTTGGTGTTACGTGAGAAAGTCTAGTTCGTGACGACTGCTTTGTGTTTAATCGCCATTTGCATAAAACAAATGTTAAAGATTACGTGTTTTAATTAAAGTACATGCTTAATTAAATCACTAATTTTGGCATGTTTTACAAATTATCGGTTTGATCGCAGTGTTCAACAATTCGACATGTTAGCATTAACACAATGTAGTCTAACATTTTGCAAACATGTACAAATCCTTCAATTATGTAAACAATCGATAATTAAATGTGCGAAAATACAGGTAAATCATCTCAGTGACGTGTGAAAACATTCGTCACCAGCAGGATACAATCCGACTTCGTGTTAAACAATAGATTTAAGGTGCAAACTTGTTAAGCGGGACTTCGAAAAAACTTTGACGTAACGAAAAACTTCCAGACAAAAATTCGTCTTAACCGACAGAAATTCATATAGACAAAGAAGGATAAAATCGGGACTTTTGAAAAACTTCGACGTAACGGAAAATTCGTCTTAAGCGAGTTCGTCCTAACGAGAGTCGACTGTATAATGTATTGCTCTGTATCTGTCGAAAAAAGAAGTTTATATTATCATAAAATTAAAAATTACTTCAGTCAGTATTTTAACAAGCGTTTTTTTTTTACTAGTTTTGTCTGTTAGTAATATGATTAAACAAGATTGTTTTAAACGGTTATACATGACAAAGGTTCTTATTAATGGTGTTTTAGACAATGTAACAACAATACTGGATGAAGCCCACTGAAAAAATTTAGGTTCAGATGAGCAAGTGGCTGCATTATCATGGTATCCATTATCAACTGACAATTGCATTGTACAGACCTGATACTATTTTAACGAAAACATGTTCACTTTATAGTCTTTCTGGAAGAAATTATCTTCAATCTAAACTAAAACATGTGCTTATATGCCATCCTCAGGGGTTACAGCAAATCAACATGGTTTATGTCAAGCATGCATTTTCAGGGGAAAACTATCAATTCTTGACGGATTTGCATAAAGTATTTGTCGTTTGAAAGATAAATGATTCAAGCTTAGAATTTGTTGTATATCATGGATATATTTTAATATTTGAGATGACTCCTTGTACTGTATATATCCTAGTGTGACCTAATTCCGGTTGGGTAAGGAAACAAACATTTGCTTTGCAAAATATCTATTGGATATACGAATAAAATTCAATAACCTGCATTAATAAATTAATTTCCAATCAAATGCATTTATTTCATTGTCATTGCACCAAAAATCGATCCTCATTGAACAAAAAGTCTGCTGTCATCACAACAACAATCGTCCATTTTGAAGAGGACTCAACTCCGTTGACGTCACTGCGCGCGCAAAAACCAAAACTACTACCGGTCTGAACCGATCAGATAAAGTGTGTGTTTATAATGCAGACGCGCTGTCAAATTTCAAAGTCACCATTTCACCGGAATGAGGGCACTTGACGATACACATGCTATAGAAGGGATACAGGGAAAGAACTCTAGAAGAGACAATGGTAGAGAACTCCTGACATTCTCCCGTGCACTAGACAATGCTTAAAACATCAATAATATTGGACTCACATTTTCCTTCTTTTGTAAAATTTCTGCTCGCGTCCATTGTCCATCACCACTAAATATACCAGCACAATATCTCCCTTTTTCCAACAATTTAGCTGGTGGAGCTCTGGTTGACTGTAAGTACAATTGTAGGTATTCATTCAACAAAATACACATTCAACAAATAAAGTTTGAATAAGGGACATATTATAAGATAACAAGAGATGTTTGTAAAATATTATGACCCCCTGTGATCTTGACCTTTGACACTGTGACCCCAAAATCAATAGGGTTCCTCTGCTACCCAAGGTGAATGTGTGGACCAAGTTTGAGGATGATAGGTCAAGGGGTTTATGAGTTATTGATCGGAAAGGAAAAGGTTACGGATCGACCGATCAATGGACATACCGACTGACCGGCATGTGCAAACCAATATGCCATCTCTTTTTCGAAAGGGGGTCATAATGACATAATGCTATGCTCAATTCCTTTAAATATTTCTTACAATAATTCTGATCAACAAATTTTACAACTTTATTGCCCCACTTGTGAGTGCATGGAATTTGCCTTTTTTTATTAAAATCAAAGACTCAACTTCATGCACCTATGTACCCGATTTATTTACAGATTTTTCATGCTTAGGAAATTGAGTTTTTACAACAATTGCTGGCTCGTCCAAATAATTGTACATAATAAGTTTGGTTGTTTAATCAAAACTTCTTTTATAACTATTTATGTATGTACATCAGTATGAGCAAATGATGTTTTTATAACTGTTAATAAAAGTTGTATCAATTTTGTACGAGTGTAATTGGTGTTGAGTATTGTACATCATTGAGCATCAGTCAACAGATCTAAATGTCATGTTTTATACAGCTCCATGAAGATAACAAGGCACACTTACACTGACCTACATTACAAGGCTAGTCAAAAAGCTCAAAATTGTAACAATCGTTTGATCAATTCATAATCTGGCAAACACTGTGATGATAATTTAATAACAGTACTGCATATAAAATTAAATATCAGTATAACACGATCAAACTAAATAGTTTCATTAATTACACATTTGACACTTGAAAAAAAAGTATAACAACAGATATCACACGAAAGTGATGGAGGCCCCTAAAGTGAAAAAATCTTGTATTTGATCGTTAAAATTCAGACCTGACTTGTGCTAGACACACCTTAACAGGGGTTTCATTTGACCTTTGAGGTGACTCTTTGACAAAGGTCACATTTTGACTCATAGGATTATGGCTGAAGGGTCACTTTTTCTTTATATTATAGGTATTTTGGCTATAAAATGGTAAAATCTGGTTGAAAGTTATCAAAATGAGCCACAAGATTCAGCACCTAGTGGAACCCCTCATCAAGAATGTCAAGTTTCATGGATGCCATTGAACTGTACAAAAGTCAATGTCGAGACACGAAGTCTCACACACGGACAAACAAGGTAAATACTGTGCAGTGCAACCTACTTTATTTCAGAGAGATAAAATCTGTGATTCATTGAGAATGTTAGTCAGTGCTGAGAGAAATCACTTACTTTACAATGTTTCTGTAACATTTCTGTTATGCTATCTATTATGCTGTCTTCACGTTGTACAAAGAAATATCCAGGATGACCGATAAAGGTCATATATACTGTAACTGTTTCCCCATAGTTCACTAACATTGTTTTAGGTATCTCTAAGTTCTGGAAAACAAACATGACATAATATAATACAGCACATAGGATATAGTATAATTTAAAGTCAACAGTTTACCAATTAAGTCATAAAACATAATTCGGCACGAATTCTGAAATCAGCTCCAGTATTTTTTCCTACAAAAGAAGGTCATGCTAGCCAAGTAGTGCATACCTCAGTACCTGACAAAGCTTGTTATTTGGTTTACTTAATTGATGTTTCCTTACTTAAGGAATATCAAAAATAGGAATAAGACACCTAACAATACATGACCTCTGTGCTTCATGTAGCTGAAATAATTTTTGTGTTAATGTCTCAGATTTGAACCGAGTAGGTTTAGTAGGGTGTTTTTAAGGAAAAGAAGGGAACTAGTAGGGAGCAAGTAAAAAAGCAGGGCCGGCTTGACTGTCTGAATACTGAATATGTATCTTACCATATAAGGATCTTCCTGCACAGGGTACACTATCTCCCGTTTGGTGCTAGCATTACTGAAATATAAACCCGAAATAAAACATCTAGTGGCTGTGATCACATGACACCTGGGCCCGTATTCACAAACACTTTAAGACTGAAACTCAGACTTAGACTTTAAAATGTTAAAGTTATTTTTGCTCCTACGATTTTATTTTTAATGAAAGTTGGCAAAAGTGTAGAATGGGTAACACAAATTATTCTGACAAAATTTCATCCATTCAGATTGAACGAAATCGAAAGGCCGGTAATTATTACTTTTGCAAATTTTTCAGTCTAAGTTTACGGGCCAAGCTTAGTTGCTATGTGTTTTATGACTATAATACTGGAGGGCAATTATAAGCGCTTGCATCAGTCACCTGTGTACCTGCGATACAGGGGAATAAGATCTAAATTTCAAGATGCAAATTTCACTTACAGTTGACTAGAATTCATGGTTCATACAGAACTTCCCGAAAAAAAATCCAGCACTTTTCCCCCATTTTCAAGGACTAAAAATGTTGATATTTTTGGTATAGAGGAGAAGGGATCCAGTGTATTTTTAAGTTTATCCCCCTGAGATGACCATTACTGCAGCACGGATAAAATTACACAGGGTGAGAATTACTTTAATAGGGCATATAACCTGTCGAACAACCATACCATACTGTATTATCATACTATCGTCTACTCAGCATTTGGCCCTGTCAAGAATAGCTCTGTCATTTTCACATTATTTTCACCATAATTGGCATGTTTGTCATTTTTTGTCCTTTTTCTAATCGCAGCAGAAGAATTCAAGGGCAATTTACCAAATTATTTTTTTCAAAATTCAAGTACTTTTCAAGGAGTTTTTGGCTGTTACAAATTCAAGTAGTTTTCAAGGAGTAGGCATCAAATTCAAGAACTTTTCAAGACGTGTGTGAACTTTGTAGATACAATCAAAACAACATTAGCTATATATAGCCTTTGTCCTACCAACAAGATACCACATTCGTAAATATCACAGTTATTTTAATTAATGAGGTGGTTCATTAATAAACATGTATCATTAAACTTTCATTCATAAAACAAACATTCTGACCAGCTTTCTTGATGACAAAGTAGAAACGGTGGCCTCTCCTCTCCTAAAGGGTTACTAAAATATGCCTAGTTTTAACCCCCCCCCCATGACCAGACTGAACTTGACCTAGACTTCATATAGACAACAATCATACCCTATTCAATCAAGATGAATTGAACATTTGCATTTAAGTAACACCATCTCCAAGACATTGCACAAAAATGATAGAATCAGTAAAACACTTACGGTTCAACCCTTGCAATGTCCGTCCAGCTTTTTATAAGATCTAGAAGATCAGGTGGCGGCTCATCAGAGTAACTTTCCTTATACATGTGGGGAATTCTTGTATTCCAAATGCCATTAAGTTTGTTCTCCAAAATCTGTTAATATACAACAGTAATTCAAAGTTCACATTCATTTCAAAGCCAAACTCAAACTGTTCTCTACACAAGTAAAACAACTTGGTGGGGGCTCCTAGTAAACTTAAACCAACTTATTTTTTTTATTAATAAAAGAAATTACTACACAGATAAAGCTGTCAAGAATGTCGAGTACACTGATGTGTCTAAGCAAAGATTACATCAAATTCTTCAATTGTGTTCATGGGTTTTAAACAAAAAACAAGAAAAGCACATACAACCTTGAGCACATCAGATCCAATGGACATACACATTGCAATAGCAGCCCACTTGAACATCGTTAATTTACATTATCACATTGCCTGGACACTTATTTCCAATATAAATTGATGGTCAAGCGAGAATGGCATCAAAGACCAAGAAATGGGAATCCTCCCCTATTCCATTTCAAGAAAGAAATGTATTGTAATCAAGCATTTTTTTTTATAAAACCCAAAATAATTGTTCACTAAGGGACAAAGTCCCAATTACGTCCTACACAAAATGCAGATACTCATACATATAAACTTTTACCTCTTTCACTCGAGATTTCACTTTGTGCAACTGTTCTGTGGATAACTTAGACTTGCCAGTTTCTACATAAGCTGAAAAATACAACATTTACCACAGTCAAAATACGTTTTTTAATACTTTCAAAGAGACTGACCACAAGATCTGAGTCATTTTTTATTAAGAAATTTGTTTTTTTGTACTATTACATAAAATTATAAATATTTTTAGTGTGAAAACTTCAAAAACAAAATCATGAAAAATACGCATAACAAATCTCTTAAATGTGTTTCTCTCTTTTAAAATATATCAATGCTTACATAATTACAAACAAGGTGAATACATGTACACTACAATGTCACAACTAGAGGACAGAGGACCAGACTGTAGTAGATGTAAGGCAACGTTTGATCAACAACGATGCTGATGCGTTTAACATGAAAAAGTAACAATTATGCCTCCTTGTAAAACATCAGTCCTTGTTTCTCTGTGGCAGTTCACTGGAGACGGATTCAAACAAGAGCTATCACAGATCGGCCATCTTGAATGTGATAAAAAATTTATGTCAAAAACTATAATGTAAATTATTTGTGTTAAGTATCATGAAAACTGTCCAAACTCTGTAGAAATAGTTTGCCCCACAAGTCTTTGTTTACAGACCCACCAACTAAACAGAGTGACTCCAGTGTATGTGCTTCAAACTTTGTTTGTGGGGGTATAATAAGTATTAAACTCTTTCACCACAGTCAAACATAAATGATTGTCATGACAAGATTTTATAGTCAAACAGATTTGACACATTTAAATTAGAATGACTTGCAGACAATACAAGCATTTACGGCAAAAAAGAGAGAGAGAAATTCAAATCATTAAGATACAAATTCTGAGACAATAAATAAAGCAAGCATAGAAATGAATGTACTAAGAAGCATTAAGATAGTTTGAATATGGAGAGTTTGGAGCAAACTTCTAAAACTGGTTCATATGCCAACCTGAATTCTGAGTTGCACTACATTTCAACATGCACATTTAGCACAGAAACAATACTGAAATTGGACTAAAATTATCTTTGTACTATAGTAATTTTACAAAATATAGACATGTAACATTTTAATGCAGAGAAGAAAAGAGATGTTTGTAAAACAGTATGAGCACATGTGACCTTGACCTTTGACCCCAAAATCATTAGGGTTTCTCTGCTACCCAAGATGAATGTGTGGACCAAGTTTGAGGATCATAGGTCAAGGGGTTCTTGAGTTATTGATCGGAAACAAAAAGGTTACGGATGGACCGACTGACATGTGCAAACCAATATGCCCTCTCTTCTTTGAAGGGGGGCATAAAAATGTACAAGCAGACATCACGGTCGTTACACTAAGTGACAATATAAAAATGGATGAAATATATGCTAAACTCAAGTTAATTTTACCAAAATAATACTTGATCAACTCCACGAACTTTCATGATAAATAACTGAGCCTAGAGTTGTGTCCATGCCCCTTATTGTAAACATTTAGTATATTCAATAAATCACGAATAATTGCAAAGCTCTGATTCTTTACAAGATAGTAAGCAAGCTACAGTATTATCATGTATCACCAAAATAAAATCCTCCAATCCAGTGGAAGCTTGTAGTAACTACCACAATACTATGTAGTACATGTTATGCATTTATCAATGTTTTGCCCAATGTGGTAGGGGGATTCCCAACAGGTTGGAATTTTGACACACCAATTAATTCTTTGAAACTTTGCACGGATTTTCAAAAGATTCTGGATGTCTTTCATGTGGCACCTCCCACTGTGTGGATTTACACAAACTTCTTGGCATTAGGGTGGGGAATAAGACCTGCAACAGGAAACATTGTCTAATTCTCCTTGGTCAGCCCCCTCCCTCGGGCAAAATATTGTCAGGTGCATCGCCTAGTATCACAAGTATATTACACACACAAAAACAAAAAAAACAAGTCAAGTTTATGTTACTGCAGACAAAATTTGTTAACATGAAAGACAGAAGCAAGAGTTACTATCACTTGGCATACTAGACAATAGAGTCTGGTTGACCTTAAATGGCCCACCTGAGTACTTGAGAATGTTTGTCACTTGACCCGCATTTCATCCATAAACACAAACATCATGTGTTAGTAGATAAAACAGAAAAATGTCTTTGCAGCGTCAAAACATTTTTTCTATGATTTTATCATATGAACTGATTTTTACCCAACATCCAGCCGGACGACGACAGACAATGAGTGATCACAGTAACTCACCATGAGCATTTTGTAATAAGGTGAGCTAAAAACTAAAGACATAAAAATGTTAGCATATTTCCTCCACACCAGTTGTGCATTTCAAATGAGGTTATGTTCATCGAGAATTAACAGCATTAACAAAGCAAGTGTCTATTCAATAAAATGAACATTTAAATATGTATGTACATTAAGAGTAAAGTGAAGATGAAGAAAATGCTGATAGGAAGGTAATACATGTATGTAGGATTTCCACTATTATTTCATATATTGACATCACAGCTAACCAGTCTTCCTTTGCCAAGTGCTTACACATTTATTTCTCAAATAAAATGAGTTATTTATTCTTTTGTACTTCTTACAAATTCATAGTGAATCACCAAATGTTAGAAGGGTTAATAGCAACCTTTGTAAGCCCTAAAATGTTTGACCACAAGTTTCATAGAGGGTCCACTATGTTTTATACAAGTATTTCTGTGGAATCAGACAGGTTGGGCTAAGAAAAAGAACACACCATATTACCAACAGTCAACAGGACCAATGGCAATCCAGATAACAGATCACCACTTAATAAGCTGGGCAGTACATGGGTATGTTTCTGAATAAAAGCTGTTTATTGCTGTTGTCATGGATATCAAACCTATCCTAAATTGCTGTCTGTAGTTTAAAGATACTTTACTGTAAATGATTCTTCCAGTAACTAAGCATCGAGTCAATATATTCCATTCCACAAAGTAATGGCTGGATTCGGGTAGAACATACAAGCGTTATGTTGTGTCCTACAACCAGAAAGGTTTTGGGGCCAGAGTTCCCTCATGATTTGGTCATGTTGCATATGGTTATCCATAAGAATGAATGTTGTTACCAAGATGACATTTTCAAAAGGCACATCATCCCACTGTTTCCAAAATGTGAATACCACTCCGTTTAAAACATCATAACGCCACAAGTCACACAGCTAGGAATACTAAACATGACCAATTACATTAACTAATTGTTGGCTGACCCGCTATAAGCCCAGATTTGAATCCCATCACACAAATCTGGGATAATTTAGACAATCCCAATATACCATCTAACTGTAATGAACTAAGGCAAGCTTTAATTCAGGAGTGAAACAATATTCCACAGGTCAAATAAACAGACTTGTTTGCTACACGTGTTGCCTACCCAATCAGTCAATTCCAAAGATGGTCATACCCAATATTAATTTGTAGTTTATATTTTCGACCCCTTCATCATTTTATCAGTACATGTATGTTTATTTTATAAAAGATCAAATTTTCATCTACAAATGCAGCTTAGAAAACTATCCAAACATATATAATACATTATTAAACTTTCCTATCATATTTTGATGTAACTACTTCCAAACAAAGCAAAACTTCCATTTACGAATAGTGTATAACATAGCTATAGTATAGCAATGATCAGTTTTCTGTCATCTGGATTACTGACAATGATCTGACTAGCCGGTAGTAAGGTGCAGAGATTTCAAGATGAGTGAATAGAAACCTAGTTCTGGCACACATATCTATTGGTTACAGTATTTGTGTACATATTATAAGAAACAAACATTGTGCGCAAAGACAAAATAACACAAAATACGACATCTAAAGATAGATGGTGAGTGCAGATGATATAGATACAATGCTAAGTTAGTACAAGCTAACATGTGTGGTTAAGGACCAATGCTTGTAAGAGAAAAGCTGTGTTTGTGACAGATTATGTCAGAACAAGGCTTCTGTAGACAGGTATTTTGTACATGGGATCTGGAGATGGTAATGCTGTATCAGTCATTCCCACATATACAGAGGTCTTGTGTCGAATCAACCCAGAAAACATCACCAGTTTCAATTTATCAAAAACTAATTAGTTATGCAATCTAGTGACTTAGCTAATTAGGAGGACGATTGATATGTCAGAATAGGCCATTAAGCACATGTTAGCTTGTACATTTCTACGTAGTAAGTATTATATAGAAGGTTTTATAGAGATCCACCACAACATAATACAACTTACACACTTCATCAGCCCAGTCTACTATAGGATGGTATGATGCTAGGAAAATACATATATATACATAAGTTACACCATTATAATATGATACCAGTAACAATATGATGTATTAGCTTTAACCAATGGTGAATATTCTCCAAGTTTGTAGTCAAACATCAAAAATATTGATACAATGTCAACATTTTAATATAGTATTTTAAATTGTAGCTAAACTTCTAATTACATTCAAGAAATAATAGACACAAAATATTGATGTATAAAACAACTACACTGAACAAAATTTCTAAACATCCACTAGGTACTTCGTCAGAATGTAAGAACAATAATAAATGTACGTATTTGCGCCTATTGAACAGACGGGCAACCAGAAATATTAAAAAAAAGTGGTCAATAATACAAAAAGTTATATATTTTAATAACTCTTTTCCAAATTCTATTTGAATTGATTAATAAATTTATAAAGTTAGTCATATCTGTCATATTGAGAGTACCAGCATCAATTATACCGACAACCCTGGCACTTTCTTCAGTGGTCTTTGCCGGCATATTTTCTGTTTTTTGTGTTGGACATACAACGTGAATTGCATTGAAATAAATTTCACCGCTTACTTCAAAGTACACGTGATCCTCGTGCCAAAAGTTGAAAATCGTACTCACCATCACGCGGTGGTAAACCATGACAATAAATCGTTTTTTTCTTTGTGAAAGTCGATAAGAGTATTATATATAACACTAGAATGCTGAATTTGAAGTCGGCATATAAAACCGTTTTCTTAAATTTGAATTTTATTACATGGAAGCTCAGAAAATTTGTTCAGTGTATACTTAAATCCATTAAAAACGCAACCGAAAATTGTCTGCTTTAATATATGACATAAAGAAGAAATAATTCTATAGTAATTCATTAATATAATTACCTAAACTTATTCAATCATGAAATATGAATTATTGGTCCATAGTTTCAATACTCTTGGAACATTTTTTTAAACATTTTAACAGTTGTTAGCTGTTATCACCATGTACAAAATGAAGCCTAATTAAAACAGTTGTGTTTTTAATGGTGTTAAGTATATATGCATGTACACATTTCAATATTTCTAGCTAATATCTCCCTACTATGTAGATGCTTACATTTTTTGTACAATTACTGATATAAAAGAGTTTTTTTACTCAAGTTTGTTTCTTTAGACAAATCAGGAGAATATGCTATGTCAGGAATATTAATTAACATCAACAATACCAAAGACCTAAATATTTATGTCTTTGACAATACATGTAATAAACAGGATGCACTGTGAATTTCATAAAAAAGTGTTGACTGATTATCATGGCAGCTTCAGCCTACTGTAGTTGATAAACTTTTTACAAACGAAAACACACTTGTGTAGCATAAAACTTAAAGGATTAAGTGGCATGTCACCAAATATTGTACATGTAATAACACTGTAATAACACTGTCACGTACAAACAATCTATATTTGGGAGCACACGACTCTTCTACCTTGACCTTAAAACAAAAACAAATACTAATTTTTTGTCATAATATTCTGAGACATAAAGAAAAAATGTGAGAGATTGTTAGGAGTGTCCTGAAACTTAGGTGGTCTCACTACATAGGGTAAGTACAGCACTAGAACAAACAACAATAATGTAATATAAAGACAAATAACACTCACACAAATGAAGAAAAATCAATTGAACTGTAAAGCCATTCAGTAACCTAACATAAACTATAAATGGGTCCTAAGAACACAGGTGCCCCTACTCTGCAGTTATAACAAGTCCAGCAGTTGCAACAAAGTAAATAATCATAACTGCATGCATATTCAAAATACCTTTCTGGACAGAAACCGTTTTTGTTTCATTTTTAAAGACAGTGACCTTGACCCCAGCCGCCCCCCATGCAGTCCCAATCTTTTCTCCTTGTAAGTAACAAGCATACAAAACTTTATCACAATATTCCTTAGTCAAAGTATTAAGATGATATAAAAAAAATGTTTTTAGCAACAGGGACCTCAACTGTTGTAGTCCCATTAAATGTCCACACTAGGCCTTCATAAAAGCTGCCAGAATAGGTCAAACTAAGCTTTAGATATCGGCATGTTTTATATAAAAATCATCTAGAATTTAGGACATTTCATGGCTATATTTTGATAATTGAAATTCGATTTCAGCTGCGGAAAAAGTCAGGTTTAAAAAGCATTAAACTGCTTGTATTAAATATATAATACACTATAAAAGGGTTGATAACTCATGACTATCTGCTGTGGACAATGGCAAGTCTGTATGTCCCCCCCCCCCCACTTACATAGGGGCACAAAGACATGAACACTATTAGTCTACTATAACATACACCCTCTAACATCAACCATTTCGAATAACAGCCACTCCCGAAGAAAGACAAAAATGTCCAAAAACTGGTTGTTTCAATCACAGGAGATTGTCATGAGTTCTCTCCCCCACTATATCCTTTCTATAGTATATGTATATACAGTACCGTGTATATATATTAGGGGAGAGAACTTGTAACAATATCTTGTGGTTACAACAACCTAAGGTATCTCCTACAGATCAGCAGTTCTGCAGCTTTGCTTCCAGGTTCTGCATCATTTAATGAGTAATGCTTGAACAAGTATTGCACGCTTGTCAACTCTGCACTCTTCAGAAGATTACATAACTTCAAAAGAGTCTTCAAACTTTATTCTATCTCTATTTTTCAATGTGTTTTACAGAAGATGGCATCTATAGATTTATCTGACTTTTTAGAAAGTGGAATATTGCAATCCCCTGGGCAGCTGTTGTTGAAAGGTTGTACTACAGTATACTATTCAAACATCATGTATGCATGTACTCAATGTATAGTTGGCTCTGTCAGGAAAACATGAATGTAGAACACTCACACTTGACTACCACCATTAGAAGAGTAATTGGACCTACACTCAAAATACTTTTAATTCAGTTCTAAATAGCTAGTTTTTGTATATTAAATTGACAGGGAATAATGAAATCATACAAGCTTATATTGTTAAGTTGACTGGGAATAATGAAATCATACAAGCTTATATTGTTAAGTTGACATGGAATAATGAAATCATACAAGCTTATATTCTCGAGTTTACAGGGAATAATGAAATCATACAAGCTTATATTCCATAATTGACAGGGAATAATGAAATTATACAAGCTTATATTCCATAATTGACAGGGAATAACGAAATCATACAAGCTTATATTCCATAATTGACAGGGAATAATGAAATCATACAAGCTTATATTCTTAAGTTGACAAAGAATACTGAAATCATACAAATTTGTGTACCAAAATGTTTTTGCATTGCTTACGTCATACATGGAGCCATTCTTTAAGATTTCTTTAACCATACTTTTATAGTCTTACATGGGAAGACTTTTCAGATCCAACCAATCAGAAATGTGCATCCTGAACGCTACATTACCAGAACAGAATCACTTCTGCAATGTTGCTTAAATTCCCCCCCCCCCCTAGTTTCAGAGAAGTCTTTTGAATATAGGCCAATCAAAAATCACAAATTTTACTCAGCAGCCATATTGAATTTCAAATAATTACATACAAATACATGGACAAATGATTAGCAAGGAACGTGTTACTGGTAATATACATATATATCAACTACACAGTGACACTCCCGCACTGTATCCAAGTGTATTCTAAGAGACGATTTTATATATTCTGTCCTTGACACTCATATTTTCCATAACAGAGCTGTGTATGTTATGTTTAGTAGAAAAACTAACCTGGTTCGTTCCAATCTATTTGAGGAAGTCTGGATTCTGTGTAAAATGATGGATAAGACAAAGTCAAATGAACGCTAAGCATGATGCAAACAATAGTTCAAACAAAAGCAAAATGAACATAATATTTCTATTTAACACAATTCATCAGATCAATATGAACCTATAATATTATCTACATGTATGCATTAATTAATGATTAAAGTCATGAAAATACACCCCTAGAACCAATTCTGTACTTCATGAAAAATTAATAATAAAATAGTTTATAAATACATGTACCCAAATCAGGTAATTTATGTTTCTGTTAGACAAAGGTTATGTCTAGGCATACACTTTTTTCAAAGTTAAGAACATTTCTAGGTATATCTTAGGTTTTGAAATAAATATGGGAGTCACACTGCTTCCTAAAACAATTACAGTAAAGAAAATGACATAACATCTGTAACTGCGGGTAAATACTTGTTCAAAAAAATGAACCTCATTGACAATGTAAATATTATGTTGAAAAGATGTACAAATGAATCATTAATGAACTTCATACATGATATTATTTATATATACATGTATCTATATTTTTAGTTTAAGCTATACATTTCTGACAAAATCAAAAACTGTCATAAAAGCAAAACATCAATTACGCATAAATGAAACTATTTACATATCTATAACACAGGTAATAACATTATTTAATCAAATTGCAAAAGTGCAGTAACGTGTGAAAGCATGAAGTATGGTGGCAAATTGAATAATGACATGGAAGGCTTGTTCATTCACAGTAAAAATAACAGTGATTGCATTCAAATAACTGTAAATGAAAACCCATGCTTGACAAAAAAGGAATCACAATGAAAACAGCAGATTCTAGAATCATTTAAATAACGATCAACTAGCAAAGACAACTTGCTGGAGTGATTTCAGAGTTTGCCAACCGTAATAATAGCCGGACGGATGAAATGAGGAATTCATCTAGTCAGGAAATAATTCTGGAAATGTAGAAGCAGGCTTTAACTGATTGATATAAGCAATCTGTGTGACAAACTGCAATCTGTGAGTCCTACTATACGCATCTTTATAACAGTGAAAGTTTGAGTTTTCACTTCAACTATAAGAATGTAAAGCAAGTATATACCTGGAACTCTTTGTTGATCTACATCTTGCATTGCTCTACGTGCAGCAGCAGCCTCCGCATCACGTTCTGTTTTATATATATCTACAGACACAGATAGTAATATGTTATAAATCAACACATCAAGACGAAGCTTTCGGTTGGAAATAAGAGGGGCATTATGTCCTCTTTTGCCAACAGACACAACATATCATACATCAAAACAAACAGAAATCTTTCGCATTGTTACATTGTAAAATAATACAAGTCTCCCTAAAGCGGGCAAAATTAATTGCTTGAAACCTTAAAACGATCAGGAAAAAGATACTGGCTTAGAAGTTACATGTTTTATTTGTGAATCCAACTAACCTTCACTTCCGTATGTATCTTCGTTCACTTTGACGTAACTAACAAAACCGCCAGCTGCTTTTGTTGTTTCAAAGCGCATTGTTTGGTTGTTGTCTCTCATATATTGCTGTAATGAGTTCACATATGTCTCTCCATTTTCAACTGAAACAATAAACAGACTAGAAACATGCATTCCAAAAATATAGCAGCTTCAATGTCTGCATTAACCCATCCACATAGTTGTGTTTTACACATGCATTGTAATTAGCTACAGAAAAACCTCAATTAATAACCACCTCAATAATCAGACCACCTGAAAATTAAGAACACAATTTTCAAGTCCATTTTGATGGTTTTTATCTTTATTCAACCTCAATAAGAAGACCACCTCAATAAAAAAAGGTGGTTGTATTATTGAGGTTTTACTGTATATACATTTAACCGCTTTCAACTGAAATACATATATTGACTTCATTGTAACAGCAAAGACAACACTTTTTGAATGCCAGTATTTTACATAACTCACAACTCCAGTTCTTGATTCTTGCTTAGTATTAACATCCTTTGAACAATGGATATATATATATGAATATATAATTGTTCTGCCATCATGAGTGGGGATAAGGGAGATGGGTTTGATGGAAACTTGATATGCATGCAACAGATCGTCTGGTTACAGAAACATCAGTGCCAAGTCAATTTAAATGATTAACAAAACAGGCATGTATAGGAAATGAACAGGAATCTAAAATGAACAATCTCTATAGTGTGACTTTGAACTTTCAGCCAGGGCTCTAACCCTTGCATACCAAAGTCTTTGTCTCATATTTATATTTGAATTTGAAATTCATGGAATTAACAAGACAAAGGACCAAAACTGTAGGCCTAAAACAGAACACTTGACCTTTGAGCTAATAATCATTGACCTTCATCGTGATGCTAGCTGTCTAAATCTTACCAATGGCATGTAATGGCTTGTAATGATCAATATAACAGTGATGTTATCCAAGCAAATCATGACCTCTAAACTGTGGCATTTCACCTTATAGCTAGAGGTCAGAAGTAAACTGAATATCTATACATGCATGACAAAATTATAGACCAGACAAAAGAAAGATCCGAAGTCTTTGCTCTCTGTGGCCGTGAGGGCTAGGCTAGTCATCTGAACGTTGCAAATAGCATGCATGACATAATTCTTCAGCGGACAAAACAGGACAGACTGACTGATAGTCAGATGGCTTGTTAGGCGAGATGTAAACCTGTAGTCTAAAAATGTTAAAAAATAAATAGAAAGCTAAATAGTGAAAAATACTTCAATTTTTGAAGTTATGAAAACATACTGGTAGCTACGTCAGTATTCCCTCTAGTACTAGTGGTAGGTCTTCTCACTGGAGTGTTTGTTTGTTGTGAAAGAGAAGCCGTTCCTCCTTGTATCTTCCTGAACCGCGGTGGAAGCTCAAACCTTGGTGCAGTTACTGGTGGTGGGGGCCGCTACATAAAACAATTATATAATATAACAAAATCCAACTGAACTTGCATCTGGTATTGTTTTATAATGACAACATGTATTGAATGGTTGCTATGTGACGGCAGCCTGCTTGACAAGATGGACACATTATTATACCCTAGAATTAAATAGCAAGAAAACTAAAAATCTAGCACAGATACTAACTGCATACAAAAAGGGCCATAAATTGTTAAAACTGTCATAAACTGTAGATGTAGCCAAGTATTTCTAAAGAATGATTACAGACAAAAATAAAAGGAATGTAAATATATTGCAAAACTGCGTAAAATGTCGATCAGAGTTGTGGAACCTGAAGAAGACTTGTGCCTAGTTTACAAACATTTGCCCATGTTATTGCTGAACAAAATGCATACTTGCAAGACCTTCATCAAATTTCTAAAGTGAAAGAAGTCATTTGCAAGTCACAGTCATGGAACTTGACTTGTGAGGTCATTTAATAATAAGACTTTGATTAGAGACCTAGTCTTTTGGCCTGCAAGGCGTCAGAGCAATCATATAAGTTTGAATCCCGATCATTACAGAATGGTACAAGCCAAATTTGTTTTAATTCTATGATATGCAGAAGATATGCAGAAGGTGTTGTTTAAAGAAAATGACCCACTGGACAATAGAGCCCTACTGTTCTAAAATGGCTATCATTTCTACAATTTTAAATCCCTCCTTCTAGACAATGCATCCAGACAAATATAATGCATTACATCCATTTGCTCTAGAGATGTCCTTGGATAGCAATGCTGGAAGGACTACTGACACTAGATAAATGTAGCAATCAAATGTCAAGAGATCAGGTTAAATTTTCAAACATTAACTTGCATTTTTTCCGATTGAAAAGAATTTTCAACAATTTCATATATCTTTTTATTTGAAGACAGGGGTAGCATCTCATAATTTATACCATACTAATTAACAATATGATACAATAACTACTCTCGAGATAAAATGCTAACATATGGACATATTTTTCATACAGTGATGATTCATTCATATACAACAAATTAACTAATATACCCTCATATGTCTATCTTGGTTATTTGCATCTGACATCGCTCTGGACAGCAAAGAATTGTTTCCCACATTGATTGTACGACCAGTATTTGATCGAGTATTACCAATGGATATTGTAAAAGGTGTCATTGGTCTGAAAAGTATACATGTACTATATTTATACTGAACAAAATTACACTCTCAAATAGTGATAGAGTTTAAGGATCAAATATTGACTGCAAGTCCTAAAATAGGAGTTTTACTTCTTTTGGCCCCTAAATCACAGAAGGGAAATTACAGAGCTACGTCTACACCAAGTATTGACTGTGACCTAAATTCGAGGAAGATTAACATTTTTTTAGAAAATATGGTCTCCAGAGTTAATTTTTTCTATAACCAAATGACCTAGCTTTGACCATATATACATGACTATAAACCCTGATGTAGATCTATATGTATTAAAGTCAAACATTCCGGCCAAAATTTATGTAAGTCAGGATAGACAATATGGCCTCCAGAAAGTTAATGTTCTTGTTTTAATTGACTGAGTGACCTAGCTTATTACCCAAAATATTTGTATCTTATTGAAATGTCGCCTCTGCTACAGGTAAAGACATATCATGCAAAACATAAATGCAAAATATGAATAAGATCATAGCAAGAAATGGGCAATGTCCACATACCAGGTTTTCAGCCTAGTTATTTGTAACCAAGGCTCTATTTGTATAATGAATACATGACAATCATCAATACTGCCGTAGGTGATACATGCATACACACACTCACACTTAAATATATCATATATACAGTTAAAACTCATGATACGACCAACTCGATTTTAAGACCAACTCTTTATTAAGACCACTTTTTTCCGGACCCGAATTTTTCTCGATATTGCGGGCAACTCGATATTGCGTAATGCGACTGCTTATTCAGGTCCCGATCAATAATAAAAGAACATTTTAAACTCGAAAATACGACCACTTACCATTCCGAAACAGACGGATGTGTAAAAAACTTATGAACATTGATAACACTTTAATCCCTCCAGGCGGTATAAACACATCATCAGGTAGGTATTTTACAATTTGGCATTTTGTGATACCCTGGGGTCAGATCAATAGTTAATTATATTTGAATGAGATTTCTAGATCTATCTAGTTGATTAAAGATTGCTACAAAATCGGACATGAGCAGAAAGCGTACTGACCTTTCTGTGAAAATTAATTTAATCAATGACAGTCAGATAAAGTTTGACCTCTGCTTTACATAACTGTTAGGATACTATCTTAAAATATAATTAATAGTTGTTGGCAATGAAAGTTTTAAATTAACATATTAAAATTACATTATTGAAGGAAAGAGCAATTAATTTCTTAAATAGAACTGTCTAGCCTGTGGCATTACCTATTATAATTATCATTACACACTTCTAGTATTTATTCATTTTCGTAATAAATGTGTATCTATAGTTTATTTTTATAACGCTTCAATGTTCAGGTTCATTCAATATGCAAGAGGAAAGCGAAACTGGCTGAAGGATATGTGGATGACTATTCTGTTTGTCCAATATGTTTATCTCAATAAAGTTATACAAAAATGTATTGTGTTATTAACCATTTGTTCCATTATTGATTTTTCGACGTAGCTGTATATTATTGATCTTGACCTACATTTTAGACCAATCAAATATTGTATATGAAGCGCGTTGTTTAAATATGCAACAAATTAGACGATTTGATTGATTCATACATTAAGCGGAGAGGCACCCAACGGGGTGTCTCGAAAAGATAATTCACTTTCCTGTAGCCTACCCCCTCTGGCGAAATCAAAGTTCCGAAATAGGGCGATTATTTAGACATCATTCTATCTACGCCGCTCATCTATAGATATTTGTTGTTTATAATGTCACACATGTATGGGACACAGCAGTATTTACAAGATCACAAATATGTTGAGAAAAAACCTACCGTGTTTTAATTGGAAGATTACCAGTAATGAAACTTAACTCAATAATCAGACCAACTCGATATTAAGACCACTTTATGGCGGACCCATTTGCGGTCTCATTATTGAGTTTTTACTGTATATGCAACAACTATACACCAAGTTTGATGTCAATACACCCACGCATAGCGAAGAAATTAAGTGGAAACTGATTTTTAAATTTTAAGTGACCTTGACCTTGGACGGAAGGAACCCATAAGCAATCCCAAGCGAACTCTCAACATGTCTTATACATCAAGTTTGGTTGCAATATGATCAACGGAACTCAAGTTATCTGCCGGAAACCAAATTGCTATTTTTAGTAATGCTGACCTTGACCTTTGGAGGAACAAGTCCAAAAGCAATCCCAAGGGACCTCTGCACATGTACTTACTATACCCCAAGTATGATGTCATTATGATCCCGGAAACCAAATTTCTATTTTTAGTAACTGTGACCTTTGGCGGAATGAACCCAAAAGCAATCCCAAAAGAACATCATATGTTCTTACTATACACCAAGTTTGGTTACAATATGATCAATGGAACTCAAGTTATTCGCCAGCAACCCCCAGTTTGACACCCGCCCGCCCATTCGCCCAACGACATACACCATTCTAATAACCTGGTTTTCTTCGAAAACGTGGTTAAAAACATAACTTCCCAATGTTCATCATTTTTACATCCTGTTTATGTTTACACTAACAGTTAGTGTTTCATTTCACCCAAAGCTCAGTAACACAAAGTTGGATATGAAATTAGATGCAGACATTTCTAATTGATCTACAGTAAAACCTCAATAAAAAGACCACCATTGGGACCTTAAAAACTGGTCTTAATATTGAGGTGATCTTCATATTGCAGTTGAATAAAGAGCGAAACAGTCAAAAAGGACTTGAAAAGTGTGGTCCTAATATTGAGGTGGTCTTTAAGTGATGTTTTACCGTATTTGTGGTAATTAATCAGTATCAGATATTTTGGAAGTTATCCTCATAATTGTAAGGTAACACAGTAATAGTGTAAGTGCAACTCATCAGTGCAATTACCAACAAGAACTGCAACATACCATGAAAATATTTAATAACCAGCACAACAACAACAACAAACATTGATATGTTGAGGACTTCATTATCTCAAGGAGTCATTGGTACATGGCAAACGCTCGAGATAAAGTTTTCATGTAAATGCATTACGAACAGAACAGAATATTTATTTCGACGTGTACATTGTACATAGTCATCATTTACATATAAATACTATATGTTATAAATTACTAAACTGTTTTCTCAACATCAAGGCTTTTTTACAATAAATTGCTAACGGAAGTAGAATGTTTTTATCCTGGCTTTTCAGTAGTTGAATAAATTTAAACATGTTTGTTCTAAAATAAAAATATTGATCAAGGTATTGTTTTCTTAAGTTATTATACAACGGACAGCTGATTATAAAATGATATTCATCTTCAATATCTCTAGTATCACAAAAAATACATAGTCTTTCGTTTCTATCTATTCTATTTCTAGTGTATCTTCCTGTTTGTATTTTAAGGCTATGTGCTGATATTCTTATTCTTGTGATAAAAAACGTAAATTGTTAGGTATAATATCGAGGTACTGTTCGTAATTAAAATCTGATTTACAGTTATTGTACAATATCATAACTGGACTTATATTTTTTCTAACATGCCAACCCTGAACAAAACAGTCAATTAACCTCTGTTTAAAAACATATATAAAACAATTACCGTTAAACGTATCAGGTGGTTGCCATACATCGGCAAAACCATATTCACACAATAACTTTTTTACACTATACACCCACTTGACTTTATTTTTTTCACAGTCATTTAATGATTGCAAGTATACATGTTTGATTATAGTATTATCAGTAGATAACACTTGAAACCAATATTTGATAATACGTACGTATCTAGTAATGAACAAAGGATAACGACCTAACTCACCATAAATACCTGTAGAGCACGTGCTTTTTCGGACGTTCAAGAATTGTTTACAAAATTTTAAGTGTATACGTTCTATTTCTTTAGATTTGGTGAAGCCCCATATTTAAGATGCGTAATTTAAAATAGAACCAACAAAAGCATCAAATAATTGACATAGTAGCCGAGGCTTTAGATTAAATTTCTTACAATTGATAACTAAGACATTCAATGCTTTCAATCCTTTCCCTACAATGAATTCTTGATTTAAACTGAAGTTACCGGTATAATTAAAGACAGAACCGAGGTAGTTGAAATTATCAACCACTTCTATATGTTTGCCATTATAATTCCAAGATTCATTATTTCTTAACCCCCCTCGTTTTCTAAACACTATTATTTTAGTTTTATCTATATATACTTCCAAACCCCAAGTATTACAGTAACTATAAAGCATATTCAAATTGTTTTGCCGTTCCTGTTGTGTTTCTCCAGATATTACCATATCATCTGCGAATAATAATAAAATCAGAAGTATTTCATCAATAAATATTCCTGAATTACAATATCATTGGAGGTAAAGTTCTAAATCTTCTACAAACAATGAAAATAAAAGCGGTGACAATATTTCTCCTTGTCTTAGACCAACCGAAGATTAGATAAACACTTCGCTCACCCCATATTGGGTGGAGAAATAAAGGTAGGAATCCCATGTCTAGGTGCATGATGTCTTGGTGTGAAGTGCATCTGCTGTGGAGGGTGCTGTCTTGGAGCCCTACTGATAAATCTGGCAGAACCTCCGCCTCTAGGTCGACGTGCAGGTTTCTGAAATAATGGCAGTCTAACTATGACCAATGTAACAAACTTGCATTGCTTACCGGAGTATCTGAGAAACTTTGTAACTAGGCATAGATTCCATTCATTTTGACAAGGCATCATGTTGCTAATAGAAAAGTGACCACAGATGACCAAGTATACATCTTGATAAATGTATGGTTGACATGTTATTTAAAACATCCTGAACATGTTTATTGAAAGTAATACCAAAATGTGACCTATAGAATGCTCAACTAGCTAATTGGTGAGCAAAGATGCAAGACTGACGACATATAATGGTGGACACGGGGTGACCTTAATAGCTCACATTAAGCACCTTGTGCTCAAGTGAACAACAGGAATAAAACTTATCATAAGTGTCAATATTCAAACACTAAACTCCCTGATATTGCCTAAAAGTACATTAACAAGCTAATTTTACAATATGGTTACATAATTTGCTAAAATCCATTCAAGTTTACACTTTCAGTGATGTTAAAAGAGACATTACCGTAACAATGCTGACACCCCTATGCCGACACCCCTATGCTGACACCCCTATGCTGACACCCCTATGCTGACACCCCTATGCTGACACCCCTATGCCGACACCCCTATGCCGACACCCCTATGCCGACACCCCTATGCCGACACTCCTATGCTGACACCCCTATGCTGACACCCCTATGCTGACACCCCTATGCTGACACCCCTATGCCTAAAACACATTAACATCACACAAGGATGAACACTGACCTTGACTTTTCTGCTCCTCTGTTTGCTCACCATTTTCTTTATATGAGCTGTAGATTCATCATGTTCACCATGACACATGACTTCACCACCCCTCCTGAAACATATACTACAAGATATAATTCCATCATTGCTGTGAACCAAACTATCCAACTTTTAAACCTGTTCCATTGTATCGAGGGTTCAATTTGACACCTGGAATTTCCTAAGAGCCATATTTTGACCTTCAGGATTCTGACTGAATGGTAAAATCCAGTAGATAATGATTAAAATGACCAGTAAGATTTAGCACCTAGTGGAACCCGTTGTATACTCCATTTGCATAAATTGATGACAAGTAGAATTATGCAAGAGATATCCAGTAACAAATTGGAAATGATCAATGATTATATCATTAAAGGATTTGTTGATAAATCCTCAAAATTTCCAAATTATAAGACGAATTTCCAACAGGATTTTGGTTATAACTTCCTCAGCTCAAACTCGTGTTACTGTTTTGGGTAATTTTGAATGAGCATGATGAGGAGAAAGGTAACAAGTAGTTACAACAATAGGAAGTAAACATCCCTGAGCTATTTTACTCATTTCCTACTCAAATGTTTGCATCAGGCCATCTGATACAATAAACATACTTAAAGATAAAAAGTCAAGTCTTATTTCTCCTCAGATACATACTGATATAATACATAATGATATTATTTACCTGACAAAGTATTCAAAACAACAATGCAGTGTATTCTAACTAGTTAACAAACAAACCTAACCTTTCTATCCTTACAACATCTGGTATTGAGAGAATAAACTGTTCAAAAGAACCATAACCAAGCTGTCTGAATGGTATAACTTCACCAACAATATCCTCATAATCACCTAAAATAAATTACACAACATTAATGAAATAATTGAAATGAAATAAATCGCTCATCTGTGTCACCTAGCATTTGTTCGACAAGTATATCCGATTCAAAATTAGTTTATTACTCGATATTCTATCATTTTTCATCAAAGGGAGATAACACAGAGAGAACTTACGCTGAAGCCTGGATGCTTGAACTCCTTCTTTCACACTCAGTAACACCGACCTCAGCATAGACTTCACCTGTTGTAGCTTGTCTGAGCCGTCCCCCATGCTTGCTCTGGCAGTCTACAAATTAAATAGAAAAAAAGAGAAAGAACATTAATTAGCCAAACATAACATTATTTCACTTCATACTCAAGTCTAGCACTGGAGTAGGAGAAGTTGCTATTACGAAGCAATGTTCTTACATAATCAGTTGTTATTGTTATTGCTCAAAATTAATATTAAATTGTATATTTTTGGAAAAGTTAGGTCACAGATTTTTCAATGATATATATCTACAATAATTACCTCCCTTGTTCTCATATTGTTGGCCATTTTGATAGGCAAATTTCCTTAAAGTTTATGGGGAATATAATGTAAACGATGATAAACTAATCTGATACATATAAAAAACAACTTATTCATTATGGTCATGTGAGTATTTGGCTCAGTAAGTTGAAGAAAAAGTGGTTGGCACATGCAAATTATCTTGGTATTTTCTCAATTATCACAAACTTGGAAAATACTCCTATAAGGGCTTATTAGTTTTGCCTATCAAAATGGCCTACAGTTAAGAACAAGGGAGGTAAATATTGTAGATGTGGGAGCTAAGTATTAGAAAATGGAACGTGACACAAATTGTCAGATGGACTGTTTATAAAAACAGCATTTTCTATAAATTAGTTTAACTACTATCGTAGTACATCGGCTTTACTCACAATTCAGCTAAATACACTTCTAATTATAATTATGTTGCAAAGTGGAAACTGTTACCAGGCATAATTTAGCATTAGTTTGGTTCACTCTGGTTAGCCAAAAAATATAAATAAAAATCAGTTTCATGGTAGCACTAGCAAATGTTTTACGATTGTGCTTTAAAAACGTTAAGGGAAAATAAATTGTAAATTACTATTTAAAAACCCATTTTGAAATGTACAAGCTCGATGTAAATTCAAAATAAATAATTTTCCAACCGATTCGTATTTAATAATCGACACACACAATGAATGCATTCACACAATAATGGCGAATGAATCTGCATAGTAATGGTTTACACCATTTTCAGATAGATTTATCCATGTACAGGCTTTGCTCTTGGCAGGACAATGTAAATTTTGAATAAATGTGTAAATTATTAAATATATAATACTTAGAACTGTATTTATATGTGTTACTATTAGCATATTCTTATTTAATCAATTTGCTACATGTTTCAGAGCAACACCGTTGAGACACTACTCTAGACAATGAATGGAAAATATGACTAGAAGGAAATATAGAAAGTAAAACAACAAGCGTTGAACGCCTAAATATTTGGACCAGGATGCTGCGAGATTGCGAATATTTAAGCGCTGCCACAGAGAGGGAAGTAGTTCAAGGAGGACCACTCTACCGGCCCCACCATCCAAATGTTAAGCATACCAGATTACTTTGTATTAACTTTTCAGTGAGCAGAAACTGTTTATAATCTTGTAATATTAGTTAACTGGTCACAAGTACAGTTATTCTAAATACGAAAGTGTGGTTCTCCGACACTGGAGGGGCATGGTATCTACAATACAAGACAAAACAATGGCAGTTAATGGAGGCTACATCTATACATGAATAAATTATGATATAATCATCTACAGTCTATTCTACTGAGAAATTCGAAGTTAATACCTTTAAAACACGTAAAAAACACACAATTATTTTGCAAGTGGATAAAATCTTTTTCAGAAACGAAAAGGGAGAGAACTCGAAGGAACTCTTCAGCAAACTGGTTTCCGGTTGGCACTCTCGCTTCGTCGTAGAGTACCACTCATGAACGAGGAACCAGCTTAACTCTTCTGATTAAATATAAAACCCAACCAATGCCGTCCAGTAACCGTTCATAGTCCGCACAAAAGCCACAGAATAATAGTATTAATTGATTAACGTGGTAAAACATCGTGTGTGTTTTTTTTTAAAACTTGGGTTGACAAAAAGTATTTGTTTTTTTTTAACTTTGCATTACCCGAATCACTTTAACTCGCCTTAAAACTTACAAAAACAGTCAAGTTATGAACAAATATAACAAGAAAAAGGTCAATGTTATTAGCTTTCTATCATGCCTCTAACATGTACTTAGAGAATGCTTAATTTATAACGACACTACACAAACTTCTGAGACATCCCTCGTACTTGATACTGAGAAATTGCGCAATAATGCGAGCCAAGTAGTCCTGTATGCGATCATGCATGTGTTGAGTTCGGCACAATATGACTCCATCAGAATCATAAGATTGGCTGACTGAATAGCAAGATTCCATCATCTATTTCAGACGGTCGTTTGCACTGCATAGCTTCCTAGGATTCCTATGCGACAATGCAGATGACACAATGACTTCTTTCGTCGCAAATTATCGTTCCTTATTTCCTTGAAAAAAAACATCTAAAGTTTCTCTGTTTTCGGTCAGATTAATAATTTAATTACTGGCACGGACCTATATACATATAGGTCCGTGTTACTGGTTGTGAAATCCTGCATTACATAATCTATTAGAGAGTGTATAAAAGTGTTGATTTATTAGAGTGTCACCCCTATTGAAAGGGACAGCCATGTCTGACATATGAGACACCTACTTTCTGTAACACATTTACTTCCCGATTCCTATCCTTTAGTGCCAGGCACCAGGCAGGTAGGCGCACGGTAACCATTAGTTACTAGCTGGCGGCTCAACAACCGGTCATATCAGAACGGATCCCTACTGGGATTCGAACCTTCGACCTCCCGCCCCAAGGTGGATACATTACCCAATGGCCACGGGAGACGGTATATATTGTTGTAAAAGCTGAAATGCAACAAAACACGAACTTCAATTTCACAACAGAACACACAATTGCAAGTTGGGTGTTTTTAATTTAAAACAAAAAGCGAGGAAAATGAACAAAAAAGTAATTTGATAATTTCGAAAAAAGCGTATGCCATCATAAGTATTGCTAAACATGTATTTTTAATTGAGCAAAGAACAAACGGAAAGTTTATATGTGAAATTTGACCCTGAGGTTGGAAATGGCACAGCAGTAATATCGTACATATCAAAAGTTTTTAACATAAAAAACAACATGTTTCTTAAATTAATCGGTGTTGGCATTCCACCGATACAACGGTGAGTAGGATGCGAGGTGCTATACTGGCTTTGTTTATCCAATTCAACAACGTCTGCTAGTACTGCTTGCCGGGTTTTGTTTTCGAATTCACAAATCCCAATTAAAATTCGTCCTAGTTGAAAAGTGCTCGGGACTTTTGACAAATCTATTACAGGTTCCAACTAATATGCAGACAATCGTAGTGGGGCGGTAATATAGTACTTTAGTAGTTCGTCTGCTGTCCTAAACTATGTTCATGTACTTCCTGTGTGTTCCCGTTCGTCTTTATTTAAACGTGTGTATAAGAGAGTATCATTTTATCAGTAATTTCGAACGCATTATCTGTCTTCTATATATGGAACGTCGCGATTTCACGTTTTACATGTTCTATATATCTGCGACCAGAGATTGACGTCTATACACGCACATAGTCGATCAATTGTTGTCTTCTAAATATGATACGGACGAGCACTTTTTGCTGGACACGTCTTATTTCTTGGTTACGTAAGATCCATGGCCCGTATTCACAAACATTTTAAGACTGAATCTGAGACTTAGACTTTAAAATGGTAAATTTTTACTTTGTTCCTAAGTTATTGTAACACAACATATTTTGATAAAAACATGGCAAAAGTGTAGAGTGAGTAACAAGAAATATTCAGGCAAAATTTTATCCGTTTAAATATAATCGGAAAACGAAATGCTTGTAAATTTATGTTTTGCAATTTGAATACGGGCCCAGGACAGTTTACGGACCCCGTAAGGGCCAAACCCCTGTGAACCCGTGGGTAATGGCATGCCGTGCGAAACGCACGATATTGCAAAGATTTTGGACCTGTGTGTGCTGTACGGCCCGTTGCTGATGGTTGAGCATACACAACTTTCAGACACTGGTTTCCTTCCATTTTGGGTCAGTAGAATGCCCGCGGACAGTCGTGCAAGACCGTACAGGTGTATCATGTACGGGGTCTCATGGGCCCCGTACGGCCTTTAAAATCGCACAGGCCCTGTTCTGTGGATAGGAGAGTAATTTTGACAGACTTTTCGCGGACCACAGGCCTGTACGGCTTCCCAAGTTTTACGAGTCCGGGACCGCCCGTAGGTCTCA
Organism: Mactromeris polynyma; assembly: GCA_032209605.1. Taxonomy (NCBI): domain Eukaryota; kingdom Metazoa; phylum Mollusca; class Bivalvia; order Venerida; family Mactridae; genus Mactromeris; species Mactromeris polynyma. The sequence continues at coordinate 4,713,574 of JASFXZ010000007.1, forward strand.
TGTGACCTAGGCATTATCAAATAGCCAATAAATAATTAAATATAGTGGCAGAGCGATCGGAAAAAAGTTTACGAGGACGGGTTAGTCGGTAATCTGGATGAATTAACGTTGGTGGTTACATGTTCTTCTTTATAAATGCGCGACGCTTACAAGTGCTTAATTGGAAAAATAAATGTATCCATAATAAAAATATATTTCTACTCATTTCTATTTTATGGCATGTATTGACTGCTAATACAGACAGCAAGGCTGATTTGAGATTAACATTGATTATTGTGTAAACAAGCACGACTATCTGTTGTTTGTATTCAAATTTGGACACCATCATACATTAAAGAATGTTGGCGGAATAGACCGTTAGAAGATCGTGACGGATGCCTTTAACGGCTGTGAAAGCATAGCTGTCTACACATTAAAGTTATCTCTAATTAAGACTTAATATAGCGAGATCGTGTCACACAGTGCCCTACCTATTGATAAGAAAATTGTGAAAAAACTCTTCATTTTAGGAATCACATTTCGTTCTCATATGTGGATTGAGACACCAAGCGTGTAAGTTACGATGCTTTCTTCATTAAGTACCGCGTGTTGAAAGAAGTAATAGTGAGTTGAGAACAGGGAAATATATTTCAAGGTGAAAACAATGATTCTATATATTTAATTATTTTCGAGAAAAATCTCCGTTTTCAAATAACCACACCATTTACCATCAAGCATAACCTTCCTATGTAACACTTGCACCAATTAAAAATGCGCTGTGATTCTCTGTTAAACTACATACTCATTACGCTATCGGGAATCTCACCGGCTGGTGTAATGCGCATTTATGCTTCCGGTGGCGTAATCATTTTGAGTTAGTTGACTAAGTTGTAACATAACACATTAAGCTCTTGAGTTAGATACTGTTAACATTATGATTATAAACAAACGAAACATCAAGATCATCAGTATGCCACTGCAAACGAACTTTATACTTCATATATGGACACATCTAACGGTCGCTGAACTAGTCGGTCGATAATTGACCCTTTGTCTGTCCCTTACCATATGAGGTATGATAATGAAAGGCACATGACCGTATTTAGCGATATATGACCATTCTATAGCACTATAACCTGAAAAAAGCACAGTGACCGTAATAGCATCTAGTGCCAACGACATGGTGAGTACAACACAGTTCGTATAGTTTGAACAGTAGAGTAAAACAGAGCTACATGATAATAATAACAGCAATGATAACGCTTATGGTGATATTAATAATAACGAGAAAAATAAGAATGATTATATTTCTCTTGTCGCGTTCTTCATCAATATAGGGAGCTTAATGCGGATCGAGTAACGTGGAGAGGGAGAGAGGGAGAGAGAGGGAGAGAGAGGGAGAGTGTGCGGAGAGAGTACTAGATGCTAGATAATGTTAATATATGCACACTGAAATATTTCACGGTCAATTGTATGACTCCCTTCACTGTTTGTCCTTTTTGATTCTCCTACTTATTCCTTATGGTCTACCTGGCTATTCATTGCGCCTCTGTTCCCTAACGTATGTACACTTTGACCTTATATAAGTGCCTTATATTTTATGGATTGTTGTTTTCCCGGAAGTCTGTGTGGGGAGGCACTGTCTTATGTATGTGGCTTTCCCTGTAGAAACTGATTCCTTCTCTTTTTTCAGAGTTGCAAGAATATAAGTATAATATCAAAATTCTTGAAAATTAGCATGTCTACTTCTAGATACAACCATGTACCTACAATATTATAAATATTCGGGTATCAATGTATTTCATGACATTTCATTGCAAACTATACCATTTCACGTATCTATAAACATGTCCGTTGAACGTACATACAGTGACTCGCTGATTGGCTCAATGTCCAGATGGCTATGTCTACTTGCACTGAAATCTATTACATTATCTCCACGATTGTCGTACATTTAAATTTTGAGAACATAAGGCTAAGTACAATAACTTATTGCGGCATTTGAACCGCATTTCAGTCATGTAGGGCGTTCAGTTGACTTACATAGTGCATTAGGTGCTCCAACCAGTAATTACTCGTTTTCTACATTAGATGAGCGACCTGTTTCCACTTCAAACATACATGAATGGATAACAAATGTCTACATTCTAACAGATTATTTGAATCAGACAAAGATAGACCACGCACGTATTTCTTGCAGATGATGACATCAAAGACACAAGTAAAGAACATACTATTGCTGTTGTGGATCATTATTCCCACTATATTGTCTAGCAGTCGTTTTAATAAGGAAGAAAATAACGGTATGTATATGCCAATGTCATAGTTGTTGTCACGTTGTTGTCGTTGGTATGCCTGACGGTGTATAAGGTTGTTAGATTGACCGCAAACTGGTGCATGACATTTCAGGACCGATCCATGCCGATTTATGTAAGAAAATGCATCCGTGGGTAAAACTATAACATATGTTTGATTTACTTTCCTATCACAATAAAGATGCGCCATTTCTCCATCAAGCGCACGGAACAGCATGAACAACTGTGAACACCCATTTGGAAATGAATTGTACCGTGTAATATATTCATGCGTTCGCGGTTAATAAAACAACAATATATCGCACACAGATGATTTATTTATGATGACACTGAGACCTGCCGTCCACTAGGCCCCCGAAGGGTTCCCTAAAGCGGAATTCGCAAGATCGGGATGTTTCGGCATGTCTTCGCGATGTCCTGGAACCCTTCCGCGTCCTTCCTTACTTCTGGAAACATTCTCGGTCAAATCGGGATCGAAAAACTTCGGCATCCAAATTTTAAAAGTTTTAAAATTTGGACGCCGAATGTTTTAATCGGGACGGCTTCGGGATCTTCGGCAAACCATCGGCAACCGTTCGGGACGTTCAGGAACCCATCGCCATTAACTCGGCATCTTCGGAAAGCCTTCTGCTAGGCTTCGTAATCTTTTAGCCATCCCGAGCGGTCCCTGAAAGAAGCTGAATCGATGCCGAAAGCTCTCCGAAGACGACGAGTGGAAGAGTTCTGTTTCGCGTATACACGTGGAAGCTATGCCGATCATGTAATGAAAAGATGCCGAATCGTCGACGAAGACGCCGATTGTCAGCAGAAGGGATGCCGAGCAGGAGCCGTATTGCCCGAGCTATAAAAGAGCGACAGCAGAAGCGATGCCGTCAGTTTGCCGATAGTTTTCAAATTGACAACATCGACATTTTTGTTGTGAACTGACCACTATATAGGCAAGGGCAAGCTACGCAAAAAGAGATTGGGCGTGAAATATACCAGTCAGCCAGCCCCTGAACACTCAAGTTCGGATGAAGGCGTAAACCCCTATCAGCCAGCAAGGCAAGCATGGCATCCATTTCAGCTTGGATTTGAAACTGCAAGGTGAAGGCCTCTAACATCCATGGTGTCCCACTAGCAACTGATAACAAAATAGTAGTTCGGCATCGTTTATATACCCCGACTCTCAAATCGGCAACCTTTCAGCATTCTATCGCCAACGATTCGGCAACTCTTCAGCATATTCTGCAATGTTACCGCAACCTTTCCGCACGATCGGGAAACATTCGGGAGCCAATTCCGGAACTGTCGGCATTCTCCCGCGTCGCATTCGGCTACTTCGGATAGGTTTCGGCGTTTATACCGCAACCTTCCGTATGCCACTCCGCGAATACATGCCGAACGAGCCCGATGGCAAAGCTTCGCCCATTTATTGATTAATGATCCCGAAAGGTTCCCGAAACTAGCAAAATTTTATCGGCAACCCTTCCGCAAAGCATCGGGGCTGTAGTAGACGACAGGCTTGACGGCAGCGTATTTACACAGCCATCCAAAAGTTTCTTAACACTTGAGTATTTTGAATCTCGTTACGTTTCCTTACAGAATTTCAAATAAAACATGTATGACCATGAAGTAAAATTATTCATCCCACTTCTGTGATAGATAGTTAAGAATCAACAATTTGCACATGTCGACAGAAGCATCAATCGGCCTGCTTCCGAAACCAATGTATGTGTGTAACTGATTGATCCGAGACAGACAATACGATAATTTGTTTCAGTACAAATTTATATAATACAGAAAATTGTTGCTGTGTTAAAAAGCATTTTCGATTTATTGCATGTGAAACAAATATGAAAATACATTAATTGCAATGGGAAATTTTCAAAGTGTGAAGGAATTTTTTTGAGGGCAGTGTATCATATCAAATACTGAGGATGTGCTTTTTATATGATTATATTCATTTGAAAAATGAATTGACCAACATTTTCTTAGAAAAAGAAAAAAGGTCTTCAGTAAAAATTCTGTGTTTTTACCTCGATTGAGAGTTGGTCGTGAGCTAAGTGATTACCTGGGGCTGATACTCAGACTTACACTTCAAATTTGCAAATCTTATTAAAAACTATATTGTTATTACAACATAGGAGATGATAATCATGTCCTCCAATATCATGTTTCTTTCTAAAGAAATGTGATAATAAATATATGATTCGTTCAACATCGATCTGGTTGTCGAGGTGAACAGGCATCTAAGTACATTGAGGAGTATTTGCTTTTATTTCAGAACATGAATCCGGGAGTTCACTGTTTCATGATATCATGGACTGGTTCGATAAAATTGCTCCAAATTACACAGTTGACAGGATTGTCGCAGTCACAGTTCGTATAGTGTTTCATAAACTTGATGTTTTGGAGCGTACAAAGTGTACACACGGGGGCCCTCGAACCGACGACTTTCGTGAAGTTTTAGGAGCGCTGGTAATTGGCAATAAAACTTTACCAATGTATTTACTGTTATCATATCTCATTAAATAGAAAATCGTTGCAGAAAATTCTTCATACATGTGGATGTTGTTCTTAGCTGTTAACGATGTGTATTTCAAATGCTCGCAAATGTTTTATAAAGGACCAATATTTTTAATATAATGTAACAAAAACAGCCTAGATATTCATCACAACTGTACAATATACATTACTCACATTAATGAATTCGTCAAAGTCATTGAACACATAGGTATAGGTATTTTACAAGAAATAAGAATAAGTCGAACGTTATAAAAACATCGCTCTTAACATCGTTCTTTTTTCAGGCAAAACACCATTTGACCCGAAATGAGTTCATGAAAAATGAATCGAACTTCTATCAATTTTGTCGACATTTGTTGTCGGCTGCCGTGACGTATGAGCGTGCATGTAGTCCCCATTCCTCCCAACATCACGGACCTACTTTCAGCACGGAGATGTTTGACAATACCTCACTGTCTGTGTTGTATACCTCCACTAGTTCATTAATAAATCGGAAAGCTGAACTAAATATCGGTGATTCTCCAAACAACATGGGGTTTGCAGTCGAGGCATACGCGAACAGATTTCTGGTAAGTGATTGATGGCAATAGTTTTCTATTTGTTATCAAGTGCAATACACAATCTTTTGTTTGGAAATGGCGATTTCCAATGAGCATGCGATAGCTCTCTGTCTTTTGGTACATAAATGTTGATAAGTGAAATGCAATACACTAAGAAATACAGACATAGCTGCAAATTGAAACACACGACAATGAACCATACACATAAGGAATCATGGGTTACACAGCATAGAACCGGGTAATTGATTTCAGGTAATCCCCGTTTTAAGTACTACCCTGTTAATTTACGATCGCTGTCAGCTTACCGACAGGTAGGATAAACTCGATTTCAATTTATCCCCGGGGTAACTTGAAAGCGATTTTAAGCAACCTCCAGTAATTTCTGATAACCCACCTCATTTCCTAATTATGTGTATTGCAATCCCTTATTCCTGTATTAATTGACAAAACAACAAGAAATAATATCAATTATGAAAAAGCTTAAACAATTCAAGAACTAACAGCAACAGTAGTATCAACCCTAACACCAACAACAATAACAGTAGCAACAGCTACTACAACGTCATTGGTTAGAACCCCATGGACAACAGGAACAACGACAGCAACAGCAAAAATATCAGTAATAACATCAGACAAAATTACCAAGTACAACTAAAACGAGACCAGCAAAAGCAAAACCAAGGGAAACAACAGCAGTGACATTAGAAATAATAACAAGGGTCACAACAGTATCAGCGTCATAAACAATAAAGGTACAGTAGTAAAAACATCAACACAAGCAACAACAGCAAGAATGGCGACAACAGCTACAACATCTACAGCAGCAGTAGCAACAGATGGGTAACCGCTGCAATATGTATGGCTACCAAATCAGCAACTGAAGCAGCCAGCAGAAATAATATTAAACACAATAACAGCTTCATCATCAACAGCTGATATCACCAACCGGAGCAGCTATTACAACAGTAACATTACGGACAACACCAACAACAATGGCGCAAACGACTGTGTTAGCAACACTAGTAACAACAGCAGCAACAATATTAACGACAATAATGGTTTAATTATAAGACATAACACATTCACGGCAAGCACTTTGAACAAGGATTTAGCAATTACATTTAAATCAAGAATTTCATGTAATAAAACACTTAAATATGTATATCTATTCATTAGAACTAATGTAAGCTATATACTATATAGCTAAAGATTCAAGCAATGTTGTTATGTATTGCTGGATTATGGAAGGTTTGCGGTTTTATTCAGGTGTCCGATCACGGTGATAGGTAACTGGGTGTCTTCACCCACCTGGAAAAAAAAGATTGAACGTCTTCATCATATCAGTAAATAACCATGCTGTATTTCCTCACAGTGCACAGACGAAGAAGCTATCAACAAATCTGTGAAGATGGGACATGGAGTACTCCGGGATGATCTACCCGACATTTGGTCAGCTATCATTGTATTTAGAATATTAAAAGGTCGGTCAGAATTTTAATAAAACAATTCTCGTAAGTTTTAGAACAGCTCTGTATGTCGCGCAACTCAAGTTTAATATCTAAAATTAGTGTACAACAAGCAAACTGTTATACTCCCCATCATATAGCGAGAATAACATCGTTCTTTTTAATAGAAACGTTTTCAAAGATTGTGAAGTTTACGAAGACTGTAAATACTTAAAATAATAAGATTCTCGTCTATGTCTATTAAATGTCCGCATCCATAAAATATTAAGTATATTGTCCATTACAAAGGCAATGTTAACAGCTATTGACCTGTTGGACTAATTGTCCATAGTGACTTCATGCATCTCTCATACGTCTTTAAAAATGAAACTCCGTTATTTACTTACTATCTCTGCATGAGATAAATGCATACAAACATCGTTGCCAAAGACACTCATCATGTGTAAGTAACCCTTAGTCTAGTAGTGTATACTAAGTCAATGGCATACCATGATTTATCTTTCAGTTGTCTTGATCTATTAATACATTTGGCTTGTATCTTTCTTCACTCTCTTTCACAAGTAGCAGTTAAAACGTGTTCTTATTATCCGGTAGACAATATGCTAAGTGGCTATGAATACGATTGTAGAAACTAACTGTCAACAAAAAACACTTGTTTCCATGTTAAAAAAGTTTGTTTATAAAAATTACCCGTTTGACTTTATCACTGAACTGCTTTGCTAAATAGAACATTTCATTTTTCAGGTTATAATTTTTTAAAACGTGGTGAAATATGTCCAGAATTTTTCCTCCATGACATATTTAAAAGATATGGATACAAATGTATGACCGAGAGGTGTAAGTATATCTTTATAAAGATAAATGTACGGGATGCCAGACACGTCTGTAAATGATGAGAACATACTTCCTTTATCTTAAATTGTATTTCGAAGCAGAATTTTACTAGTTCCCAAAATATTTCAATTCTCGAACGAATTTATTACCTATATAGCGATTTCAGACTACCCCCGTTTCAAGTTATCCCCTCCCGGTAATTTAATTCAAATTACCGGAAGGTATGATGTAGTCGTTTTCAAATTACACCAGGGAGTAACTTGAAGGTGGTTTCAAGCTACCCCGACGATTTCAGATTACCTTACTAATTCCCTAATTATGTTTAACTACACTGAACACAATGATTTCTATAACACAACAAACACTATGTTTACAAATCGGAAGTTTCAGTATACCTTTGAAATTCGAATTTTAACTTTATGCTTATCAATTTTGTGTTTTAACTGACCACTTATAATTTCATCACCAGACACCTGAAGATGCGTGTATTATTTTCAGGCAAAAATGTCATTCGTTTCGAGAATGCCCATCATTGAAATTTAATACACTTGCATTCAGCTTTTATATTGAAAATATGTATTTTATCGAATATTCGAATGCCGAATCAGTATTCGAATATTCGGACGCACGAACGAATATTAGAATATCCAAACAAATAACAAATAGACAGAATCAAGACAACGCATGATTGTTATACTATATGAACAGCTCAACAGAAGTCAAACAAGAAAGGAACAGTGAGTATATCGCAGTCATATAAATAAGAAGTTACGCTACGGACTCTCGAAGCGAAAAAAATAGGATTTAAGTGTTATCTATTATTTCAGCATTGAATCGATTCTTTCAAGATTTGATACATGGAAATCGACCACCAGCCCTTTATCAAAGCCACGAGTCTCATAATAACTTTGATGATCGAAGAGACGCAAACTTCAAGCCGTATGAAGCAAGTCCGTCTTATGCAGATAGTAACAATAAACCGGACAATATCATTGATAAACGTCAACAGTGGTTAGATTTCAAGGCAGAACATAATGGACAGTGGCATCCAGCACCGGAATATTCAGGTGATGACAGCCAATGTCATAGGCTTCGGTATCACAATTCAAACTTTCTACACCAAACAAGCCATGGTGTATCAGTACTTGAACGACATTCGTGGAAACGTGAAGATAGGGTAAATGTAATGCTTTACACGGTTGCAATGAATATTTTGTTCTTGTTTTTACTGATAGTTTTGTTAGAACGAAAGTTGATATAAACGGTTTTTACTTTCGACCAGAAGTGTGGTCGGTGTTTTATGTTTTGCTGATCGGTTAACGAAGTTAATAGAATTTGATAATGATTTGCTCTGAAACTTGATGAAAAATTACTCTCTTAGAACTTAATAACAGTTTAATTTAAATTTCTTGTGTGAAACACAGACTTTACTTAATGTACGTGTGGGAACAAAACGATTTTTCATAGTTTCGCAACCATTTAATCTTTTAGTCATTTGCTGAATAAGGTTTCTTTTGTTTTTACAGCCTCTTAGTGTTCACAACATAACACAGATGTATTATGGAGACATCAAACCATCTTCCATCAGTTATTCTGCGTTTCTTGATATGTGTCCAGCCATGCTTCACCAGATTTTGTTTGCTTTCAATGGCCCAAGAGTGCCGCCAATACCTCCAACCCATCCTCCTCCACACGTAACTTCACCATCGAGTCCTTCTGTTGCAATCGATACAAATGAAACGTCGACGAATGCAACAACCAAGAAAACAATAACAAGCTATCAAAGTGAGGCGTATAAATTGATTTTAAATGAACAATACATAGCTAAATTGGAACCTCCCAAAACCAGATCTATATTAAGCTGAAACGTACTACAAATCAGATTGTTTTGCTGTACGTTTACTTTCAATAACTTCAAACACATCAAAAGCTGGTAATTTCTGTTAACCGCACAAGATCGAACGAAACGATTCATCTTGTATGGATTGTCTGAACATTATATAGTATACATGTATTTGCAGTTCTCATGGCTATTCGAGAGTGTCCCAGATTTACGTGGACTTTTTCTATAACTTGCGAATGGCATATACATTGCATTTCACATTTAAACCTTAAAATATTAAACCCTTGATAAAGACCACCAAATAAAGGTTTCGTATTTATAGAGAGAAGTCTGTAATAATTTACATTTATAACCAATTTCAGACATTAAGTCTCATTCGAATTGAAACAAACTTATTATGTATAATATTTCAGGTTACTTGTACGGATCACTTTCTGTGCTGGTTATCAGCCTTTGTAGTTTGTTGGGAGCAGCATTCATGAAATTGTCAAGTGCAGATGTGAAAATATATATAATGGGATCAATGTTATCCCTTGCAGTAGGATGCCTCGTCGCGGATGCAGCTTTACATCTACTACCCGAGGTAATGCACGAGTCCATACAATTATGAATATTTATCTAGGTTTGCTTTAGAAACAGTAACAGTTGTCGAGTTGGCACAATTCTGTGAGGTGATTGTATAGTTGCTATTGTACAGTACGTCCGGTCCAGCTGGGCTTATTAAATGATCTGGCCACCTGTTCCTAATTTGTGGGTGGCGTTCTTTATACATTTGTAACCTCTTACATCGCTCTTACATTCGGTCAATTATCTATGATTCTGCTATACCAGAATAATTACAGGTATAATTGACCACGAGTAAACAACGTGTACCATCACATTGTTTATACATTCTTTTCTCGCTTGCTATAACCTATAACCTATGACTAAGAGTGATTACAAGTACTGATTCCAAGATTCTCTAAACAAATAAGGATACATGATTAGTCTTAGTAAAACGTCAGCAGTACATGATACAAAGTCAGGATCATGTGATATATTATGATTGGTCAAGAACCTAAAAATGTATAGTTATATAGCGCCAGCAAGCCGCTTCAGATTCAGTCTTTTTCGTGCCAGGCTCCTGAGAGTTTTTCCTGACAATCTTTTACTGAATTATAGAACTTGGAAATCATCTAACGGAATCACTCTCAGTATTCTAATTGGATTTTATTTGACACTTCTAACTGTTTTCAATACGGATTAAATAAAGTAATGAAATAATCAGAGATTTTGTGATAATATTTATTATTTAAAATATCACCCAACTAGTGATCTCGGTACAAGACAGTATACTTGTATATCACAACCAAGTCAGCTATCAAGACTAACATGGCGACTTCTGGTCAAGGTGATATCTAAGCAGGGTGATACATTGTTTGTTTGACAATATGGGATTTATTGGCCTTTGACTTGCCCACAGGCTATAGTTACTGTGCTCTATTTCACAATGGGTTCAGATTGCTAACTGCGCAGAGGAAAGCATTTCGACTTTATCCAGCTGTGAATAAAAATCGATACATATTTTGATAATCGATCTGTGGAACTGGCCTTTGTCTATGTGATAAGTTTTCAACACAAAAAGTCATTCTTTGGGAATTTAGATTATGTACACTAACATTCGTAGAATTGCAAAGACGTTTACTGCATTAGCATTTATGTTTAACGAAAAACATAACGGACTACATGATACCTGAACCAGGTGAGGTCGGAAACAGATCCCAAACGCTGAAAAGGGTCTGTATGACACACTGAAAATGATGAAAAGTGTATAACCTAGAATAACAAAATCTGCATAAGACATACATAGTGGCTGATTTCTGCCATCTCGTTCTGGCTTGTCGGCGTATGTAGGGCACCAAATCACTAACTACAAATAAAGCGCGCCTGTACAAAGAATGAGATATGTGTTGTTCTGGTGGGGACGCCAACGAAATGCCAACAAATTCATAGTCGTTACTTTGACGCCCCGCAAGAATGACAAACACCCTTTGTGTCACATCGGCGCTCGCCAACACACCAGAACGACTAGGAAAGAACGTCTTGATACTTGATACTACTTGATACTACTTGAAATTACTGAATGAGTTCCTTGATATTGTTCCTTGAGAACTACTTTATTTGCGGTGGATGTTCGGCTTCAAGTGACGAACTGTCGCTTGTGCGGTAATTTCAGTCTGGGAAGTGGTTGTTTAAAACAACCTATTCCAAAAATACCTAGATGTAAATCATAATTACATGGAAAATGTAGCTATATCATTGGAGAAAAAAACAACATAATTTATCGAACTCTCATTTGCATTGATAGCTTGCTTCGATATTTCCATAATATCTAAATTCATTATTGTTGCTCTGAGGGAGGATGTGGTATGATAATTTATAGTTCTGGAAATGATTAACACACTGTATTATCACATCTTTTTGCATTATATATTGCAGGTGATTCTACGAGATAGGGATGGTGTTGATGATGGTGTCCTGTTTCCTGATCATGAACAGAAACTCTGTGCGTTCCTTGGAAGCATCTATGCATTCTTCATTCTCGAACTCTTTCTGTCGAAACGACAAAATCACAGCCACAAACACAATGGACCAGTCGACATGGAAAGTATGGACCCTGACATTCAAGTAAGAGTTTGTGTTGGATTCTTACCAAGGTTGTCATAATGTTTGATTTGTTTTGGGTCTGATTCTGACAAATTGAGAGGAATTTCTAACTTTGCGTTTTGATTACGAACAATGAATAATGACTTTGGTGTCGTCAAGCATACACCAAACTTTCTTTTTCATTCGTGTTCCATGTCTGAAACTGTCACATTCAGTAGCGGTTTCCCAGACTTCTTCAGTGGTGCATTAGAAATATACATTACCATTGTATGAAAAATATAAGATGGCCAAAATGAGAGAGTGAGAACATTGTGATTTCTTAGTGTGAGCTTGCGTTAAGCATTTATTACTTCAATGTGATTACATTTTTTTATATAATTACTGTACTTTACTACTTTGAATATTTGTAGATTGTTGCCTATCGAAAGGAAGGAATGGGATTTAAGGAAACCAATCTTGTAAGCATAACGAAAATATTCGTACATCTAAGAATTCTAGAATTCTAGAATAATTGTAATTAGTTCGGTCATACAACAAAAGCAAAATTAGCATTCTGTTTTCTAAACACGGATTACTTCGTGCTTTTGAGGGGTTAAAGAGGAAAAGAAACAGAACTTGCTTGACTGGCTTTCAGAGTTGAGACAATTAAAGAGGCAAAAAGAGGACCATTAGATGAATGGTTTCTTGATCAAATTCACCCACTTCGACATCGTGCTTGTTAATGAGAGGGTAACTGCCAAGCTTTATAGGCACTTTTATTGCATTCTTGAACGAATACATTGATTCTGTTGCTTAAATATTGATGTCCATTATACTTTGTGTACCTGAAGTTGTGGGCAAGTCGTTAAATACGTTGTAAATGTGGCCAGATCAAAACGTCGTTAACAAAAACATGTTGATGTGTTTATGTCTTGATATGACATTATTGCAAGCTTGCATCTTGAATGAAATTAATTGTCAGAACATATTTTATTCCACCTTCGTTTACTTGACACGATGAACTTTCATGGATCACGTGGTTCTTGGTGTCGATGATGATTTGATTTTTGGTATGCTTGGAGCAAGTCGAATTTCTGCGCGGAGGTTTAAAGGTATGAGCGAACGTGTGAAGGAACATTGGTCATAATAATCCATATGCTGAAAATTAACACAGTGTCTCGCTCAGATAAAGTTGAATACGCCTGGTTTAAGAAGTAACAACACCACAAGAATACCGATAACTTAAGGCAAATATACGATGCTTCCAAGATGTTCGTTTGTATGGTTTTACTTAAAGAATAGCTTAATATTTCGGAATAAACTAATCTTAAAACTTCTTTTCTATAGAATAACCTGGTCCAGAAAACAAATTCAAACGAACTACAAAGATCAACAAATCTTCAATTAACAAAGCCAATTAATACTGAAAGGGGGAGAAATGTTACAGTTGTTAGAAATAATTCAAACGGCATCCAAAGAATTAACGAAGATTGTGTATCTATTTCAAGTGACCGACTTACAATCCACGATGCTCAATCAGGTAGATGGCATTTGTATATTTGTTTATTCTTTCAAATGTACATGTCTGCATATACAACTTGGCACATGTTTTCAAGTTGACAGCGTCCACCAACGTGGAAGAATTCCGAAAAGTAATATTCAGAACGTGAAATATAACCTTTTATCTTTCGCAAAAGCGTAATCAAGCGTACGATATATTTGTATCATTTAATATTGATACGTACACATTTAATTGGAATCAAATATCATATAGTACAACTGATCCAACGTATACTAGAATATGTATTTATTTGTTAAAGACACATTATTTTCACATAATGTCTTAGCCTTTTTTTGGTAAGGGAACAAATGTGAAATACAGTAAAACCTCAATAATAAGGCCATCCTTGGGACCCTTGAAAACTGGTCTTCTTATTGAGGTTGTCCTAATACTGAGGTTGAGTAAAGAGCAAAACAGTGACAATGGAGTTGAAATTTTTGTTCTTAATTTTGAGGTGGTCTTATTGTTGAGGCGGTCTTTAAGTGAAGTTCTAGAGTATATTGGTTTGTTTTCAGGAATGAAAGCATTAGCATGGATGATAATTCTAGGTGATGGAATACATAACTTCGCTGACGGGTTAGCTATTGGGGCTGCTTTCTCTATGACGTTTACCAAAGGTTTATCTATATCTATAACTGTGCTGTGTCACGAAATACCACACGAGTTAGGTACGTTGTGTAATAGTTTCTTATCAACCGAAATGGTCATGTCTGCACCACACCTAGGCATGTATAGAGTGGTCATCTTGGTTTGACGTATTTAGTAGGGCATTAATTAGCCTAATTACACTGCAATGAAGGGGAGCGGACGCCCGGCATTTGTCATTTGACATGATCCCACAAAGTGTATTGCAATAGTTTTCTGACATTGAACGCAAATCCAACAATAATGACAACGAAACAATTACGAATTTCATTTTTAATTCGTTTTAATGTGTCAGGGTAAAGAATGCACTTAGTGTTATTGTGATATTTGTCTTTGTCTTGTAAAGTATGTATGACTGAGAATTGATGCGTAAAGACTTTCTTCTCTTGCATCAGTTGGTTATTTTAACATTAAAACATATTGTCAACAATATCTTATTGTATGACGTAGATGTGTCAAGGCCGCACGTGAGTTTATATTTGAGATCACTTGGTCATGGTCAAGGTCGTTGTCAATCAGTACAGAGAAAAAGTTGCCGGTCAACAACTTTAGCACCGACTGACATAAGAACGTGATAATATGTTAAAATATTTACTAAATAGCTTACGAAGAGATTTTTTGATTTTGTTACTTAAATTAGGCAAAATAGAACTTGGCCAGTATCTTGTTTTAGTAATTTTGCAGGGATAATGCATACAGCTTTCGATCAGTTTCCAACAATGATATTGTGATACATATTTTCTGGACAGGCCTGTCAATATACGTAACTGTCCATCACTAAATTCATTTAAGCAATCTTTGAAAACATTTTCATTGAAAGAAGAATGTCGTAAGTGTGTATAAGTATGCATGTCTTTCCTTTCTTTATAAATAAATATTCAGAATTTACATATGCAGTACTTTTCACCTGAATTGATTGCTGTAATTCATTGAGTGTTTGTCTAATTGATGTAAATGTGTGTGTGATTGTAGAAAGTCATGTACTTGTAGTTTAATCATAATTTTAAATATGATTGTGATACAGAAGGCCATGTTTTGTCTAAGATGTATGAATGTTCATTTTTTGTATGTCTGTATATATGTTACCTTCTCTAAATAAAGAAGTTGTTACTACACCCGTATTATTATTATTATTATCGTTATGATTATTATTAGTACATGTAGTATAAACTTTAAAATATATCAATGGTGGCAACATCAATTAGGTCATGACACAAGCTTTAAAGTACTTTGTAATATTTTAAACTTTGTCATGACGTTTAAAGCACGTTGCTTATAAGTTGCATAGATACTTTGCAATGATGTATACATATCATTGTATTATTAATTAACTCTAACCATTATACTTCCAGGAGATTTTGCTGTACTCATTTCGACAGGTCTATCCATAAAGAGGGCGGTGCTTGTTAACTTTCTGTCCAGTCTAACAGCTTTCGCTGGACTGTATGTGGGATTGTTGTTAGGTTCTCAAGAGGAAGCATCACGATGGATCTTCTCTGTGGGAGCTGGCATGTTCCTTTATGTAGCACTCACCGATTTGGTAAGATATTCAAAATGGACATTCGGAGCACTTTGGTCAATATGGTTTGTCAAACCTCTAAATATGTAATTCAATTATATATTTTTAGATCAGACAGATCTATATGCCTACGTTGGCTGTTGAAAACACTTCTTTTTGCTCGACATTATATTATTTGTACAACAGCCATAGATTCTATTTCGCATTTTGGTGTCACAATCACGTCTTGCAAGATAAAAAGAACACTGACTGAAATGTTCTGAATGAATCAATGTAAAACTGGAAAATTCTACCAAACTTTTTCATCAAGGATGGCAAAACATACACATGACTGTATAATGACCTTAGTTTGTACCAAAGAGCTGGATGAACAACGTATATGTATGCTCAATGCACTGAATGACATTTGAAACATTTCTTTGATGTACTCCTCTTCAAGATATTCGATTCAGTTGCGACAAAGGTCCGTTGCACACCGAAACAAGCGACTACCAATTTCCAATAATGTAGTTTTCAATCCCCATATGACCCAGTTTCGAACTTGACCAAAATTTAAAGAATTACATCGCTGTCCTAATATTAGAACCTAGATTTATGACCTAGTATCCAACCTGTCCAAAACTTCATCGAGGCAAACACTCGGACCAGGTTGTATTAAGCATTTAAGAAGCAAATGTTTCATCTCAACTGTTGACGACACATGAAGATGGACACAGGGCGATCACAAGTCCCAACATTTTTGTAAGGGAGCTAATAATCAGGAAACAAGATCTGATGGCACAATAATATTTACTTATGATAATTAGCCGACGGTTTCACTTTGCATGAAAAGGGGTGATCAATTAGGGTCTCGGTCAGATATCGTGAAGGTCTAAAACAATGTCTGTGTCTAGCTGGGACAACATGAAACGCTTTCAATCTTTTTTGCCAAAATAGTTTATGTTTACACATATTTATCTACTTTCCTGCGTTACACCGACACATATTTCGTGAAAAACATGATACTTTCGCGCAAAAAAATAAATAAAAAGCATGAATGTCAGGATTCAAACTCCTCTGATAGTCTGCGTTGAGATTCTGATACGTATCCATTACGCTATGTAATAAACACGCTGATTTGATAGCTATGCATTGATATGTTCTTCTTCAAAATCAGAAAATGCGCCTATATGATCATGATTATTGAACTAACCTGCACATTGATATTGACTGATCCAACCAATGACGGTTTGTCAATGTTATTGTGCCTTCAGATCTTGGCCGCACTATAGTAGGTTACTTAGTCAAATAATAGAAAAGCGTTGTTGACAAATTAAATGTGTATATTTCTATCTGATCCACACGAAGCCCTGTAAGAATGTGTTTCAAATGAAATCTATGACTGGTTACACACTTATGAGGTAACCAGGAGAGCAATACAACACCCTCAATGTCACCATGTATCATGTATCATGTAACACCCTCAATGTCACCATGTATCATGTAACACCCTCAATGTCACCATGTATCATGTAACACCCTCAATGTCACCATGTATCATGTAACACCCTCAATGTCACCATGTATCATGTAACACCCTCAATGTCACCATGTATCATATAACACCCTCAATGTCACCATGTATCATGTAACACCCTCAATGTCACCATGTATCATGTAACACCCTCAATGTCACCATGTATCATGTAACACCCTCAATGTCACCATGTATCATGTAACACCCTCAATGTCACCATGTATCATGTAACATCCTCAATGTCACCATGTATCATGTAACACCCTCAATGTCACCATGTATCATATAACACCCTCAATGTCACCATGTACCATGTATCATATAACACCCTCAATGTCACCATGTACCATGTATCATGTAACACCCTCAATGTCACCATGTATATTTTTATTTCTATAGGTACCCGAGTGTAAAGAATATTTCAGAAAGAAACCAACAATGACGATGTTCCTTGGACAGAATGTTGGACTTGTAACAGGATATATAGTTATGCTTCTGCTTGCCTTGTATGAGAACAAACTTGAGATAAAACTGTGACACATGTACGTTTCTACATGGTTGTATTGAGATAAAAACGTGACATCCAGTGTAAAAATATACGTTGCTATACATGATTGTATTGAGGTTCTAATGTATGTGGCTAAAAGAAATGTTATTAAAGATGGGACGATGTCTCTATGTCATACATATTGTACTCGGAAGCTGCATAGTAATGTCATTAAATCGGTCTTCTTGCAAAATAGCTAAGATAAGATTTTCAGATAACTAGATTACAAACCAAAAGGATTAATATTCAAGAACATGAATGCCTGTCGTTTTTCGGTGAATTAGCTAAGAATTGGCTTTAAAAATAATTATTGTCTCAATTTGAGAAAAAGAACTGTCAGAAATACAGCGGTTCAAATGTTATGAGTTATTGTCAATAAAAAATATGTTCGCTTTTTGATATAAGCCAAATAATCCACACTTTAATAAAATTTGCAAAATACGTAATTACACATGTAGCGAAGTTCATAAGACGACACTTGTGACTCCGTCGCTATTTTCTTCACTCGACAATGTAACGAAGTATGAATGGATCAGACTGCGTCGCATTGATATTGAATCTTGACGGATCTGGAAGGAATAAATGAACAAGCTTTTAGGGATTGATGTTCCTCTTTAATTTTGAAATTTAAATATCAGTAAAATTTGCTGAAGAATATGGTTTATTTCTTCCAGATGGTCTAGACAGGAAATATAAGTGTCGAAAACCTAAAATTCCAATCTCTATACTTTTAAAAACAGCGAACACTTGCAAAATCACACCGAGTTTAAGCATTATGTAATCCAGCCATGGAAGTTCAGATTCCTTTCAGTCAATTTAAGTGGTCGAAACAATAAACACTGTATTTGCACGCATTGTAACGTAAAGTGCTGTGCCTATATCAAGTCTATTGAAAACTAACTCTCTATTGAGTGAACTTATACGTAATAAGAACCATTTGCACAAAGAAAAAAACATACTAAATATTGCGAGAATTTTGTATACTGAATTGTTATCTCTGATGTCGTATCGACAATACTGATCGATGCAACTGTATTTGAAATTCATACTATATCTGCTTCTGTCGTTCATGTTTTTATAATAAACCAATGTCTTTGTTGTAACGGCATTTTTGTCATTCGCTCTATCATTTGACACCAACTGTGTTTCTGGAGTACCTGACAGTACCAGGTTGTTCTACATCCTGGTACTTAAAACTAGGCAAGCTGAGATGGACCCATTCATGTTTTTTGTATGGTCTCTTTGAAGGAGCACCTCGCCGTTGCATCGAACATTTTATCTCATATGAAACTACCCGGGCAAACTACACATACTGAAACTCAAAGACGAAACTATCGCCTGTATTTAGATTTCAAAATGTAAAGATATAAGTACAGAATATTTTCGAGATGTACAGTTGCTGCGTGCTTAGGCAGATCGACGTCTTCTTATAACAAAAATATTTCAACGACAATTGTAAGCGTAAATTTATTCAATGAAATGTTCGCTCTGCTAAGCCATGATGGTTTAATTCAAGGCTTATACACAAGCCATTAGATACAAGGAGCATTCTCAAGCAGGCGTGATGAACTGCCTGTTATAGATTACAGCCCTTTATGCACAGCTTTCATTGAAGTGCGACAGTCTATTCTCCAAACACTGTATGACAAAGTTACAATAAATCTTCAATCTCCGATAGTCTGAGACAATGCCATTCAGTGCATGCATTTCGTACATATCATTCGAAACATCTTGACCAACATTTCGTAGTAATACATACATGTAGTATTGCCATGCCGTGGATAAATGATATATGTCTGTGGCCTTATAGGACTGAAACTTGGACTTAGATTTTAAAATGTTGTTTGCTCCTATGTTGTTACATGTATAACTATATCGATTGTAATAAAATATTTAACAACAATTATTCAGACAAAATTTCATTGGTTTAGACTCAATGAAATGATGGTAAATTTCTTTTGAAAATTTGAATTCAAGTTTCAGTCTTAAAATACTTGTGAATAAGGCATCTAGAGATAGCTGTTATGCCTGAAAGAAGGATATATGGTGTAATACCCAACTGACACAGTGTAAGTGTATGTTATACATGCATCCACACATTCAACCAGGGAGTTCAGAATGTTTTACGTACAACAAAATCCTGTTATGTTCTATAGTTTGTTTATTATATTTCTAGGTTTATTCTATACATATATCAGTGGATAATGAACAGAAAATTCACAGAATTGTGTACATTTACATTAACTGTCATGCCAACATAATTATGTAAAACATGCATATAAATGTATTTGTCTGAAAACAAAAGTTATTCACTTGTAAAAAGTGCTATAAATTGACCTGTCATACGAGTGTGCAATGTCTGCAATACTTTGTTTGATTCATGTTTAAGTTGGAGGATAAAAACAGTATTTATTGATTTTGGGACAAATTTTTAAAGATTTCTTAGAATCTAGGAACAGCAATATCATGTGGAATGTATTTAAAATAAAACAAATCTTGCATCACAACATCAAGAAAATGCTCTCTAAGTAATGGCCAGCTATAACAATTAGTATAAATTGTGGTAAGAACATTTACGATAGATTTTGTGGCTAGACAAAAATGCTTTCTTCAAATATGAAACATATTCCTGCATTTTACAATCGCACATCATATAGTACTTCTCTTCATTTATAACCATCAACATCACATTTTGAGTACAATTCAAATAGGTGATATTCAAAATCCATAAAAATGTAGTAAATATATAACTCGACCATTAACTCCATAAAAACAATATGCATGTTTTTACTACAACTATTGTGTGAACCAATATTGCACATTAACGCCAATAAAATAAATTTCAGAACAACAAATTCTACAATATTTATGATACACAGTTAGTTGTGTGAATTAAATCGATAAGATCAATATTATTAATTAAGAAATGAAACAAAAATTACCAAGGATTCATTGATTGCATAATTAGCTACATGTTATGAATATTCATAAGAAATCAATCACTACATCAACACTACAACAACAAACTGCTTCACCAAAACTGTAAGAACTCCATTATATAACAGTGAAGTCAATTAATTTCTTTATAATAAATAAGTTCCATTATTAAAAGTTGACTAACACATTCAACTGAAATACTTAAACAAATACCAGAAAATCACACCTTGCACAAATATTTGCGTACAACATTTAATATCCGACAAACTGCAATTATTTTTTCAAAATTGATCAAAGCTTTGATGTCAAAGTAACCTAGAAGTAACGAAAGCTCAAATACACAGAATGATCTTTCAAACGTGTATAAGAGATGTGATGAAGACAGAAAAATGGAGTTAAAATCCTGAAGTAATTGTTTGAAGCTTAATTATCAAACTTACAATGAACACCACAAATTAATTTGAGTACAAAGGATACACATATGATACAAATGTCAACAAAACATACATCAGGCTTATTTCTGAACTCTCATTTCACGAAACAAAATTCTTGTCAAAGTGTTGAAAGTACCGGCTGCATAAAACCTTTCGAAAATTTACAAACTGTATTTGTATAAAATACCCTATGCAACATAGTAATTGTCAAATGTTCAATCAATGGTCTTAAATAATGAAGCTTGTCAACAGTTTATCATTTATCTATCTCACTAGTGGGGTTTGTTTCAACTGAAGAAGAATAGATCGCATTCTCGATATATCTTTTGTGTTCTTTGAATTTTTGGGGTTGAATTCACAAAGTCGACAGATTTTCTCCCATTCTTCACCAGGCTGTGTTTGATCTCTCTCAGCAACAAATGCCACTTCTGATTCACTAAAAATAGAATAGTATGGTGGAGGTAAGATAAATGTGAATAAATACGTAAGCCAAGTGTTGTTAGTAAAACAAACTAATACTATAATGTGGTTGAAGGAAATCCTGAACTGTTTATGATCACAATGAATGCCATATCAAATCACATGCAAGGTGGACCACTAAAGCAGTAGGTTATACTTTGTTCACAGAAGGCTCTAAGGTAGTTTCAAATCATCCAAATTCCGTTGTATGGTGGGTGGCATATTTCTGCTGTAAGATAACAAACGCACTAACATAAGCTAGATAAATATCTAATTATCTGGTTATCTAGTTAGCATTTGCGAATTAATTTAACGCAAGAGAAATATCTAAACTCCAATAACTGCCGATAGTGCCCAGACTTACCAACAGACAAAAATGTTCATTGTTTAAAATAATTTAACAGCTAAATCTATATAAGATATATGCATTGTCACAAAAGTAAGTGGTTAACATGAACAGGTTCACATTACTAAAAACTCTGAAATTTCAAGGAAATCAAAACAAAATGCAATGTATACATATTACAATGGAATTTCATTCAGTTCAATACTGTTATCAAGAAACATATGACAGCTATTCCCCCTGTACGATCCATGGAACCAGAATACAAATATTGAAATGGTAGGCCCATTGCAGCTAAGAGTGAACTGTTTGATCTTATAAGTTAGTCTCTTACAGTGAATGAACAGTAAATACCTGCATATCTTTTCTAGATTTGTATTCTTAATGTGTGTCAGTAACAGAAGCACATTAGATTTACGATAAATAAATATGTGAATTACGTCTGTAGTATTTATTAATATTCCCAATACTAGCACAACATGATTTCACAGTAAGGTCATTCTACAAACAAGCAACTACTTCTAGTAGGAACGCAAAAAATGCTGTATTTCTTAAAGTTTTGTATATTGCTTTAAACAAATTTCATATCTATAGGTCAGACAACGTCGTTCTTCAGCATGTGCCTAAAATATATAAATTCAGCAAAACTGCCTAAACCCCTTTTTCTTTCATCGCTAAACATAAAAGTTGTTTTCCTTACATGGTGTACAGATTATATGCATTCTAAAGCAGGAAATCGCCGAATTCGCCAATTTGATTGCAAATTCGCCAATTGGCTCCGATGGCGATCGACAGTGTGGGCCCTGACATATCTACTGTTTCCCAATATGCCCATGATTCTACAGTGAAGCACAATGGCGAATGCATGCACATGCAATCGCCAACAAGTTCAGTAGAATGAGTTTTTAGCATAACTCTATTGGAGCTGAATTCTTAAATTCCAATCAACTAAATAAGAATTTAGTCAAACAATACAAACACTGGACGCATAATGAATGGTCTGGGATGCTTGTTATCAGTAAGATCTTATGTTTACTTTTAGACTGTGAAGAATTCGGAATACAAACATATAGTTCACGAACAACATTTCTATTCCATACTTTATAGGATTGTCAGCAAATTAATGCCCTATACTTAAAGGGTGTAACAACTCACGTGCGTGTGACGTCACAATAAAACAAGCGTGACGTCGACACGCACAAATGATGTTGACCTTGTTAAATATTTATTTTATACGAAGTTTGACATTTTCTTTCATTGAAAATGAATGTCGAGTTAATTTGCATATAATATATGATATAATCATTTGAACTAATATCTTTTGGCTGAAAATTAAAAAAGAAAAATATCGGAACTACTTTTCATGCGTCAACTTTTATTTATAAAAGACCGAATTACACATGTCATACCTTCCTTGGATATAGGGGGTTAATGTAATGCTTTGGACATAATCAGCTGTTTCTGTTGTTAGGTCATAAATAGAATCTTAGATTCGTGTTCATTTTTATTGAATTTATTAAATTTGTCATCTAAAACCGATAAAAATTCGGCAAACTCGTTTTTAGACGACTCGTTTAATAAATTCAATAAATAATGACCTCTCGTACAAGATCCTCTATATATTAGTATACTGTCATGTACTTTTTTATCATATAGACTATCCGCCACAATTTGAGCTCCAAACCGATTCTGTATATAAAATATAGTGATACTTACCAACGGTATATGCTGGGAAACACAACACATTGCAGAATTCAAACTTTTTAAGATCATTCTTTCATTTAAATGATGTGCCTTGTAAGGTAAAATGCATATAATTTCTTTGGAATACTCATATCTGATACTTGTAATATTTACAAATACAATCATATCTCATTTGTTTGAATTCATTAGGTCCGAAATTTTATTTCAAATTAGTATACATGGCTTCGAATAGCCCATTTCAATTTAACATGCATAAGAAGACACATTGTGTCCTGATATTTATTTCCGATGATACCAAGTATTTAGACTGAAAGTTGTCGAACAAACGAGGTCCACCTGTACTATTCACTTTTGCATGAGAGCTAGTATACATTGAGTAAAGGTTTAAAGCAACTAGTTATTCAATCTTTCAAAACTGAAAGCAGTGTTTTGATGAAAGGCATTTAAGAAGTTTGACAATGCAATTGTTGCGAAACCCAGCATATATTTATATCAACACCAAGTTTCCTTATTGTCTGACACTTTGAGTATCTGATTATAAGAAGTAGTTGTTTTCATTTCTATTCAGTAAACTTGCCTTGTTATAGATCATTAAACAACTGTATTGACCAAGGTAATATGCACATAGAATGGACAGCTCACATAGCCATGCATATATGATGAACAGCTGAGTGTTCTATCAACCGATTCTCCTTGTTTCAGGGTTAGAAATACTACCTTACACAACACAGGTGACACAAGAAGACAACAGAACTAGTGAATTATCAATAACACACAATGATGTAACAACAATAAGTGAGACAACTCTTAACAATTGTTTTACAGTATGAACGACAACTCATAAACTACAAAGGGAGTGAGTTTCATGAAAACAACTACTTGTATCTGCTTGAATAAAACATTGATAAACTATACACAATACATAACTTACGGTTCGTTTCTGCAGAAAGATAGGTATGAAAGGAAATGAGGAAAAGAATGAACGCCAACAGCAGAACATGCATAATGAATAACAATGCTAGAAATATGTATCAAAATACTGCATGAACATACATATTTAAGCAATGGTTATAGGTGCAATACTTTCTTCTATGTTAGTAGCAACAGATGGTTACACCAGTCAGTATGGAAGAAAACTATAATTAACGTAATTAACTAATATTATTATATTTATGCTACCACTATTATTCAGCCAAGTAACCACCGACATTTAACTCCTACCTGGCCACATTAATTTGTAAAAATGGTCTCAAAAATAGCCCAATATTTTTTATTAAATTGTGTAAGATTATCACACTAATTACTTATTAATTAAATATGGCTGCTAACTTATGACAAAAAGCACAAGTCTAGATGAAGTTTGTTACAACACATATACGTCTCCTCTAAGTTGATTAAATGTTTGCAAGGGATACATTTGAAGAGATGTGATCATTTAAAGCAACTTCAGGAGAGATTTTACAGAGTAATCAATGAAAGGGTAACAGATTTACCAGGAAATGAAAGTTTAACGATTTAAGAGCAGGTGTTTATCTACAAGGTCACCTTAAAGTTACCATACAAAAGGAATGTTTCTTGTGATCAAAATAAAAACTGAGGAATTAAAAATGTCTGTGAATAATGCAAGAACTAAAGACAGATCCCACATTTACAATATTTACCTCCCTTGTTCTGAATAGTCGGCCTTATTGATAAGGGAATTTCCTTAACATTTATTTGAGGTAAATATTGTAGATGTGGGAACTATAGAAATATTATAAAAATATGTTTAACAATGTTAAAAACAGAAAAATAGATAATAAAAAAATGTTTTAGTACAATTATTAAAAAATATTTCAGATTTGTATTATTTTTCATGAAGCACAGTCTCAAAATGTGACAGAGCAGTGTAAAGCTCTCGCTAGCATCCATTCACATTTGTGTGAAATAGGCAGGGTGCATAATCATGTGAGTAACAGTAAATGCTCAAAACTGAGTAATCTCCCTTTAATTGATGGAATCATTCACTTGCAAGAAAAAACAAGCGTTTAATGCCATACATTTTTAAGCCTACATTTTGTACAATCTTGTCACATATATTGGAAGTTTTAAATAAAAGCATAAACTATCAGTGGCTACCACTTTGTTGACCATAAAGAGATTGAGAGAGGATAAGCAGATTTAATACATGGACAATAACCACTAACACTCGATCATATGATTCACACATAAACACTGACAGTATACACTCAAAACAGTCCAAGCTTTAAGTGATACTGCAAGATTTATGGTGGAAATGGTTCTGACAATAAGACCGTTTTTACCGATTATTTTCCTTAGTTTTGGTCAACTGTTCCTCATGATGTTTGTACCAATCATCAAGCTCCTTCTTAGCAATATCTCTCCATTCTTCCATTCTTTTACTTTCTTCCTCATCTACAATAAATACAAGTTGAACAGTTTACTAATTCTGATAATCCTAGAGATTGAGCTGAACTGCTAAACCCTTTTTTTTTATACATAACCAATATACCGACACAAATGTATAACTGTAAGGATAAACCACTATGATAATGATCTCTACAAATACCACTGAATGTAATTACATTGTCGATAATAATTAGGCCTAAGAAATATGTTTGTTTCAGGTTTTATACCCAACATTTTTTAGGGTAGGTAGGTTGGAAAATGTTTTATTTTTTAGATTTTTTTTATTTTTAAACAAAGCAAATTAAACAAAGATTTAAATTAATATACGTTAAAAGACACATCCACTTTCCCTTTTAACATGGCTAATGTTTAATCAAGGTGAATATAATGCTCTATAGCTGAAATACTCATAGAGCGTCTAATAACTGGACAGGAATTTATATGAACTAAAGAAAAATTCACAAATTTTTTTTTTTCCTAAAAGAAAAAAAATGTTATCACGCGAAAAAATGTTCTAGCATCGGGGCAAAAAATAGGGTAGGACGGGAAAACTGAAACAAAAATATTTGTTTACGCCTTAATGTCCTTTTACCTCTCAAGCATGAATGATAAATATTGTGACTTAACAGCTTAAAAGTTCAACAAATTTTGCTGCAAAAATCACATTACAATGCTGGACTGAAAGTTACCTTTCTTTTCTATTCTACGAGCATTTTCTTCTCTCCACAAGCGTATTTTTTCTGGTTCAGCCCTCATTTTATCTACGCTGGACACAGCTGAGTAACCATCATTTGTCTGAAATCATAATAAGTGATAAGATAAGTGATCATTTTATTATTAATACATGTAGTTACAGGAAACAAGCTTATAAGTTATAGACGAGAGTCCCCGTTTGTTATAGACACAAATATCTACCTAAGGCCTACTTTAGCTCTCATAATGAAATAAATAAATTCATAAAAAGGGGGCCATGATGACCCTGAATTGCTCACGATCTTATCCAAATAATTTGGACCATGTTGGTAGAGGGTCACCCAAACAACATTTAGGTGAACTTATATCTAAATAGGGTCGGTAGTTTTCGACGTGAAGATTTTTTAAGTATATGAAAGGTTACTTAGCCAATTTTGAAAAGGGGCCACATAAGGCTCATTTCTATAAACTTTAGTCAAAGTTGGCAACAGGTTGAACAAAATTGTTGAAGACACAAACCGTACTACAGACATAAGGCAATCACAATAGCTCTCCATGAGCTAAAAAACACGAAACAAACATTTCTCAGAGAAACAATCACTTGACTTTTACAGATATCAATACTGTAGCACATTATTCTAATAACAATAAAAATAAAATATATGGTACATACTAATGATAAGTGCCATTTCAAGAAAAAGTATCAGTCTAAAATATATGTACAGGAAATAACAGGTCTTCAAAATGCCAGGCTTGACATGAGATAATTATGTAGCCTGTAGTAGTGATTATGTACAAATACATTGCAACTTAGTTGCAAAAGCATTATACAAAACACATAGGATATAGAACCAATATTTAAACGAAGCTGTGGGTGAATGAATTCTGCTTACAAGTTTTTCTCGCACATCATTCAAACATGAAACAAAACTGAATGCTAAAATACCCTATAAGAAGCTCAAATATACAATGAAAAGCTACATAATTGCATCCTACAAATGTGTGTATATATGTGTATATATAAACAGAAGCCACCAAGAGGAAAGCATTAAATGTTAGAGGAGAAACACGGTTGTGGGCACACAAGAAATACAGCAACATTTGGAAAGCTATATGTGCTTGTCAGAATAAATTTTGGGGGACAGATCATGATTAACCTGCCTTCACACAGATATAGCATCTTAGCATTATCATATCCCTACTCACATACAGTCAAAACAACCTTCAAAAGTTGTGTAAATTACCCTGATACTTGATCTATGTCACATGAAGCTTCCAAGTAGTTTACGGGCCATGTAAGAGGGCCAAAACCCCAAGAGCAATGACATGCTGTGCAGGCCCACATCAATTTTTCGAAGAATTTTGGACCCATACGGCTGATAACATGCAGCTAAAAGTTGAGCATACAAATCTTTCATGCTTCAGTCGTACGAGAACTATGGGTAGTCCTGGGTCTGGAGAACTTTGGGAACTGTACTGTCCTAAAGTCCTTGGGAAGTACATAAGTCAGGTGCTTCATGTGACATAGGTAAAAGCCAGTACCTTATTCTGTCAGGGGTTCCACTAGTTGCTGAATCTCAACCGTGGGTCATTTTGAATATTTTTACCTGATTTCGCCATTTTACAGTCAATTTAGCTATAATTTAGGAGAAAAATTGACCCTTCAGCCAGAATCCTGAGTGTCAAATTTTGGCTTTTTGGAATTTCCAGGGGTCAAATGGTCAATTTAAGGGTCAAATGGAACCCCTGTTTTGTATACACTGATTACATACTACAGGGTAAAAGCTTATTCCTTTATAAAGCAAAAAAAGGTTTTCATTTACATATTATGAATATTTTCTTACACTTGAAATGGACATTCAACAGTATATCAGACAACAAGCTCACTGAATACGCGAGAAGAGTTGAAACTTGGCCTATATTTGGAAGCATAAACACATTCCATGATGATGTAATTGTAAAGCAGGTAGAAAGTAAGACCCTCGGAGTGTTAATATCTTTATTCTATGACCAAATAAGAGTTTGTTAGAGCAGTAATATCATATATCTCAAGACACAGATGTGAATCTGCATGGTTGCACCACTCAACTCAAAGGTAATAAATACAAGCTTTGGAACAGAAATGAGATCTTTGTAGTATCAATTATTTCCCCCTTCTGACACAAAGGTGTCTGCCACCACCCCCTTTAAGTGGGAAAAATACTGATTTCATAGACAAACTTTTGAATTAATTTCCGATAGAATAGGTAGAAATTTGGCCTCTAGAGTGTTTTCAATGTTTTCTATGATTTGACCATGTGACCCAAGATTACACATTAACAACTGTCAACTTCACAATATATAATGAACATATTTGTTCCTTGGATTCATAAAGTTGTACTGAATATGTCATTATCTTGAATTTGATCAGTGGCATAATGTGAAGATTCACTCCTATCAGAAATGGTTTGTTAAACGAATATGCAATTGTATTGAATGCCTATGTTACAAGAGTTGACTGTATATTGTATGATTTGTATTGAATGCCTATGTTACAAGAGTTGACTGTATAATGTATGATTTGTATTGAATGCCTATGTTACAAGAGTTGACTGTATATTGTATGATTTGTATTGAATGCCTATGTTACAAGAGTTGACTGTATATTGTATGATTTGTATTGAATGCCTATGTTACAAGAGTTGACTGTATATTGTATGATTTGTATTGAATGCCTATGTTACAAGAGTTGACTGTATATTGTATGATTTGTATTGAATGCCTATGTTACAAGAGTTGACTGTATATTGTATGATTTGTATTGAATGCCTATGTTACAAGAGTTGACTGTATATTGTATGATTTGTATTGAATGCCTATGTTACAAGAGTTGACTGTATATTGTATGAGTTCACCCAATGATCTTATTTTTAAGAAAAAATCGAAACTAGTAGACTTTAAGATTTTAACATTCTGACCAGCTAACATCAAGAATGGGGCACAATTGTGACCACTAGAGTGTTATAACAAGCCAATAGCTGACACAAGATTACGACTTATGCTGGAATGTTGGGGATCATAATAAATTGCCACGAGCAGTTTGTGGTTAGGTCAGCTAAAAAAAATGGGAAAGTATAAAAAAACTATAATAAATATACTGCATGTTATACATTAGTTTTAAGCCCAGGTATTTCTGTTAGTAACTATGAAGACATTGATCAGTAAGACACTACAATCAATAAATTATTAGTACACTCTGCTATTTACTTCTTGATACACACAAGCAACTTTTAGCAAGCAAAGAGTCCCAAAGCACAGCAAAGAATGGATTGCAGCACAAAGTTCTTACCCCAAAGTCCTGGTCGTATGTGCCATCAAAATCTCCCATATAACCATATTGCTACAGTGAAAAACATGTTATGTCTATCTATACCCTATCATTCTGTTGTCTCTAGCTAACATTCATTTACAGACCAGTACAAACCAAAAATATCCCAACTGCGACAGAATGGCTGGAAAATGTTGCTAACATACTCAATGCTGAATCTATGGCAAGCACAAGACAGCTAGCAACTATCTTATATCAACACTCATGAATGAATATTTTCACTCAGACAATATTGAGCATATTACTGTAAGCATACCATGGCTAAAATGTGTTATATTAATGTGTATGACTATGAGAATTCACAATTCATATGAGCACTGATTTCTTTTAGTAAATTATTTTGAAAATTGTCATTAAAAATTAGCACATGCTTTTGCAAAGAAACCAATGGATATTGATTATCATAAAGACTGAATCAGTACCACAACCATCACAAAAATTTGACATCTACTTAACAAAATTAAGCATGAAGTCAAGTAGCACATTGCAATAGTTGATATCATTGATTTTATTTTATGGCACATTTCTTTTTGTTAATGTTATATGGACGGAATTCTAGTGTCCTTCAGTGCTTTACGTCAAATACATTGTTGGACCGATTTCTTTTTTGTTCACTCAAACACAAGAGGGCCAAGATGATCCTAGATGGCATACCCGAGTACCAAGAAAGTTTATAGTCCACAAGGATATGCTATGGCTTGTTCCTGAAGTTATATGTTTACAATTGAATACCAGGCAAATAGCAGCACTGTAGTACTAGTATGTGTATGTATGGTAGTGCTTATGTTTTTCTGTCCATATTCTTTCAATTTCTGGAGTGTTTTGTCCATGTAACATTAATAGTAAAAAAATAAAGCTGTCTGATGATATTTGAGTGTTCACTTACACAAGCAAGGGAACCACATCAAAATAGACATATTTTCTCATATTTTTTAAAGTGTGTATGTGACTAAGTGAATGTATATTATTATTACATTGGTAATGCTGAAAACTCTAAGTCTGTAAGTAGTTCAGAGCTAAAATAAGTATGCTTACAGTATTTACAATGAACTTAGTTTGACAATGCAATGGCATGCACCAGACATTCAACAGAATCAGATAAAGAACTATATCACAAGTATTCAGATGATCATATACAATATATAATTACAACATGCATGCACTAATGTTAGTCCACTGAAGACAATATCAATGTTTGTTGATTGTATGATATCTTTCGTTTTTTAAATTTGTTCTAATTGTAGCATAAACAATATGCCTCTCATAAACATCAGACAAAAATTAAGAAAAATTTACCTTGCTTAATGAAAATTGCCAAAACCCAGGATTTTGTTTTATATTTTACACAACTTTTTATCTAATAGTTTGTCAATACCCCTTCTGTATACATGTACAAATAAAAGCCTTTAAGAACAGTCTAATTTTGTTTTAAAAGTAAGACAGCCAAAACAAATTTTCAATCTGCATATCATCTATGACACATTAATTCCTTTGAAGTTTTTGTAAACCTCCATAAAACCATAGAGGGACTATACTCCCCCACCTTTCAATCTATCTATGTCTGGACAATGAACATTATATTTAACCAGGTTGTAACAACTTTGATTATCCCTATGTGATGCATTGTTCTCAGTGAATTTTAAATTAATTTTTCTCCAGATTTGTTAAAAGTCTTACTCTATAGATCTTACTTTCTTTTCAATACTTTGTATGCAAATACTTAACTTATCAGACAAGAGACATATGGTATATAGGTTTTTCACCCCCTAATATAAACTTTCACTTTCAGCTCATGATATCATATCAACCAAGACAGTTGCATAGAACACATTACAACTTCAGGCATTTGATTTTATAACTTATAAATATTTGTAGAACAAACCTGCTCTGGTTCTGCTTGTTCTGCTGGTTGTGGGGAGTCACTTGCTGGTTGTTGGTCTGCCCCACCAAATGGATCATAATCATCTGCTTGAGCTTGAAAATAAAAACATTTTATACAAAAAATGATGTTGGAGATTTAATATCATCTATGCATAACCGTCTTTGTCTGAAGTGTTTCAGAGCACTAGCCATGGGCAAGTTGCTCAGCTAGACCACTAGAAATCATTCTTACTAGCCCGAACTTGTATTCTTACAGTATAAACACAAATTTAAAGAGCAGAAAGTCACAATTACATATGTACAGTTTGATAAAGTCATATCGATGGATTTTATTTTTTATCTTTTTCTGAAACAGTAGATTCTCAGAAATGTCTGCTAGCCCTGTGCTTCCAGCTAGTGGGTAACCATTAAGACTGGTGTAATGACACTCAAGTAAAAGCTTGGAAGTATTTATTTTGATATGTCATTAATTAATGAAATAATAAATTATCTGACAATGAGTGAATGACAAATATTTTACAGTGATGGCGAATAAACAGGGATGAAACAAACTAAGCAGAAGGGGTCTAAAAATACCACTAGAATACACAGGGGTTAGTAAATAAATCTGTATTTTCAGTGGTGTCACGGAGATATGGTACTACACAAGGGTTGTCAGACGTTTCACCCCCAAAATTTATCACATTAGAAGATGTTTCACCCCCAATATAAATTATGTATTGTGTATGGGTGGGTGTATGTGTATGATGGATGTATGTGGGTGTATGTAGATATATGTTTACGGAAGGGTGTATGTATATATATTATTTTTATATACATATAGTAGTGTTTCATTCTATATGTATCATAGTATGACAATATCAACCAAAATTTTCAATAAAATATAATGTGTTATATGTTGCTTAATGTTTTTAATGCCCTAATTTTTTGCATTTTTTCTAAGTGTTAAAGTAATATATGTGTCCAATTACTGTCGCAGCATTCTTATAAGTTCAAAAGGCGTTAATTAAATCACACCTAACAAAAGGTGTTGATTAAATCACACTTTTTAACAATGTCAAAATTAAATTAATCAGCTAAAGGGTTTTTAAACTATAAATTAACAATTTAATTTTAAAATAAACATCAAATTAAAATGTTAATCACACATATATATAATTATATTGAAAAGTGGGGGTGAAACGTCTAGGGTCTATTAAAATTGGGGGTGAAATGTCTTGGGGTGGAAACGACTTGGGTGTGAAACGTCTTGGGGTGGAAACGACTTGGGGGTGAAACGTCTGGAATTCCTTCACAAGGCTACCTCCCCCCTGAACTTTCTCATGGGATTTTATCATTTTAATACATTGGTCTCAAAAAATGATGCTGACTGGTGTCAAATTGACTTAACTTGTTTCTTGCGCAGTAATTTATGTTGTGCTATGAAGTATTTGACAAAAAATAACTCTATTTTCAATGATTCTTAACAATAATCGATTTTTGTTTGAACAATTAGCATCGGTAAGTGGGCTGGTGGGAGTGACCCACAGTGGCCGGTAACTACATAAACGAAAATTACGAAATCAACAAGTCCTTACCTTCAGCAGGGGCAGCGTCCCCGAAGTTATCATCATCTAGACCTTTAAGGTCATCTTGTTCTCGGGCTAAAAATTCTGCAGCCGGGTCTTCTTCAGTTTGTTGAGGAGGAGAGTTATCGAAGGAGTCAAAGTCTGCCATCTTGCTTGTAGAACGTCACTTCCGGGTTTAATTTATTCGGTTTCCGGTTAAGTGTAAACCACGACACACACGCACTAACCCGGAGCGGTTACTTCCCTTTACAGTGTCTATCTTTGTAACAGTGTGCTATTAGTTAAAACATTTATTTTTCAGTATTGTCTACAGTTAAATCACATTTTCTTTCATACGAAGAGCAGTCAACCATGAATATAGATAGATAGATAAATAGCAAATAAAATTGTATGAATGCTTAATGATGGTTTATTATGTATTCAGGTGTCATTTCAATGCACAACATACACATGTTTGACAACACGAACGTCTTGGAACTTCATACCCTTTATATACGAGTCCCTTACATGACCACTCAACGTTTGATAGAGGCGCTACTCAAGTTAGGCAAGATAATAATTTTATTATAATCCAGGGCCCGTATTCACAAACGTTTTAAGACTGAATCTCATACTTAGACTTTATCCAGTATTTTTTTGCTGACAGTTCCAAGGCTGTAATTCGCTATATGATTGTTGTTTCTGTTTGTGTTATGAATGTGTTTTGTATTTCCCTTTCCCCTGTGCAATTCTGTCACTTTATACAGTGTTCATATTGTTTCCTGCCCATTTTTGGCCTATTAAGGCCAGTTGTCTTGACTTGTCCTGTGATCTTTTCCATCCATTTATTCCCAACCCCCCTACCTTTACTGTCCACTTTGATTCTCGAAGTTATTCCTTGTGGTCTGCAGGGCCATTCCTTGTGCCTCAGTTCCTTAATATGTGTACCGTTTGACCTTTAGTGCCTTATGTTTTGTGGATTGTTGTTTTTCCGGAGATCTGCGTGGGGAGGCACTGTCTTATGTATGTGGCTTTCCCTGTAGTTACGTATTCTCTCTCTTTTAAAATGGCAAAACATAAATTTACAAGCTTTTGCTTTTCATTATATGTAAACGGATACATTTTTGCCTGAATATTTTATGTTACTCACTCTATACTTTTGCCATGTTTTATCAAAATATATCGTGTAACAATAACGTAGGAACAAAATGAAAATTTACCATTTTACAGTCTAAGTCTGAGATTCAGTCTTAAAACATTTGTGAATGCTTATCAATCCCCAGTACCTCATATGTTAGTTTGTAGGGTTCCATATGGTAACTCACATACTAACACTAATTATACACAATCCAGATCGACAAGCATTATGAAGCCTATATCCGTGTTAATACATAGGTTTTCAATGATGAAATAATCTCGTGTTTCATCTGGGACCAATATATAGGTCGAACTCCAATTGTTTTCTCTTTATGATCATAAAACAATGTTTTAAGCGTTTATCGGATACATAGATCTAACGTAGCCCGAGGCTATATGTTAATGTGTTATACAAGTCATCAATCGGTGATCTTCGGAAAATTTACGGTCACTTACGGAAACTGCCGACAGACAAATCGTCTGCTGACCAAAAGTCCAATCGATAACGATCTGCATCGACTGGATTTATCTGATAAGCGATATTGTTGGGTATGTCTGATAAATTTGATGGCACTTCTTGTGAATGGTCTAATAATACCATAAATTTTGAACAGGTTGCCACATGGAATAAGTGGGATGATAGTCAGGAAGCTTGCGTGTTATCAATTAAGTTGAGAAGGGAAGTTCAACGATTGCTTTCAACATTAAGTCAAATCAATTAGATGACAACATTGGAACTAAACGTGTATTGACTCAACGATATAGTCCATACGAGCGTGAACTAGCGTATCGTTGTGAATTTCGCATAAGAAAACGGAATAAGGCTGAATCTGTATCAGATTATGGTTACGTAATGCGATGGCTATACTAGGTCACAGGGCATCTCCCGTAATGTCAAGTGTTACGCTTGAATCGTGTATCATTTTTGATCAATATATACATGGTTTAGGTAACTTTGATTTGGAAACACATGTACAGTTTTCCCACCCAACTTGAAGACATCACTTTAAGTGCCGCGATATAATATACTGCACTGCAGGGGTCTCTTGATAATGTTTCGAAACCAATTCGAGACGAATAACTAATAAGGGGAACAACTCATTTAGTAAATGAACATGTAGTTTCATCCCTTAGACCGACATAAATGAAAACTGATTGTAGTCTTGAACACGAGTCAGAATTTCAAACCGTCGCTAAAAGTGACAAACGTACTAGTAATTCTTTTGTTCCTAGATCTCGTCGTGAAAGACTGATTAAACCAAGAGAAATATTCTCTCCACAGTGACCTTAAAGTAATAGTTATATTGATAGAGTGTAGGTTTAACTGTTGTTTATCATGTAAATAACATATTACATATACAATTGTCAAGTTTATACTAGTATAAATTTACTATCTCTATAGTTGCAAATATATTGCTGGTTTATTGTCAGAAGACTATGTAACTTTATGTATTGATGATAATTATCATCACGTAATTGTTTAATTATATTTATAAAGCGGGTAGTAAGTGTAATTGTTAAAGTGAATGTTGTACATATAGGAATAATTGTTGACTTTGGCATTGCTGCGATACAAACACATATATTTCGTAAAAAGCATGATACTAAATATAATTTATGAAAAAATAGGAATGTCAGGTTTCGAACACGGATAGTCTGATGCGTATTCATTGCGCTATGTAATAAACACGCTGATTTGATATCTATGCATTTATATGTTTCATTTTCAAAATCAGAAAATGCGCCTATATGATCATAATTAATGAGCTAACTTACAATTTGATATGGACATCCAACCAACGACGTTTTGTCAATGTTACTGTGCCTTCAGAAATTGGCCGTACTGTATAAAAATGACAGTTAGACGTCAAAAATAAATAGTGCCGAACACAATTGAACTAACAAGAATAAAATCAGGATAAAACAGTGTATGTCATTTAGCGAGAGTAGTATATAACAGCCTGCCTGAACCGTTCAAGATCATGGATATGTCTATGTCTCGCCCACTTTCTACACATATGAAAGCAATATATATTTGTTTTGGTTCCTATGTTAAAATATTGCTATCTCTGCGGCTTTGTCACTTCAGTGAGATGAAATTGATGAAACTGAATTCAAGTTAATATTGTCAAGCTGAAAGAAATGTGTTATATTGAACACACAAGAGGCACAGAGTTTATACAGCGATTTCTAGTTATGGCCATTGGAAAGTCATCAGAACAAGAGATGTTTGTAAAACATTATGCCCCCTTGTGACCTTGACCTTTGACCCCGTGATACCAAAATCTATAGGGTTCCTCTGCTACCCAATATGAATGTGTGGACCAAGTTTGAGGATTTTAGGTCAAGGGGTTCTTGAGTTATTGATAGGAAACGAAAAGGTTACGGACCAACCGACCGACCGACATGTGCAAACCAATATGCCCTCTCTTTTTCGAAGGGGGGGGGGGGGGGCATAAAAAAAGAAATAAAAAGTTTCCCCAGCCTTCCTACCCAACCTTGACAGACATAATTTAGTCGTGGATGGGGAAAGCAGAATGTTTTAAGATTTGCCGTATGTAGTATTAAAATTTCAGCATACTGCAAATATATCTACAAGTTTTAACATATTCCATAGTCGATAGATTGAACTACAGCTTTGTTTTAATCAAAAGTGGATATAAATCTTGAACTGTTAGGTGCATTCACATGACTTTGATCCGTATAGAAATGGGACATTCAAGTGCATTGGTTCAAGTGAATGGGCGGTGTTTTTAGTTTTATTCATCCAACTATGGATATCTGCGTCATTAGCATATTTTTGCCCCCTGACAACGTTATAAATTTATCTTCTATCACAAATATTGGCGTTTGAATTGTTACTATTTACATAGACGTCGCGAATTTGACGGGGGAATGATTCAGCGGAAAATGCATGTCACCACACATGGTAATATCGTATTGTGTAGGTTCACGCGTACTATACAAAGGACATTGATTCAATCATTTTCTCGTTTTTGTGTGTGTTGTATTCAAAACAATTATTGAAAGTTGATTGGACTATTAAATTGTTTGTATTTGCGTTTATATATCGTCGCCACCGGTTTCCCATATGGGCGACGCCTCCGGAAGATTGTTAGTCATTTTAGAAATTTGGAGGATAGTGCAAGATACAGAAGATGTCCCAGTTCCAGAATCACCCCTGGTTCTTTTACGTGCCCGATGTAAAGCATCGTACACGGGACCTCGGTTTTTGTCTCTTCCGATAGACTGTTAGTGGTGGAGCGGGGGATCGAACCTGCGACCCCTGGATTACTAGTCCAGCGCGTTACCACTGGACCACAGATACGCTACTAGAGTATTACATGCTACTCGCCAATGTTCTACGCCATACAACGTGCGACATTCGCGAGGTATAACA
Organism: Mactromeris polynyma; assembly: GCA_032209605.1. NCBI lineage: Eukaryota > Metazoa > Mollusca > Bivalvia > Venerida > Mactridae > Mactromeris > Mactromeris polynyma. Next base: position 4,751,803 of record JASFXZ010000007.1, read on the forward strand.
CTAATGGTTCAATACGTGTGCTTATTATATTCCGCTTGGACAGACATGCTTGTACATGCATCAATTAAATTTTGAACTCAAATAATTTTTAAAAATATAAATGAACGGGATATTGACTTGTCCTGTGGTATTTTCCATCCATTAATCCCCCCCTTTCACTGTTTTTCTCTTTGATACTCCTAGTTATTCCTTATGGTCTGCCAGGCCGTTCATTGCGCCTCTGTCCCCTAACGTATGTACCCTTTAACTTCATCAAGTGCCTAATGTTTTATGAATAGTTGTTTTCCCAGAGGTCTGTGTGGAGAGGCACTGTCTAATGCATGTGGCGTTCCCTGTAGCAACTTATTCCTTCTCTTATATCAATACCGTCATAGAGGGAACATATTGATACATGGGTATTCGACTCCTACAACAAGTTAGGAGTATTTTTTGCGAATTCTTGTACCTTCATTTTTGTACCATAATTTTAACACTTGCATTCAGCTTTTATATTGAAAAAATATATTCTATCGAATATTCGAATGCCGATTCAGTATTCGAATATTAGGACGTACAAACGAATATCCGTGGACATCCCTAGGACCGTAAAACCCATCGCCTGCTTTGTGCTGACATTGGTAGATATCCGCTCTCGATCGAAATTTAAACAAGAATAATACACTCAGAATAATGAGGGTAGGGGAGACCGGGGATAGTTGTTACACGGGGCAGTTGTTACATTGCAAATAATTAGTTGATGACGTTGTATATCACATCACATATGACGCGTATATGTTGACATTGACAGCCGCTATCTTTAATGGAGCCTGTGGACATCAAAAACGCAAATCATTGTTTCTAGATGAAAAAGTTCAATTTTAAGCCACGTAAGTAAATTTTGATGTCTTTATAACTATTTCGTTTCACGTTCACTTATTTAACGTATCTGATGATTTATAAATGCATTTTGACTAAGTAATGACTTGCGTTTAAAATTATGATTTCATCGATGACGAAACATCATACAAAAGTTGTCTCCCTTGGATTTTGTTACTTGTAGTATTGTCGGGGCAATTTGATACATTGAGCAGGGGGCACGATGTTACAGTGTAACAACTTGCCCCGTTCGTTGATTTACTAGTAAATGTGAACACAAAACAATGCTCTTACAATATCATGTGTATTTAAACTGTGTATCTACATCATTTTAATGTCATTAGCTATACAGAATGTTCCCTTTTATTACATAATGATGAGAAACTACATACGGAAGACAAATAGAGGGGAAACTATTTTTAGGGCCTTGGAAATTGGTATGAACCTAATGACTCTGCCGATACGTAAAGCAAGCACAAGTAATGGGTTCACGTGATTTACAAATAGGATATAGATCACCTCAACAAGTATTTTCAACTGATCACGAGAACGTTTTAAAAGTCTATATCATAAGGGCAGCAAACATTTATTTCGGTTTATCACCAAGGCTGTTAGAGTCCTAGCATATGAATGCGCTCTTGAATTCGGAGTGAAAATGCCTGATCAATGGAGCCGTGATACGTCTGCCGGACCTGACTGGTTTTCGGGTTTTCTGAAAACGCAATCCGTCTCTATCCATTCGGACACCAGAGGCCACTTGCTAGTCTATCCAGTGCGACCAGCTTTAATAGAGGTAATGTTGATAGATTCCCCGGACAACTTGAAACAGTCCTAGAAAATGACCACATCATGTCATATGACATTTGGAATTTCGACGAAACGGGCACCACAACGGTACAGAAACTGGCAAGTGTCGTAGGTCCAAATGGGGGTAAGCAAATCGGGGCACTAACGTGCGCGGCAGTAAGTGCATCAGGAAACACTGTTCCACCAATGTTCGTCTTTCCTCAGGTGAAATTTTACCATCACTTCATGTGTGATGAACCTGAAGGCTGTATTGGCTCATCGCATCCATCAGGGTTTGATCCTGTCGGCACTGTGTAATGGCCTTGGCATTTCCGCCATCATTTACAACCATACGGCATCTGGCATCACGAATAACCTTGCAACTTGGCCAGGTAGGTCAAACGTCGTCTTCAAAGGAGACATCATCCTCGGTACCCAGGCTAACATTACATACATTATGATACATAATGTTATGAATAGCCTGGGTACCGAGGATGAGGAGACATATACGACAGGTGCTGACGGAAACGCACATTACAGCGGCGTTAAGAAAATGAGCAAAAATGCACATGCTGCAACTGACCCGCTTGACGACACGCCTGATACGATCTTCTCTCCAGAAAGAATACGCCCATTCCCTAAAGCTCCCCCACGAAAAAACACAGGAGGATGAAAGAAAAGAAAAAGTGCAGTTCTTACTGACACACCAGAGAAGAATGCGATAGAAGAGGAATTTAGGCTGAAACAAAATATTTACAAAATATTTCAAATTCTAAAACATCAGTTAAAACATCACTTAGTAGCAAAGTACAGAAGAAACTAGAATGCGTCCATAGGACATATATGCCCCCACTTGCAGCCTTTGTCACAAAAGCAAATGCTATTATTCTGCTTATAGTTTGTGAATGGATATCAAAATTACCAAGTGAACAACTGTACTGATTATGGTGATAAGTCAAGGGCCATAACTTTGCACTTACTGGGCGTAACCATATATGAAACCCCAGGTGCACAACTATACAGGTTGGTGAACATTCCTGTAAAGTCTTATGACTCTGGCTCATATATTTTTGGAGATATGAGTGACGCAAGATTGCATACTCTGTAGGCTATGTTTTAACTAAGTCAAGGGCCATAACTTAGCACTTACTGGGCACAGCCAAACATGAGATCCCAGGTACACAACTTCACATGCTGGTGAACATTCCTGTAAAGTTTAATGACTCTGGCTCATATATGTTTGGAGATTTGAGTGACACAAGATTTTGTGACGGACGGACGGACAAGGGCAAATCTATATCCCCCCTTTCAGAGTGGGGGCATAAAAAGAATTGAAAAAGAAGAAGAAGAAACGTAGTAAAGACAACACAGAAGTGGTGTCGTCAGACGAAGAGGAATGGTTTTGCTTAGTATGCGTTGAGCCTTACTCCAATATTCGTGCACGCGAGGCGTGGATCCAATGTAAGGGGTGTAAGGGTTGGTCGCATGAGGAGTGCACTAATGTCCACAAAAACAATGTGTACATCTGTCACAATTGTGAATCTGATGGGGAAGTGGATCTGCTTTAACTTAGGTCTACCTCCTGCACATACTTTGATTAATAATTAGTGTTTATAGTTTGGTAACTGATTAAAATCATTGACCATAACATCGTCACATGGACCGTCAAGACTCATTGCAAAACATATATACGTTAGATTTTTAATACATCTTAAAGAACTTGAACTTCGAAAGGACAATAATATTTTTGAAAAGACAGTTTATCGCGTTAAGATTATATGTAATAATCAAGAGAAAAATACATAAATGTATGATTTTGTTTAGAAAACAAACAGTAAACATAAAGCACTGATGATTAAATTAGTAGTCCCATATATGTTGCTGTTTAAAATGTTAGAACTGTTGTCTTTAATAAAAGTTTTATGTGTTGATGTGTTTTTCTATTGTCAAATATTAATTGTAACAACTTACCCCGGGTTCTGTAACAACTTACCCCATTGGTGGGGTAAGCTGTTATATTTCACAAACCTCTTAAATCTACCTGGTTCGAGTAGAAATAATTGTTCGCGTATACGTTGCTATGCAGTTTTATATACAGCAAACAATAAGCTTTACATAGGTATATGGACTATCTAAATCGGCAAATAAATCAAGAAAATATATCGAAAAACGTGAAAAATGTAACAACTATCCCCGGTCTCCCCTACTAAAGATAAAAGTTTTTGAGACAATCGAACTCAAATGAACGACAATTCCACCAAAATGTTAATAAAGCAAACATTAACCGATCAAAATGTACACGAACGACAACACATACAGTGTGTATCTATTTGTTGTAAGTTCTTGATTTAAGATACGCAATAGCTGTGGCATATTGATAAAACGCTCCCCGATTTTGTTTATGATATACATACAGGCAATGCTAGAGTGTCACTAACTCTTTCAACCCGTTTTACTAACATACTTACGCTTGCGTAAGTCAAAGATTTTCGTAAGTTCACGTACGTGCAAAATTTCTACGTAAATGCGTTTCACTAATATTTGCGTACGTATGTATTTGCGTAAGTTCCAGCGTAAAGTTACGTTAGAAATCACTGACCGTAAATTTCTACGTTTTGCGTAAAAATGGCATACCGTATGAACGCTCAAAGAGCGCGACATTTCAGAGAACGACCTGACATGTTAGACGCGTTGTCGGATCGTGAATTTATAGAAAAGTAGCCTACAGATTGTCACGATATCTGATTGGCGTAGGTTATGATTTGATAGTTAATGATATTGGGCCCGTTTTATCAATATTCCTACGAACGAGCGCTTGTAAGAAACGAAATGTTCGTAAGAATGTTCTTACGAAAATACTTACGACCGTTTTATCAACGCGTTCGTATGTATGATATCGATCCACATACACTCTATTCTTGTTCCATCTTCAAATTACCTTTTGATTGTCAGAAGTTTTACTTTGTGACTGATTATAACTTTAATTGCCTACTGTATCAGCTTGTGTGTATGGATTCATCTTAAACTTTATAAAAGATAACTATATATACTTATTAATGTATTTTTTCAGAAAAGCCAGACAATTTCATGTAATATGAAGTAGATGAATTGATCATAAAAATCACATCATGTCTATCTATGTACGCTCTTCTCAGAGCCATCACATCATCTTTGGACCAGTTTTCTTTGCGCTTCTTTTGTGGTGGCTCTGGCATACTGGCAGACGATCGTTGTTTACACTTTTGAAAGGCGCGCGCGTTATGAACTTATTACGTCATTACCTCCGATTGAAGAGCTACGAACAAATTCCACGTAGGAGAGACCGGGGAGTATTGGGACACGTTTTACATTTTTGTGTTATTTTCACTTATTCATATTTATATTTCAAGCTCCACGAGTGGCGCATTCAAACAGCATAGGAAAAATGTATATAAACTGCCACTCTGCACAAAACAGTTATATTTCTGACACAGGTGTATTGTCCCAACATACCCCGTTAGTGGGGTAAGTTGAGCAAGTGTCTGGGGTAAATTGAGACAAGTTTAAATTGCATCAGTTTAAATTGCAACTGTTTAATGGAATAACCACAGCTTAAATTTACATGTAACATTTTAAACCTTAAATAAAAACGTTAACTGTAATAAGCAAATTAATTCCTACAATGTGAATCTAAAACTTAGTAGATCTAACAGGCATGTTCGCCAACTGAAATAATTGGTCTATATTGTATTTGGTGAAATTGATTAGTACATAGTATCAACTTCATCATCCGATTCGCAATGATGAAATATATACAGTGTATGTTTATCTTTCACATTGGTGCATGCCACATGCGACCAACCTTTACAACCGTTACATTGCACCCAAGTTTCTCTGGCGCGGCTATTTGAATAAGGCTCGACACACACCAAACAATACCATTCTTCTTCGTCAGCGTCATCCCCAGTAACTTTGGGTTTCTTATGTTTAGGCCTTTTTTATGTTTTCTTCATAAGATTCAGATTTTTCTTTGCAAATTTCTTAGCGTTTTTGTCAACATTATTTTTTTGTTTCTCTCTCAATTTATTTTCTTTTTCATCTTTTTCAGGGGTATCTGTCAATATTGAGCTTTTGCGTTTCTTTTGTCTGTTGGTGCTTTTTCTAGGGGGAGCTTTCGGAAATGGGCGTATACTTTCCGGCGAAAATGCATTACCTGCTTCGTTCATTGTCCTATAATGAACAAATTCATCACGTGGGATACATGGTGTTCTCCGTTTCCTGACACCATTGTAATTGCCATTCCCCCCAGATAAGGTCAAGTAGACATCACATCGGAACTGTACATCTGACCTCCCTGGACCCATTGCTATTGTATGTAGACCATCTGCGGAAGAGTGGTATATTATTGTGGCAATTCCTAAGCAATTACACAGCGCAGATAAAACAAGATCTACAGTATCATTGTTATATTCCTTAAACTGCACATACCTTTCAATATCAGCAATGATGTCACGTCCCTTTGAGAAGTTGCTATAATGATCTAAGTGGTCAGTTATTCCAGTAACCAACATTGTGCTTTCTACACTGATCGCTGCATCGATGTCTTCCTCTACCATACCAATCTTCACTGCATTAAGAAGGCAGTGCCCATCGCCAGAGACAAGCTCTATCTCTCTATTAATGAGTTCTATATGTGAGTTCACCATGCTCAATGCAGCACTTGTGAGTGGCGTTTCTGTAGTAGACGTACTTTCACTGCTAGTAGAAGACTCAGCAATAATGCTTTCAACAGGGACATTGTCAAAATCTGGGCGATTGTTGGTGTTCCCGGGAGCAATATGAGCGGTACTGGAATCTGATCTATACGATACATTGTCTGAAGCAACAGCAAAAGTGCGTTGATCGGGCTGGTTGGTTACAATGCTTGGGGCAACAGGAGAGGTGTTGGGTTGAGGCCTGTTGGTGGCGTTACATGAACCAACGGGAATGGTGCTGAGATGAGGCCTGCTGGTGGCATTGCCTGGAGCAAAAGATGTGCTGGGTTCAGGCCGATTGGTGACGTTGCCTGGAGCATCAGTAGTGGTGTTTGGATCAGATCGGTCGGTGACGTTGCCTGGAGCAAATTCTGTTTCCTTAAAGACATCACAAATATTAAACATTAAATAGGTTAAAAATAAAAGAAGTAAACTGTTTATCATGATCGATTGAACTTAATCTAATTATATTTATTATAGACCTACCTTAAACCCAGTAGGCACTCGGCCAAGCTTCTCTAGCAATTCCGGGCAAGTCATAAATGGTCATCGTCCGAGCAGGATTGTTCCTTATCCAAGTGTCCTGGATAGTAGAAAAGTATTTCTTGAACGGACCAAATACGGACCTGTCTAATGGTTGAAGTTTATGACTACAGTGAGGGGGAAACGACAGCATGCCAATACCATTGTCCTTGGAAAATGTCAGTGTGTCCAAGGCCATGTGAGAGGAGTGGTTATCTAATAGGAGAAGAACTTTCTTCTCCCGGCTTCGTCTCACGTTTTCAGCAAAAAAAGATGTTAAAATTATCATCTGTCATCCATCCAGAAGGGTGTGATTCCCAATGCAGCCTGGCGGTCCATCACAAACGAAGTGGTCAAAATACTTCACCCTTGGAAACACAAACATTGGTGGGACAGTATTTCCTGTCGCGCTAACTGCTGCACAAATCGTGACTAAAGTCCCTCTCTCACCTGACGTAAGTGTACCTACTTGTTTGGCACCTTTTAATGCAATAACACTGCGAGGCTTTTGAACAGTTGTAATCCCTGTTTTGTCAACATTCCAAATGTTGTATGGTTGAATGTTATCGCGTTCAATTACTGTTTTTAAATTCAGGAAGAACTGTGCAACATTTGTCTTGTTAAAGCTCGTTGCACGAGGCAAACTAGTGGCTTCTGGAGTACTGATAGATAATGATGTGTTTCTTTTCAGACAACCAGTCGGGACCATCACATTTATTGATAACCCAGATAGTAGGCATGTTCAGACCCAATTTAACAGCGCATTCGTAGGCAAATACACGTACTTCCTTAGGTGATAGACCAAAGAATATATTTGCTGCTCTGATAGGTACACTTGCAAAAGGCGTTCCTGTTCAACTGAGAAACATTCAATGAAGAATTATATCCTATTCTCATGTACTCATATCCACTCTTCTCTTTTTGTTGGTTGACATATCTACATATTTAACGTCACCTCAGTGCAAAAAATGGATAAGTACCATTGAAATGCACTGCACTTATTCACTTTTTGCACCAAGGTGACGTTAAATGGAATGCCAATTTCAGATGAGACTGATCTTTGATATGGAACGTCCATCTGACAGGACATCATTTACAGCTGCTTTGTGTATTTGGTCCAGTGGTACTTGTGCTCGAGTTGTTTTTCTCTGGTAATTTCTGACCATGCTGGAATGAAACAATGCCTGGCATTATACAAATATTACTATATACCCAATGAAGACGAAAAATATGATAACTCTAATTCATAACAGTAGGGGAATCTAGTTATATTTAGACATTCTGATATAAATAGATATATGGGGGCAGGTTGGGACACTGTGTGGCTGATGTCTCAACCTGCCCCATCCACACCACATGTAATTCAAACCCCAGGGAGAGTATCAAGGGTATGTTTTCGTCTAGATCATCAGCAGTGTATGCAAAGGTAACATTTAAGCTATCATAGTGGCTATAAAATATATGCAACAGTCTATATAGTACTACTAGAAAACCAAAGTATTTAAAATTATCAAAAGTTTACTTACGTTGTTCAAAAGACTCAAATCTCAATATTTTTGTCATCCGTCCACTGACGTTGTTGATATTTACTCAAAAGGCGGCGTCTTTGAATGTAAAATTACGTACGTCATACATACGTCATATGTGACGTCATCCGTTAATTAAAATTTAATATAACGTCTCATCTTACCCCACGTCCCAATACTCCCCGGTCTCCCCTAAATTGAACAAAAACTTAAGCAGTTTTAGTAAAACGGACTTAAGTTTTGCGTAAGTTAATAATTTACGCAAAAACTTTACGACATTTTTAGGGAAGTACAGCACTTTTGTATTTTGTCATCAAGACTAGATCTACAAAAAATTCTTGAGTTTCACAAATTTAATACAGCAAATGTGATTTCAGATACAATTCCATTTCACAAACAAATATATATTATTCTTTTCCTTAAGAAAAGGGGCCGCCTCAATGTTTACCGATAATAATTTCGCTTCTGCTCGCCGCTGAATAATAAATCTTTTACTGAAATGTTTCAATTAGCTGTTGCAATTAGTGTGATTTCAAACATGACGTCATACTGTGAAAACATGATGTCATCTTTAATTCTGTTTCTCAGAAACGAGATTCAGTGCCAAAAATCTCAGAGACTGCCACACTTATAGGTCAATGAATGCCTGGAGTTATCTCTCCCAAGAGTTGGTTCATGTGTATGTTGCTACTAGAAGCAGTTTCTGACACATTCAATGAACTCAAAAATGAAGTCATCGGGTTCGACATTCATTGATAGACATTTGGGCCTCTGTCTGTCGTATTTAATGTAATGTCCACATACAACTACTCACTGTAGCGTGAATTCAATGAAAGTAGAGTGAATTTCTATTCAGTTTAACATATAAAAAGACCTCTCCTGGGAGAACCTTTCACTAGGTTTTTGTATACAATTTCATATCTATTCAAATGGTACTATGATACAAGTATTTCATATCTCAAGTGTTTTGGCTTTACCTCATGTAGAGAAATACTTTTGGACGGAGTTTCACATCTGCTAACATTGTTTTCAATTCACACAATTTATCAACTGTATGTGTATCTACATTTGTGAATTTAACTGGAAATATTTTTACAATGGTATTAATCTTAGAGAACACTTCGCTACTCATTATTACGTGTGTTAGTTATTCGGTTTTTATTCGAAGCCTTAATCCAAAACTTCCGACAATAAGGTGTATTCCGGTAAACCACCGAAAAAAATGAAATAAAGTGGTTTGTTGACCCGCAAAAAATGTAATTATAACTTGTAGTCGTGACTTGACAATAGTATATTAACAAATCGATTTAAGAAGCTATTTTAAAAGTTCTAAATTATTCAACAACAACAACTTTTTATTTGAATTTTTTCTATTAAAGAGTCGCTGGTATTGTATAAAAACTATAGGCTATTTGTCTTCTTTGTAACAATATAGCGTTTTGTCAAACAGGAAGCATTGTGCTAATAACACAATCAAATAAGTGTCTACTATAGAAATTTGTCTGTTAATAATTAATTACCATTAATTCGAGGGTCATCCAGAAAATTCTGACAATTGTCCAGTATTTAATTTGCTAAGCACATACCTAAATTGATATACATACACTAACAATCAACGAATCCAATTAGGTAGAATGAACGTCCGTCAGAATTATGATGTCATGAAAATATGACGTCAATTGCCGCGGTAAGTTTAGAAGAGCAACGAGAGTATACATGAAGATATTTGAGACGTGAATCGGGCAACGAAATTCATGAAAATTTGCAAGAAGCTTGTTGAAATTTCTTTTTAGAGTTTATCGCTGGAAAGTTTTTCCGCGGGCAAACAGATTTTCTGACACATCTCCACCACATCGAGAAAATGCAGGACATTCTTGACCAAAATACCGTAACGCAAGTAAGGAAATAGCACAAAGTGTCGGGATCAGTGATGGGTCTGTTCATGAAGCTATAACGCGACATTCAACAATGCAATGGGTAGTCGCGAAATGGGTTCCTCACTTTCATATCAGCGCTCGAAGAAAACGGTTATTGCCTATATATGACAAAAGCGATGTCCTGGTCACAGAGTTGTTATTATCGGAGTAAGTATATTAACGGCGAAGGTTAAAAGATAAAAAAATGCGTCCACCGATACGTAAAAAGCGCCCAGAGCTTCTTAATGCTAGTCCGATAATTTTGCATAAATCTGGACATGTGACGTCACGTCTTGGTGCGTATGGAGACATGGAGACATGTATCCATCATTTTCTCCTGATTTGAGTCCCTGCGACTTTGACTCATTTCCAAACTCAAAATTGCTCATGATAGGGATTCGATGACCTAAACTGTACTGTGGCCACTCAGATTCGATGACATAAACTGTACTGTGGCCTCTCAGATTCGATGACATAAACTGTACTGTGGCCACTCAGATTCGATGACCTAAACTGTACTGTGGCCACTCAGATTCGATGACATAAACTGTACTGTGGCTAATCAGATTCGATGACCTAAACTGTACTGTGGCCACTCAGATTCGATGTCATAAACTGTACTAGCTGTGGCCACTCAGATTCGATGTCATAAACTGTACTGTGGCCACTCAGATTCGATGTCATAAACTGTACTGTGGCCACTCAGATTCGATGTCATAAACTGTACTTTGGCCACTCAGATTCGATGACCTAAACTGTACTGTGGCCACTCAGATTCGATGACCTAAACTGTACTGTGGCCTCTCAGATTCGATGACCTAAACTGTACTGTGGCCACTCAGATTCGATGACCTAAACTGTACTGTGGCCACTCAGATTCGATGACCTAAACTGTACTGTGGCCACTCAGATTCGATGACCTAAACTGTACTGTGGCCACTCAGATTCGATGACCTAAACTGTACTGTGGCCACTCAGATTCGATGACCTAAACTGTACTGTGGCCACTCAGATTCGATGACCTGTACTGTGGCCACTCAGATTCGATGACCTAAACTGTACTGTGGCCACTCAGATTTGATGACCTAAACTGTACTGTGGCCACTCAGATTCGATGACCTAAACTGTACTGTGGCCACTCAGATTCGATGACCTGTACTGTGGCCACTCAGATTCGATGACCTAAACTGTACTGTGGCCACTCAGATTCGATGACCTAAACTGTACTGTGGCCACTCAGATTCGATGACCTGTACTGTGGCCACTCAGATTCGATGACCTAAACTGTACTGTGGCCACTCAGATTCGATGACCTGTACTGTGGCCACTCAGATTCGATGACCTAAACTGTACTGTGTCCACTCAGATTTGATGACCTAAACTGTACTGTGGCCACTCAGATTCGATGACCTAAACTGTACTGTGGCCACTCAGATTCGATGACCTGTACTGTGGCCACTCAGATTCGATGACCTAAACTGTACTGTGGCCACTCAGATTTGATGACCTAAACTGTACTGTGGCCACTCAGATTTGATGACCTAAACTGTACTGTGGCCACTCAGATTTGATGACCTAAACTGTACTGTGGCCACTCAGATTCGATGAGTAAACTTTGGCTGCTTATCAAAGACAATCATTGAGTTGCGGAGGGGATTCCAAAATGTTGTGATCGAAAGCGGTGGACAATGCTTTGAAGGTTTCTAAATAGGTAAGTCTTTGAAGTTACCAGTATGTCTGAAGTAAGTTTATTTACAGAACTTTTTGGAAGACCCTCGAAGTACAATTTAAAACACAATTAAAGTTTAGATAACATACACTTTTGTCGCAGGTGAAAAGCACGTGGTGAAACATGTGTTACGTGTGTGGCTTAAAAGTACGTACATTTTGTATTCTTATTTTTTTGGATAGATTTTTTATGAGAAAATCAATGAAAATTGTCTTCATACAGATGTACTCTTCAACACTGCATTGTCACATTCCCAAAACCACAATTACAAGTGTCCGATAGGGGGACTTTCTAACTCAACCAACGCACCAAGTAAGCGCTAGTGAGCACAGGAAATACCTATCGGACTCGTGTTTTGCTGTTCCAGGAAACCTTTAAGAAAATTTACATTGCGATGTATTACAGAATGTATGTATGAAGGCATTAACATGCCATTGGCTAAAATGTATTACTTGACATATTGTGATAGAAGATAAGGCTATCTACCTTTAACAAAATACATATTTTAAAATTAAAGCGGTAAGACAGTTCATAATGCAATCTTTAATATGTAAAATGTAAAAAAGCGTTAGCTTTTGAAATAAATGCATTTTATAAGGAATGGCATCCATGCCGATAAAAAATGTTTTTTATTTTAATATAAGTGGCATAATATTATTTTACAAGAAATACGACATTTAATTCTTAACTATCTTCCGGAATACACTTTTCTCTAGGCATAAGTTAAGGACTGAGATGATCCTTGAAATGATACAAGTATAAAAGAGAAGGAATAAGGTGCTACAGGGAACGCCACAAACACAGGATAGTGCCTCCCCATACAGACATTTGGGAAAACAACAATACATTAAACATAAGGCACTTGATGGGGTTAAAGGGTACATATGTTAGGGAACAGAGGCGCAAGGGATGGCCTGGCAGACCATTAGGAATAACTAGGAGAATCTCAGAGAGGACAGACAGTGAAGGGGGGTGATTATTCTATGGAAAAGATCACATGACAAGTCAAGACAGCTGGCAACAATAGGCCGAAACTTGGCAAAAAATAACCTGAACACTGTAGAAAGTGAAAGAATTGCATAGGGGAAAGGGAAATATAACATACATTCAAAACACAAAAAGAAATAGTAGCCATACAGCGAATTACAGTTTGGAACTGTCTGAAAAAATACTTTAGGTTTAAAACATACGTTTTTAGCATATTACTTTTTTATACCTAATTACAACTAATGTCATTCCCTATTCATATAATTCCTCTCCGATATAGCAGAATTTTTAAATTTCTACAGGGAACGCCACATAATCAAGACTATGCTTGCCCATACAGACCTCCGAGAAAACAGCAGTCTTCAAAACATCAGATATTGAGGAGATACGCAAGGGAACAGATGAGCAAAAATGACCTGGCCGACCATAAAGGTCACAGCAAATTCGTACTTTCGTTTCGAAGTCAAAAATTAGGCTATACTGTCGGTGCAGAAACGCGTCGACTTCAATCTAATAGAACATTGTTTTCTGAAATGAATTGCAATTCTGATAGTGAAACTATCCTATGGCAATCACAGAAGAAAGCTTTAACGTTGATATACACTAAAACATAACTTAAAGAACCACCTCCGTAATAAGACCATCTCAAAATTAAGAACACAATTTTCAAGTCCATTTTCACTGTTTTCAAGGTAGCTTTATTATTGAGGTTTACGGTATTGACAATTTTTTGTTGTATTTCCTAATATAATATATAGGTATATGCCAATTTTGTATTATGTTCGTCGGCATTCGAGTACTTTCTGTCATCTATTTCAGCTGTTATAAAACACTCCCTGTATGATCTATATCTTTAGAACGCGACTATGCATGGATTTCAAGATGACTGAAAATGTCCCAGTTCCAACTAATAGTATTGTGAACATGTTTTCAAAACTTAACACTCCAATCTATGACTGCTGAACGTCTGAAGTGAAATGCAGTGTGTAGTAGGTTTCGATAGTAATAAAATATGTCCAAGCGATATATTTCGTCAAAATAAAATTACATAACCAGCAGAGCCGTGTTGTAAATACTTGCCCGTTTCTATTACTAGAACCTGAAGATTTCCCGCTTGAAGCACAGGCGAAGAACAAAGTACTTTTATTGCATTTCTTTCCCCAAAAAAGATGTAATCGGCTGAAAAGAGGAAGATCTTCACCCCTTATATTGTCTTTTGCTGCAAGCTATATATGGACAGCATCCCCCGTGAATCTCGGACGCAGAGTAAATTACTTTATATCCTTTCGCAGTGATTTTTTAAAGAATAATTTTACTGCCTGTGACTTTTCAATTGGGACAATATGCGTGATAAATCTCAAAATTGGTGAAATAAGCTAATAGTTGATTTGTTTATAAATATAAATTTACAGTTGTGGCTGGTATTTGTTATACATGTATATGAGGTAATATTTTTTATAAAATGTCAAATACACCCAAAATCCGACTTAATACTACCAATTCAGTCAGAAGGGGAGAAATGAACAGAGAATTGGGAAAATGATTCTTGTGGGGGGGGGGGGGAAATGGACACTTTTTGATAAGGGGAAACAACCTGTACTCGACAGTAAAAATAACCAAAATAATCACTGTTTCGTCTAATGCAATATATGTTGCCCGCTCGAATCACAGACGAAGTAAAAAATACTTTGTACGCCAATGACCTACGCCTTTATTATGAAACTTAAATGAATCAGCATTATTGTGTCTTACATTAATATATAAGGTCATGTATATATATATACGAATTCAATTAATTTAAATGCTGCCCGTCGCGTAATACTAATATTAAATTAGTAGGCCGTCGTACAGATCAAACACTCAGTTTATCTAGGTTATTTACCCTAGGTGTTCTAGAGATATGAGCGGAAAAACGGAACTGTAAGCCTGTAGATATAGTGTACCCCATGCCAGTGAGCATATATCGAACCCAAGAACGAATTGACGAATTTGTCTTGTAACAATATTTACATTAAGTTTATACAAGCATAAGACGCTGCGACCCATTGTCCGTCACTTGGAGTTCCAATACAGACAGACGGAATGTACGATCGACCACAACTGTTATTATAGGTGAAATATTAATTACTGAATTATTAAACAGCACGTGTTGATTGAAATTTAAAACCTTGAGTTGCGTAAGTGTTTGTGGACAATAAACTCAGGTTCTTAGTTTTTGCTTCAAAATTCTACAAAGGGTCATTCAAAAACATTCTAGTGTTTACTGATTACATATTTTTAAACGAGAAGATTGAAACACGACCTAGGGGCTGTCGCGTCAACTTACATATCAATGCCACGACCAAACCGGCAATAAATTGGTAATACATTATATTAACTTGATTTTGATATTTTATCTCCATTTATAATATATACATGTATATATAAAGTGTGGTTGGGTATCCAATTTCTTTTCATTTCTTAGTTAAAAACTTGAAATCCCTTAGTTTGAAACCTTGACATCACTTCATGACTTAACTGGTCCAAAGCTTTTGTCGCATTTAAGAAACACATACAGTGAAACCTCACTTAAATACCACCCCTAATAATAAGACCACCTCAAAATTAAGAACACAATTTTCAAGTCCTTATCAACTGTTTTGCTTTTCATTCGACCTCAATATTAAGACCAATTTTCCCAAGGGTGGTCTTATTCTCGAGGTTTCCATGATGATAGAAACAAATATAATACGTCATGTCAAGGATTTCCTCGATTAGAGTATTAATATTAAGATAGATAAGTTTATTTAAAATATGTATGCCGGAAGAGCGTGAGATAAATACACCAATACACAACATAGTAGCAAACATGGCAACAGCGAAATATATCACTACAATGTCATGCATATATACATATACATAATTAAGCGGACACTGCATCTCAAGTTAAATTTTAGTTTAAACACATTTATTTGACACGTTCTTATACTAATAACTCTTGATGACTGCTTCCTGGCTACTAATCAGTACTCGCATCAAATTTAGGGATTGTGAAGTTCGTGATCAATTACCGTTCATCGCGGGGTTCCAATTTACAACCTTCGGATCAGGAGTCAGGCATTCTACACCTCGACCACTGCCCTACCCATATTCAAGTAATAGATTAAGGTCGAATGTTTCATTTCAGTTTTGTAAATAGTCTAAAACTGGGATTTCAACCTCGCGAATTCAAGATGTTATCTTAGCGAAGTTGAAATCGTGCATTCGTGAATTTCAAATCGTGAAGTTCAGATTATGAATTCGTGAAGTGAAATCATAAAACCATGAAGTTGAAATCTTGCATTCATGAAGTTAAAATCGTGAATTGGTGATGTGGAAATCGTGAATTGGTGAAATTGAATTCTTGAATTCATGAAATTGACATCGTGAATTCATGAAATGAAACCTTGCATTCATAAAGTTGAATTTGAGAATTTCTGAAGCCGAAATATCACCACCAGGCTTTCGTGTTTTCTCCCATCATTTACGTGCCGTGTGACTTGTGTACCTTAGGCCTTCGAAGTTGTTTACGTGCATGTATATTTTTCATGTCTGCTTGTGGCGTCGGGGTGACTGTACACTTTTTGTGGTTCTTCCATACATTTGGAATGTCATTTTATCGTAAGTGTGTACCGTTATTAATTCTTAATGTTCATCACTTCACAATTCAAATAAGGAAGTTTCAGAGGAAGAGGGTCAGACCCATGATTCGAAATTCTCGGACACAAATTCCACCATAGGCGAGATTCTACCGCAATCTCCCAAATCAGCGTGAATACTAGTTAGTTAGCACACATGGAAGATGACATTGAGATCAATAAATTAACCTTTGCTAACTTGTTTCATAATGGACATGTACACTAAAGTTTAAATTAGATAAGTTTTAAAAAGGTTTAATACAAATCAACAAAGAGTCCATACTAAATAATTTAACTTTGACTGAAACCCTTCAAAGGAAAAAAAATCAAATATTTAGTGGAATCCACCCCCCCCCCCCCCTGAATTTTCAGCTTCATTCGGCTTTCTTCAAGATACATCATCAATTAAAGTCACACACTTCGTTGATAACGAACAAACGATACCAAAGAATAGACAAAATGAGCAAATAGTTGAGCCAGCTGTGCGGTTTTACAACTCTTAACTGGACTGATTCTGATAACAACATAATCTCTATTACTAAAAATCGAAGAGATATGTCGCCTCCCGCTTAATATGAATAGAATATTAAAACCAATGTACATTCACCATTGAAAACAACTCATTATCAAGATATACACCACAAGCGTGAAATCTCAAAAACATAAAGCTAACGACTTAAAGTGTATACTTATATGGACAATCGACCGATTTTTAATAATTGAAAAGCAAGTACACAAGTACTTTGGAACAGCGGTTACTTTTTAGCCGACCCTGATAAACTGGGTGAGACGGTTGAACAAAAAGACGCAAAGGTGATCGGAAAGCATTAAAGACTCAATAAGCGACGGAAAAGGCAACACCTTTAGAAGACGATGCATGTGAAGCCCATTTTCCTGGCTGTTACCCTGGTGGTTTTCGCTCATGGCATTTTTGCCGGGGATGTTGATATCTTGAAAAGCTTATTCAACCATTCATTATTCGGGTAAGTTATTTCCTAAAAATCAAATTCAAATAATGTTCGTCTAATTATAATATCTATATTATAATATTATACTGATAAGTTCTTTCCTGCTTGACTTCTTTATTTAGATACATGTATGTAGAATATACATACCAAATTTTGTTTGGAACTGTTGTGGATGTTTTAACGTAAAGGGTCCCGCCCATTTAGTTCAGTCGGTAGAGCGCTCGAATGCTAATCTAGAGGTCGTAGCTTCAAACCCCGCTATTCCGCTCTATCGCGACAACTCCAGATGGAACTAGAACGCCTAAATCTATTCTACATACAATCTCTTTTAATTATCTCTGCGTCCTTTGAATCAAAATATTTGTCCTTTAATATTGGGGTATGACACAAACCTAAATTGAAATAGTTTGTGAACTCTAGACTAGGCAATGACTGCATCCTGAGTATTCGCTGAGAATTGTCTTAATGTCAATAATAAAGAACTAATATTTCTTATTCACTATGTCAACTGGCATGCTATCTATGTATTTATTAGATCAGAATATGATTGGTTTTCAGGTACGACACCCGAATCCGGCCACGTAACGATCAGTCTCACCCTGTCGACTTGCTTACTAAGTTTGTTCCTCAGAGTTTGCTAGAGTTCGACACTGCTGAGCAAAAATTCTCAATTCTTGGCTACTTCACGATCACGTGGGATGATGAAGTGATCACGTGGGACCCGGCTGCTTTCGCCAACACGGAATCTATCAAGGTTCCAGTGAATCAAATATGGAGACCGAGTCTGATCATTCTTAAGGTACATGTATATTTTATATTGGTTGCCAGTTTATTCCATCGTAAAGTTTTGTGTGTTCCTAATTTCGAAATATTTCTAGTAAGCTGAACAGTGAAATATCAAGTTTTGAAATGCACGAAAACCATACACATACAAAAAGTTTCGTTTCACGATATATACAATGTTATATAGTTATATCAACACCTCTCACGTTTGTAATCATAATACTTTTAGTGTTATTCCTCAATATTATCATAAGTTATGATAAACAAGAAATATTTTTAAAAAGATCGTCGGTAGAACCTGAAGCTAGCAAATTTGTTTCAATCTGAAGATTAAGATTTGTTGTGCAGCATAACAAATTGCCGAGATGTTACGATTGCCGGTCACTCGATTATGTTACACAACAGAAACTCCGATACCTGCAAGCGGAGAGTACTGCGTAGGATATTGGATAAAAATTCGTAGTGCGATTAGTCATAGACAGTATAGTCCGTTTCAATATAGTTCACCAGTATTTATTGTATCAGTCTTGAAATCACGCAATCACGTCTCTGTCGTTATCAAAATGTCTTATTGCAAACATAGCACATTGCAATAAATATGTTCATTACTTTGCTAGGGAGAAGAACTTACATATCAATAAACAAGTTAATATTTTTTGTTTTAGTCAACAAATATACAGGCTTTAACGAAATGTTAACCAATCTGCGTCAAGATAACAGTCGTTTTGCGGTTGAAGAGAATTTGGTTTAGTCGTTTACGAATAGAAACGGAGAAAACGTAGAAAGTTATGCGATTTATACCAAAATGGGAGTTGAAGCGCCCCATTAGGAAAATATCAGTGTTATATGGTAGTCAAATGTGCTAACCCGCCAGCGCTTTTCAAAATAGCTAGGTTTGACCATTATCTTAAATTGGAAAAATATATTTTCTTTTTACTACATTGTTTTCAGGAGTTTGATGGCGAAGGTGTTGTTGGCAATTCACATTCTGATATCGCGAAGATCACCAATGTAGGTCATGTACAATGGGTTCCAGAAGGCATTTACAGGTGAATAGCATTGTTATTACAAGTTGATATTACATGTATTATTATAACTTTACGG
This sequence comes from Mactromeris polynyma, assembly GCA_032209605.1. Classification (NCBI taxonomy): domain Eukaryota; kingdom Metazoa; phylum Mollusca; class Bivalvia; order Venerida; family Mactridae; genus Mactromeris; species Mactromeris polynyma. The sequence goes on from JASFXZ010000007.1 coordinate 4,771,368, forward strand.
TAGTATGCTTCTATATATATATATAGATATGAGTCTGTCCAGCTTTGTCTGTCAAGTCGAAATCATGTTGAGCGCTTGCCTGCCATTTTCGAGGGCGATCTCCCATTTTGTAATAATACTGTTCATGTTCACGGTAGCCACCTACTACGGAAAAGTATGTACATTTTGTACAGCTTTTTAGTAAACAAGACATAGTATGGTAAGGAAATCCCTTTATTTTTGAATAGTTTACCATCTCCCGCAACAAATGCTTTTCAATGTTAAATCTTTTTATAATACAGCGATAATCATCAGCATATGTTCTACAAAATAATTTCTCTTTTATTTTGGCGACAACATATTTGGATAAGGCCTTTTTCCGTGGATATGTCGCATATGGGAAACGAATGCTTTTTTTATCGTAGGCCTAACCAATGACATTGTCTGACATGTAGCAATAACCTTGTATACCCATTCAATATATTTCCAGCGTTGTATGTCATGTCGATATCAAGTATTACCCATTCGATGAACAGAGATGTACCATCACCTACTACGTCTCTGATGAAACAGAGAATACTGTCGTACTGAATCATGATGGCAAAGTTAATCTGGACGAGTTTACTGAAAATTCCGCTTGGGTGATTTCAAGCGTCGAGACCAATAGGTACAAGAACTACAATACTTGGTTCATCGATGCCGTATTCCATCTACAGCGGCGAGCAAACTTCACAACATTCACACTGATTATGCCATTGCTGATGTTGGCTTTCCTCAACATTTGTGTCTTCTTGGTACCCATTGGCTCCGGCGAAAAAGGTTCCTTTGCCATCACAATTTTCTTGTCCTATGGAATCTTCGTCACCATCGTGAGCGACACTCTCCCGGATAATTCTCTCCAGGTCTCTCTATTTCTGCTGTTCATTATCGTTCTGCTGTTCCTCAGTGTTCTCTCTGTCTTCTACACGATCATTCAGGCAAAGATCATGGCAAGCATTGGTAAGAAGGAATGCAGCATCAAATGTTTTTGCTCGAAGAGGAAACCCAAAAAGAATGCACACAACAAAGTTGTCCCGTTTGTTCTTGAAGATCTGGAAGGAAATCCTTCGACTAAAGATGGCATGAAAGAAAATGAAAAGAAGAAAGAACTTGAACAGACAATCATGATTGATCCTGAAGAAGAAGAGGAAGAAAAAGAAGACATCTACACATGGGGAATGTTCCTTGAGAAACTAGACACCATTCTTTTCGTCGTTTTTTTCTTCGTTATTCTCTTGTTCTCTGTCACCTTCTTCAGTCTGATGATGAAACGTGTTAATGACACCTCGTTCCAATAAATGTTCTACAAACATACTTTCTGGACTAACGTTTAGTGATAATACCGATACTCCGACAGGAACTCTTTATTAGTAATACTGGCGTTTTGTTAGTACGTACATTGCTGTTAGTTTGACCGCGAACTTTCCAGACAGGTCCGTATCAATTCAGCTATGATTTCGCTTTCGTGCTTTACCGTATGGTTTAACAGGACGAAACATCACTTGTGCGTACACTTAGAATGAATGCTGTTTGATTTCCTCTTCTATCTGTTTTCTGTTTGAAACACGTGGGAAAATGCGATATTACAGGATATTAAACCAATTTCTCATTCAATATCAGTTGTCCATATTTCACAATTTATTTAACAAGTAATGGAATATACAATACCCTAAGAAGATGTAACATTCTACGCCAATTTCCGAGCGTTTATAAGAAACCGACTGCCATACACGGAAAATTTATTGGGATTCAACTGTTGCTATTAATAAATCAGTTGATATCAGTGAAAATTGGTGAATATCGCATATTACGGAGTCGAAATTGTTTTTCTCCTTTTCCAATCAGAAAGCATTTATTTATAGATCATTATATTATATATTACTATCAAGTTATATTTTAATAAAATGCCTTTTTATGGATGAAGCTTATTCATACCTTTTAACATGTGTCACGGTGTGGGAAATCTGTATCAATGTTAGTGTTGTAGTAGGGTTTGTATTTTCTCCGTATTATCAGCAAGACAATGTTTTGTTGCTTTTCTCTGTCGAGTCATTCTTGTTCAACTTCTTGCATCTCTGTAACACGTTTTGAAAACCTCTGAATATAGTGCTGATTCAGACCTAACAACACCTACTCGCAACAATATATTTAATTTCGTCGGCACTAATGTTCTACTCACAGTAGTCGTCGTTTCTATTGTTATATCTGTTACTTTTGTTTTGTGTCTTTTCGTCATTTTATTCCCTTTTGTAACCAATGCTACGGCAGGCCCTGCTTTCTAAATGTGGCATTCCATGTGTCACTCTTTCTCATTTTTATCATGAATCGTTTTAAATAAAAAATAACATTCTTAAGCTTAGGGTAGGTATTTTCAGCAGACACGTTTGTAATACTTCAACGTAGATATGAATGCGTTATTCTATGTTATTAGTTGAAAAACATTCAATAAGTAGACCCAATGTGTAGGTTGCCACCAAGCCATTGGCGGTGAAAGTAACAATCTTACCAATTTGCCAAAATTTTCATAAAATTACATAAGTTTGTCAAATTAATTACATATTTGTCTGATCTGGAAAAACAACTTCCGAAAACAGGCGCCAGCCTAGAATAAATTGTATTTTGAAATATCTTTAATAGATCGAGTACTTCCGATCAATAATTTCCCTAAATAAATCACCGAATTGTTCGCTTGTCGCAGACAAACACTGTATGTAATCTGAAAGCAGCATAATGTTTTACGACAGTTTCGTTTTGTGAACTTTTATGTGGTTCGTTGTCTTGTAGTTGCGTATGTATTTGTTTCTTGTGTTTGTATTTTGTAGTTGCGTTTGTATTTGTTTCTTGTGTTTGTATTTTGTAGTTGCGTTTGTATTTGTTTCTTGTGTTTCTATTTTATAGTTGCGTTTGTATTTGTTTCTTGTGTTACTATTTTATAGTTGCGTTTGTATTTGTTTCTTGTGTTACTATTTTATAGTTGCGTTTGTATTTGTTTCTTGTGTTACTATTTTATAGTTGCGTTTGTATTTGTTTCTTGTGTTTATATTTTATAGTTGCGTTTGTATTTGTTTCTTGTGTTTATATTTTATAGTTGCGTTTGTATTTGTTTCTTGTGTTACTATTTTATAGTTGCGTTTGTATTTGTTTCTTGTGTTTATATTTTATAGTTGCGTTTGTATTTGTTTCTTGTGTTTATATTTTATAGTTGCGTTTGTATTTGTTTCTTGTGTTTATATTTTATTGTATTACATTCATATCAATTATTTTATAGCTATTGATTGTATTGCACGCATTGTTAATCTCACATTTGTTGGCCGATTTTCTCAATAAATCTGTTTTAGTTTCGAAAACAGAGTAGTTTCGTGATTAATTATTCAGTATAAGTGGGGAACAGTTTACATTCATAAGAAGAGACCAATATTTACATACACTTGCAGAAAACATAAAATTATACTTCAATCTCAAGAGAGTTACAGAAGACTACACAATCAATAACTCAAAGAGTTACTTTACAGTACGATACACATTCATATACAACAATGTAAAAAGTCCATGCTACGATAAATATAAATACAGTGATGCAATAATGTGTTACTTGTTTTGAATGTCACATTAAAAATGAATGAAAGAGAGAGAATAAGTAGCTACAGGGAACGCCACATACATAAGACAGTGCCTCCCCACACAGACCTCCAGGAAAACAACAATCAATAAATCATAAGGCACTTCATGAGGTTAAAGGGTACACACACGTTAAAGAACAGATGCACAAGCAATGGCCTGGCAGATCAGATCATAAGGAATAACTAGGAGAATCAAAGTGGACAGTGAAGGGGGGGGGGGGGGGGGGTAATGGATGGAAAATATCACAGGACAAGTCAAGACAGCTGGCAGCAATAGGCCGAAACTGGGCAGGTATTAACATGAACACTATAATAAAGTGACAGAGTTGCACAGGGGAAAGGGAAATATAAAATACAGTCAAAACACAAACTGAAATAATAACCATACAGCGAATTAATAGAAGCCGTCGAGAAGAAAATGCTCCTTGCAGAGAGCACAGACACAAAAAAGCACAGGGGTACAAAACAAGATGTACATACAGTTTCAGGTTATTCTCTTATTTCATGTAATACATGACACAATGAGGTAACACATTATTACAAAGATAATCGTTAAATATATGACTGAAACATATCTAATACTAGAGGTTCTATTCGCTACATGTGTGAGTGTGTGAGAGATGTTTGTAGAGAGAATTTTTATTAACCAGTTGAAAACAACTTCACAGAAACAATGATGATATCAACACAATCTGTAAAGAACAAGTTATAAGTAAGTACACAATTACAAACCAGAGTGGACAAGATATATACATGTAGCTGTTTGTACGTGGTGGGGCTTTATCACAGACAACAAGGGCCATGTAGTGTTTGTACGTGGTGGGGCTTTATCACAGACAACAAGGGCCATGTAGTGATTTTTCTGTCTTGTGATATGGTGCCACTTCTTACATTAATGTAGGCATTGGCGGGTTGTTTATAGTGTATGTGTTAGCATACCGATGGTGTATGCATACTGGTTCACTTCACCAGAAGTAAACTCGTCATCAAATATTATTATTTCTTTGCTTATAACAAAATGGAAAATTTGAAAATCTGGTCGACTGTATTGTCTAAAATAAGAACATTAACATTACACAATAACTATGGTAATTACAGCGCTATGATTTCATACATACATTGAAACATTACAAATAATCGCCTGAAGTGAAACACGTGAACAAACTGATGGTTATCCAGCTGTATTGTGACCATGAATAAGGCTAGTACAATGTAAGTAACAACATGATCTCGTAACAATCAACGGTAAACTAACATAATGATACCAATTAAGTGTAATGTGATATATTTTACAATTCTGGAACAACATTCAATTTGCCACAATTGTGGAAACAAAACCAAGGTAATGTACTCGTTTGTTTAACCATCAAATAAAAATTCAACGAGTGTTAGAAACGTGGACAAACGTAACAAATACACGAGTTTTTACACTGAGTTTTTTTTTTAACAAAGGACTGAAACAATTTATTTTATTCGACAAAATCACGATTGTGCGACCATTGTTATTGACCTTGTGCAAGTACGGAAATCGCCCCGCCTAATTATTTGTCTAAAGGTTGTTTTCTAAGGTTTTCAAGTGAATACATTGGCTTATGCCACCATTTACTACTAAAATATAATACTATTGGTGAACGAAATCCTTGATTGACAACTCGCAACAGGTCAAATTGAACTATTGAAAGAGAGAGCAATCAATCTAACCACGAAGTTGTTAAATGCAAACAGTCATTTACTTGCCTCCCTTGAACTAATTTTTTAAATAAATGATTAAATTTCCTTTAACATTGAAATATGACGTAAATTGGTCAATTCATACATCTAATAAATATATACATTACAATAAAAAGAAAGCATTGTAAAATGCACATAGCATGTGGAATGCAGTGTAGAACAGAATTGTTTATTATTATAAATATAATACACTATAACGCTGAATACTTTAGCAAATATCATTATGTTGTAAGCTAGAACATTAAAAGGGAATATCCCAAACCTTTACATACGTTCCGCATTTGAAATGTAATGCTGTTATAAATGTTATAAATACCTCACAACAATATACTTGGAATGTTATAAGGAAGAAGAACATCAATAATTATTGATCAAAATAGCCTTGGAATCATTCAAGAACATTTAACAAAATGTCTCAGAATGGTCGAAGGGGATTTTATCTAACACCTCACTCGTTTTCCACCTGTTGTGTTCAAATACGTAATTTATTTATACAAATCGCTCTCTGTGCTTCACAATCTTGACAAAAAATGACTCTTTTGTTGCATATTACACAGAAATTAGGAATAATTGCAGATGCATGTAGTTATGCCAAACAAAATGAAATCATATTTTCTTACTCAGGTGGTAAAAATGGAAATAAGTAAGCATTTCTTAACATAACAGTTTTAAACTTGATTAAGAACAATGGCGTATTCTTACTTGAATATCTTAGTCATAAAACCATGAATTATACGTTTATTATATATTACACATATATTTACTAATTGCAAATCGTCAAACCAAAATAAAACAAATACCAACAAGGACAACTTCCAAGTAAACGCATGAACATTTCACTGTTTTAAATATAGGATCATTGTGTCATACAGCATCCACGTCTCAAATGACACTTACAAAATATGCAAACTAAACTCAGACCCTAAAATAGATGCCTTCCAGTACACATTCTATAAATGTAGAAGACGGAAACTATTAATTATAGTTGAAGGGAGACCGAGAAACATCCTGCTAGGAACTGTGGAAATTCTTCCTAAAACATTACTGACAGGTCACAAAGAAAGCACATGTATGTTTTGTACAAGTGTTATTATTCCAATTTATGAAATAACTTGCCCAAAATGAACTTCAAATTACGTGTCTTTCCTATGAACAGAAATCCATAGAGAGTGTAGGAGAATTGCACATTTATATAAAGACTTAATCATTTCGAAAATAATTTGTTGATCATCCATTCATGTTTGTGCGACTTGTTTTTGCCATAGGTAATTTCTTTTATTCTCTAATAAATAACCTGAACTTGTAATTTATTCAGTCCTAACTTTGTATGTGGATTATATATTATAAATGATTAAGTTCACTCCAAAATTCATTCATGTACATATTTCCAGGTCATTTCTATGGTGGCATATTACTGCCACCAGTTAGCATGATAGCGTTCGCGAATAAATTCGTGTTAACCACTTAATTATTACGATAATTATCTAGCTATCTAGTTAATATTCGTGATAAATTTTCGGTATGATAAATATAATAAAACTAGAAACAGGCTTGAAAGTGCCCATAACTGCCACCTCTTACCTTTTTATGATGTATACACTAGATTTAAGTGGCAACACGAATCTTATCTAGTTGACTACTTGTTATGTTACTTAATAACTCAAATTCGCGAATTTCACTTAGTAACATAATAAGTAGTCAAATAGATAAGATTCGTGTTTCCACTTACATCTAGAAGCCAAACATGAATAAGTGGTAACACGAATCTTAAGTGAAATTCGCGAATTTGAGTTATTAAGTAACATAATAAGTAGTCAACTAGATAAGATTCGTGTTTCCACTTACATGTAGAAGTCAAAAATGAATAAGTGGTAACACGAATCTTAAGTGAAATTCGCGAATTTGAGTTATTAAGTAACATAATAAGTAGTCAACTAGATAAGATTCGTTTTACCACTTACATGTAGAAGCCAAAAATTGATAAGTGGTAACACGAATCTTAAGTGAAATTCGCGAATTTGAGTTATTAAGTAACATAATAAGTAGTCAACTAGATAAGATTCGTGTTACCACTTACATGCAGAAGCCAAAAATGAATAAGTGGTAACACGAATCTTAAGTGAAATTCGCGAATTTGAGTTAATAAGTAACATAATACATAATAAGTGGTCAACTAGATAAGATTCGTGTTACCACTTACATGTAGAAGTCAAAAATGAATAAGTGGTAACACGAATCTTAAGTGAAATTTGCGAATTTGAGTTATTAAGTAACATAATAAGTAGTCAACTAGATAAGATTCGTGTTACCACTTACATGTAGAAGCCAAAAATGAATAAGTGGTAACACGAATCTTAAGTGAAATTCGCGAATTTGAGTTATTAAGTAACATAATAAGTGGTCAACTAGATTAGATTCGTGTTACCACTTACATCTAGAAGCCAAAAATTGATAAGTGGTAACACGAATCTTAAGTGAAATTCGCGAATTTGAGTTATTAAGTAACATAATAAGTAGTCAACTAGATAAGATTCGTGTTTCCACTTACATGTAGAAGTCAAAAATGAATAAGTGGTAACACGAATCTTAAGTGAAATTTGCGAATTTGAGTTATTAAGTAACATAATAAGTAGTCAACTAGATAAGATTCGTGTTACCACTTACATGCAGAAGCCAAAAATGAATAAGTGGTAACACGAATCTTAGGTGAAATTCGCGAATTTGAGTTAATAAGTAACATAATACATAATAAGTGGTCAACTAGATAAGATTCGTGTTACCACTTACATGTAGAAGTCAAAAATGAATAAGTGGTAACACGAATCTTAAGTGAAATTTGCGAATTTGAGTTATTAAGTAACATAATAAGTAGTCAACTAGATAAGATTCGTGTTACCACTTACATGTAGAAGCCAAAAATGAATAAGTGGTAACACGAATCTTAAGTGAAATTCGCGAATTTGAGTTATTAAGTAACATAATAAGTGGTCAACTAGATTAGATTCGTGTTACCACTTACATCTAGAAGCCAAAAATTGATAAGTGGTAACACGAATCTTAAGTGAAATTCGCGAATTTGAGTTATTAAGTAACATAATAAGTAGTCAACTAGATAAGATTCGTGTTTCCACTTACATGTAGAAGTCAAAAATGAATAAGTGGTAACACGAATCTTAAGTGAAATTTGCGAATTTGAGTTATTAAGTAACATAATAAGTAGTCAACTAGATAAGATTCGTGTTACCACTTACATCTAGAAGCCAAAAATGAATAAGTGGTAACACGAATCTTAAGTGAAATTCGCGAATTTGAGTTATTAAGTAACATAATAAGTGGTCAACTAGATAAGATTCGTGTTACCACTTACATCTAGAAGCCAAAAATTGATAAGTGGTAACACGAATCTTAAGTGAAATTCGCGAATTTGAGTTATTAAGTAACATAATAAGTAGTCAACTAGATAAGATTCGTCTTGCCACTTAAATCTAGTGTAATTCATCATAAAAATGTAAGAGGTGGCAGTTATGGGCACTTTCAAGTCTGTTTCTAGTTGTATGATATTTATCTTACCGAAAATTTATCACGAATATTAACTAGATAGCTAGATAATTATCGTAATAATTAAGTGGTTAACACGAATTTATTCGCGAACGCTATCATGCTAACTGGTAATATGCCACCATACATTTCTTATAAAAAATCGTTATGTTGCATGTCACAAACAATTCCAGTGTAAAACTGATACTTCACAAACAAGTCCAACAATTCCAGTGTAAAACGGATACTTCACAAACAAGTCCAACAATTCCAGTGTAAAACTGATACTTCACAAACAAGTCCAACAATTCCAGTTTAAGAGTGATACTTCACAAACAATTCCAGTTTAAGACTGATACTTCTGGTAGACAAATGTTCTAGGTAAGACAATCAATATTATGTTTGTTAAAGCTGTTTATGTTTCACAATCGTCCCTTTAACAAGCCAAGATCATCATCATACTATTATCAAACTCCTAATAAATCTTTCAGATATTGTAATCATTCAGCTTGTAACCTTTGATGAGTGGTTGATATGGTCTTTTACAAGCTTGCTCCATTCCTTACCTCACATGGCACAGCCAGCCCTCTCCACCATTTACATTTGATATAATTATGAGCATATACCTTTCACATCTTATGAAGCTTCATAAGGAACCATAGGGAGTGATCAAGTTAACGAGCGCCCGACTCCTCACCCGAAGGTCACGAATTCTGTCTTGGGTGAGACTGTACTTCTCAATCCATGAACTAAACCCGAGTACTGGTTCCTGGTTCACGAAAAAACTTAAGTACAATGTAGTTCATTATTTTGGTAGCATATTTTATCTAAAATTTAATAAACTTACATATTATTTGGTAGAGTATTTGTTTCTAAATTAATGTAGAATGAATGAGTCATACTTTAGTTTAACCAAGATTACATTTTCGTACGTGGCACTATTATCCTACACTAAAGAAGCATGCTGTAACTGACGTCTTAAATAAGAAATATACATTTAATGCAGAGCTTCCCTTTGACCTTTGAATGTTAGCATATTCATGGAACAAAGAATGTTCGACTCTTTGAGAACATATTAGTTATAAGTTGATGCCACGACACGTCTTGTCTGAATATTACATCGAGATGTTTATGATGGTCAACAACATTTAGCTGTACATCAACATAAAATAAGTTTGGTCGGTTTCAGTCCGCTTCATCGTTGACGTAGATAAGAAATAATGAAGGACCAAGGACGGAGCCTTGTGGAACACCCCCTTCTAAGTAACGTGTATTCGAACAATGAATTTCTGAGATCTGCCCTTCAAATGTAACATAACCAAATAACTAGGTTTCAAAGTATTACATACTGTTTAAGTTTGAAAATAAGACCCCTATGTCATACTCTGTCAAATGCCTTGGATATGTATCGCAGAAAACTATGCAAGTGGAATCTTTGTTGTCTAATTCCTTATAGATTTGATTATCAATATAAATAATTTGGTACAGTGTGGAGTGACCATGTAAAAACCTGGATTGATTTCGAAATGTTAAAGAATTGTCATTTCTCTTAGATGGATCTGAGGTTTTTGAGTAAATTTCTCTTAGATCGTTCTAAGTGTTTTGGTCAATTTCTCTTTGCACATTCTAAGGTTTTTGAGTCAATTTCTCTTAGAACGTTCTAAGGTTTTTTGATCAATTTCTATTCCTTTGTCGTTAACTTCGATGGGTGTTTTTGTTGTACCATAGTTAATATGTTGGTCTAAATCATAATGTGTTTGAATACTTTGTTTTGCAAGATCTTAGAATTGTTTGTAAATGCATAACATGATTCATATATACTGTAATTGTATATGAAAGTTCAGTAAGTATATATTATTAAATTATTAAGTTTATTAATGTCTGCTTTCTTATAAATCCATACTCTTCTTTTGAAAGGTTTGCTAGAATCAAAATCCACTTTGAAGTAGGCATACGTGTATTTTGGGTAATTTTTGTTGGTGGATTATGTTGACCATATCATTCACCAAAAGTACGTCTTTGAATTCATGATTACGCATATTTAGTTGATCTTCGTTATTACTACCTTCTATGATCACCTGCTGTCTTAGTTCGTGTACCATTTCTAGGCATTTGTTAAGCCCTTCAAAAAATCAACTTTGTGATAAATTGTGCTTAATAAATAACGACTTTTTTATCTCGAATGTCCAACCAAACTGATTCCGGAAGTACATTTTTCAATTTTAAGAGTCATTTTGGTCTTAAAAAGCAGATACAATGTATGAAGATGTATAAATAAGGATGACTGTAACGTTCACGGTCATGATGATTAATCAGTTTTTGTAACTTTTTCAAGACGTAATGGGCCAGACAAGCTATTTCAAAGAATTCGTTAGGACTTCCCATATGAACGAAAAAACATTTTCTATGAATTTTGTCAGTGAATGATGGCAAATTTGAAAGCTTTTTAACTTGCATTGTGTGTGCGTTGCGTCTTAACACAGCGTACGACGTAATTTATTTACGAACTTCGGTCAAAGCGAAACGTTTGGACTGATACAGGTAACTATGACTATTGGATATTCGACCATCTTCAGAGAGACTGCGTGCATCATTTATGATTGGTTATGCGATAACTACATTTTAGCACTTCCACGGAGATTCTGTATCACTATCGAAACACAATTACTTCGGTATATTTATTCAAATATACTGGTCGAAAACAATTTAAGGGATGAGTGAATTGAATGATAAATATGTCAGGAGATGTTGCCGACATGTTTAAGGAACATGAAAGTGAACACGCTCGTGCCATGTTAAATAGTGATACTGTACCGGATGATTACCTCATTGCCATTGGTGTGATACTCTTACTCCTGATGTGTTTTGGTTTATTTTGCAATGTGGCAATTATAAATACATATCGTCTCAGAAGCTCATTACAGACTCCTACAAATGTATTAATAATTGGAAAAGTGGTTTCTGACACTGCTATAATTGTTATAGGATTTCCGTTTGTGGCCGCTTCAAGTTTTAATGGGCATTGGATGTTTGGTTCAGCGTGGTGCGAAGGCTACGGTTTTATATCGACGCTTCTAGAAGTAACTAATATGTGTATTATAACCGCTGTCGCACTGGACAGATGTGTAGTGGTTACCCAATCCCCCGTAACTGTAAAAATCACAACATTCAAGGCAGTGATGACGATATGGACATGTCTAGGATACGGTTTGTTATGGGCTACGTTCCCTCTCGTAGGATGGGGTAGTTATAACGTGGAGTACGGCTTAATATCGTGTGGTCCAGACTGGGAGAATAATTCGGCATCGTCACAATCATACAGCGTGTCTATGTTCGTGCTGGTACTGTTAGTACCCGTCTGCGTCATACTGTATTGCTACGTGCGAATCATGCTAAAGGTAAAACTACAATTTACTATTCGAATCTTATATTGGCCAAAGGTTTCCCTAAGCCAGTCATGTTTACTTTAGTCTGTTTGCTATGATGAATCTTTATAAAACGTCGTTTAGGATGTTTTGTACATGATTTGCATAATCCAACCAAACCAATACCACCAAGTTATGGCTGATAACACAGTACTTTCCTCTTATCAGATATCAGATAACATAGGCACGAGTCTTACTTAGTTGAGCAACCATCCTTCATGCACTACGCACTCGAGTGTTGTTGACATACTCCCGTCAGTTCAAGATACACACTGTAGTTAATTGTGTCCATTATTCCATTCATTCAACACCCTTTCCACCATGTTGTCCCTTTAAATACTCCATGTTTGTTTTTGGTGTCAGCCAGACAATTCCTTATTTCCCATTTCCATAGATGTTTGCCTTATATTATACCTTCTAACTCCCTAATGGCTCATAGACTATTGTTCCCTGGGTCAGTGTGAGGAGACATTATTTTGGAATTGTAACATTCCCTGTAACCACTTAATATTTCTTCAATTATTACCTCCCTTGACCAGTCTTTGTCGAAAGTGTTGTTTTTCAGGAGGTCTTTGTGGAGAGGCATTGTCTTATGTAAGAGGCTTTCACTGTAGCAACTTATTTAACACCTTGTATTTGGCTTTACTTTTTATATAATAATTAAATACTTAAACATTTAAAAAGAAAGTGTTACTAAAGTTTATTCATGGAATTTTATTGGACTAGTAATGTAGACACTGTTAGATATGTTTATAGGTAATTATAAAACATTGTTGTTGCGTTATAGCATCAAACTGTTTGTATCACTATGTAAAAATACCAAAGAATTTAAGGTCCTGGGAGGCGCTTCCAGGACAAGACTGCACGTTTTCCATATTATCGTATTAGAAATTTTTATACGCGACTATTCTGGTAAACACATTCGACACAATTGACAAAAATAGTCCTTTGTTATGTAATTGGCTTCATTTTTAACGAATATGCTGTAATTTGCATAAAGACACATAACAGACATATTGAACTTTCTGTGTATATTCATATTTAATTGCAATATCCTAAATATGTCGTCGGAGTACTTATATCTTTTGTTATGAATATATCGTATGTACGTACGTACGTTGAAAATGAAGATTGTTTGAAGGTACCATTGCTATACGATAAAATATGGATTTGGAGTTTTGTGTATCAATGAGTCAAATTTCAATTTCTTTTACAGGTTAGAGTTCACCAAGTTGGTGCGATGGATCAACTATCCAGTCTGACACAGATTGAGATACGAGAGGCATGTTCTGTATTTCTGACTATTTGTAAGTATAAGTGTGTTAGTCGTAAGCATTTGTTAATACTGTTAAAACAACACGTACATAGTAACTACCCATTCCTAAGCACTAACCGACAAGTAATACGTTCATTGAAGTATTTCTTTTAACTGTGAAAATACCTGAACAGTGCACTGATATCTGATGTGATAATATATACTATATATAGGCCTCGGGGAAAACAACAATCCATAAAACATAAAGCACTTGATGTGGTTAAAGGGTACATACGTTAAGGAACATAACAGTCTACAAAATCATCAGGCACTAGAAATTTGGCTAATTGACGTTATAATTAATCCAGATTTTGGGAGAAATGTTACGTGCAGATACGCCTCATCGACAATGACCTTATGCATTGAGGAGCCAAATACCAAGATGAAAACACAAGCTAACCAACCAAATTAAGTTCAGACACAGATGAACACACATTGGACAGATTAACACGAAACATGGATAAAATATCAACATAAAACTAAAACATTAGACAGAGCAGTGCGTCACAGTTCTAACAGGCTTGGTAAGGGGTCTAATAGTAAGACATGGAACCCATTCGGTTAATTCGGAGCAATAGGAGATGCTGACAAAGTCCCGAACAAAACCCTCTGAGACATATCCATTGAATTAATTATCGTTGTGACACTTGGGAAGGGGCGGGGGTGTATTTATTAACGTTGTACATGTAATAATTTGTTGACATATCCTCTCTGTTTCTTAAAATTATTTTTGAGGATATATAAAAACTGTTGCACGCATATAAAAAGCAAATAATGTATGACTGAATTAGAACTGCCATTCTGCACCATGCTAATAAAAATGGAGACCACCATGCTTGACCATCCATAATGTTTCATACGTACAATACTCTATTTCTTACATGTATATGGCATCAATTAGAAAGCTATGGGAACTTAATTAGTTAACTTATTGTTCTTCACTATCTAATTGCATTACAAAGAAGGTTAAAATGAGCAGAAAATACCACACACAAAATGTACACCTACTCCAGAAGTTCAAGCCGACAAAAAATGAGAAAATACACATACACTTGAACAGTCACAACGGCAAAATGAACAAAATACACTCGTCAAATTGCTTGTCTATAATGAATTCACTATAATGAATTTGGTATAACATGTATAGTGTCACAATATCAGCTGCTCTCATAATTCTTGCAAAGACACTTACATTCTTATATTTTGCCAACAATATTGGACAGTACGTTATAATGTACCATAAAAATAGCCCCTGAAGTAGTATAAAGTCTCGGAAACCAAACTTTTCTTTGCTGTAGATGTATAAGTAATTATATGGCATGATGTTCCGTAGAAGTTGTGAATAAGTTTTTAACACTACGAGAACATCGCTAATTATGTTTCACACGTTCACCTCCAGCGTTTCCTGGGATAAGTTGCTAAACCGCCAATACTGTTTTTCATAGTTTCTAAAAAGCTACTACCTTTGTTTACTGTGTATTTAGTTTGCAATTAACTATAACATGTATGATTCAAATAAATTGTACACGGGGAAAAGGTCGACGTAAACCTGTCAAAACCACGCTCATCTTGTCAGATCACTATGTCATACTGCAATGAACATGTTCAAAATACAAAATCACATGTTATTTTTTTGGACCAGCATGTGACTGAATTCTTACCTCGTTGATGCATACGTGATGTAAGTGACTCGAGCATCAAAGAAAATCCTATGGCATACTATCGATATTGATCTACTCAAGGCATTCTTTTCAAAGTGCTAATCATGTTAGTATATACAATACAGTACAATTGTTTTACTATGCAAAACATTTTATTTCGGCATTAAACATTTTACAAAGTGTTTTGCCACATATAGTCGGTGAGAGAGAAATAATTATCTGAGCATAGTGAAGATTTAAAATGAAATATGATGGTAGTTACAAAAAGTCAAACAAATATTTAACACAAATAGTAATAAAAGTACAGTGAAGTGTTCACAGATTTATGGAATGTCTTTTCGACATAGCGAATTACATGTAGATATATGTTGCCAAGTGAATTTGACACGATATTATATATACGAGAAAATAAAGTATGACATTCCACCGGAGATTGTCACGAGATCTCTCCATTTATCCCTTCTTCAATATATGTTTATAAAATTCTTAAAATGAGCACTGCTATGGGATTTACAACCTCTTCTGTAAGTGATGTCTGTTTAAGAAAACGCAACATGTGGTGTCACTATTTGCAGACAGGAAACAACATTTACTCCAAATGGTCACTTCGTTTTCATAATGCCATATTGGGCAAATATTGCTTACTGTCAGTACATGTTGACGTCACACGTGACGTTTTCTGGAAATGACGTCATATAAAGAAGAGGTTGGAAATCGTGCAGCGGCGCTCAAATGTTTATTACCGTTATTTCAGTGACTTATATGGCCGCCTGGTCACCGTATGCCGTCATGTCATTTTGGACCATGATAGATGACATCAAGACACTAAATAATACAGTTGCCGTTATTGTTCCATTGTTGGCAAAATCATGTAGCGTTTGGAATCCTTTAGTGTACGTTGTCAGGAACAAAGATTTCCGGGAAGCATTTATTGCTGTAACTTTTAAGTATGTTATGAGAAATAGAAATCATGATAGAGTAGACAGTTCTAGAGCCATTGATGTACCCAGTTGAGAACAGTTGGAAGTATGACAAAGATAGTGGGATGGTGATACACTCAATCTTTTACGATATATGAAGCCGTTATTTTAATGCAAATTTATGCTGCTCTCTTACGGTTTCAAATGATGTCCTTAAAATAGTAATCATTAATCACGAATTGGATAATGAAACAAATGAGTGTAAACTGGTAGAACACGATCAAACTGAGTTTTGTCATGGGAAGTAATTTAAATTATAAGGCATAAATAATCTTTATTATATTTATTTACAGATGACTTATTTGAAATAATTTGTCGTAGTACTGATATACGTGTTGTGTTAATGTAATAGTTTTGTATTTGGTGATGGATTGATGTGTTCTTTATTATCAAAATGATATTATATATATACTAGGCTCTAAGTCCCTTTCTTATCCTACATAGTTTCGGTAGGACATAGTCATAAGGGAATTTAGTTTGCCTCTTCATGCTGATGTTCAATATCAGTCATGAAGTTTTACATACATGTATTTGTTAGAATAGTATTGTTGTATTTTGTTTGTGACTGTGTATGTGTATTTATAAATTGTTTGTGCGTTTGTGACTGTATATATTGTCTACCTGTTTATAAGGTTTACTATGCATGTTATAGTCGCATGGGTTTATGACCTTCTCGATTTGGAAAAATATAACTTGTCAAACTTGTCATATCAATAGTATGATAACATCAAGCCATTTTGTTTGATACTATCGGTTCATACGGTCATAGTTGTGCTCAATAAAATACGGAGAAGGACAAGTACATCACGTCAACAAACAATTCACAATAATGAGGTGTCATATGGACAGTCAAGCCCGTTTTTGATATGATGACTTCAAATACCGTTCCAGTTTGGTAACCATAACGATTAAAAAATCCTCTCTGGTTTGTCAAATTTCTACTTTCGTTTTGATGTCTATAGTCGGTTATTTTCTGAGACACACGACAATATCAAACCGACAGAAATTGTTTGAAACAGCCGTATAGTCATCTGAGAAGAGCAAACATGTCACTCAGCTTTATGGGGCTTCGTACAGACCTAACGAATGTATTTATTTCGAACTGAAACATATTTCATATTCTTACCAATGATGTACATTATATAAATTAAATATATAATAAAGATAAATTTCACATGAAAGACACACGGTTAGATCAGATGAGCTGTCATCCAGGAGGTTTGCGTGCGATTCCCACGCGTGAAATACCATTTCCGACCGTGACATTTGGCTACTATCATTTGTCCTTTAGTATTCCGCCACCAGCCTTTTTGCAACTGAAACTCAAAGGGAACGAAGTGCGCATCTGGTCCCAGGGCAATATTTTGTTCTTTATCATACATTAACAATTTTGTGTGCAATTCATAGTAACCGACAATCTATGTTTCTATCATACAATTTTTTCTTAACACTGTGTACTAATTTATATGAGCCGTTGCCTTAACACCCAATCAAATAAAACTATAAAATATGTTCAATTATTGTTGTTAATTTACTTATTTCCACTTGTAAAGCTAAAACTCTGTTTCAAAATAATGTTCGCGAAATATTTTTGAGTTTTTGGATAATCAAAATATGTTTTTCGGCGTAGCTATATAACATTGATTTTGACCGACAATTTTGACCAACCACATGTGGTCCTCGAAGCGGGCTTTTTAAAATCTGACCAAAAATGTTTTCACCCAAGAGCCACCAAACGGGATTTTCGTAAGATGTGAATTCGTTAGCTGTTCGAATGTTTGCCGGAAGTAGTTATAAAATATGTTTAAGCATGTATAAAGTGACCCTGATAAGACAGGTCCATGATTATGGTATATGTAGATCCGAGTTAATTTTTGTAAAAAAATATTTTTCCATATGTTGCGAAAAACATTATTTCATGTAACATACGGAAGACATCATTCTATCAACGCCGCTCATCTTTTTAAAGATATTTCTTGTTTAAAAGGGGTGATGATTTCATTTCTTCACCATGAACGTATATATCAAGAGAAGTCAATTCAAAACGCTTATTGGCGCAAATAAATTAGTACCTTGCCAAGTAAATATGTAGATACCACTACATTTCAAGTCAAACACGGAATTCACATGAAAACAATATCCATTTACATATTATACACTCAACAAAATTCCTAATCGGTCAGTTTATATTGTATTATTATTTTTCTAATAATGCATGTATTCACACAAAATTTCACATACCGATATTTGAACAGGTAATGCAGCGAATTATTGATTTTTTTAGCCGGCTCGCTACGAAATTAATCGTATTAGGCGTATTGACGTTTATAGCACGTTTTGCACGTGCGGGGCATGGACACATATTTGCGCGTGTTCGTGTACACTTTTGTCATTGCTGATGAAAATCCTTTTTGAAAAACACAAAACATGGTGACAATGACTGTAGAAGAACGCGCCCGAGCCGTCGGAATGATACAGGCCGGAACTCATTTACGACAGGTGGGTTTTATTTTTTGAAAATTTCATAAGAATATTGACATTATTTGTTTGTAGCCGCAGATTGAAGGTTCTTGCCACATGAAATAAGTTGAAAACGGAAATAACCACCAATATAATGGCTACAAACAAATAATGTCAAAATTCTTATGAAATTTCAAAAAATAAAACCCACCATTAAAACGCAACTAAAATTTGTCAATACGGTAATATTATTAGAATTTGTTTTATTTAACTTCATCGACTTAATCAATAATGTAAAAAAATAGTTGGGTCATAGTTAAATTACTTTTTGAATCTTGATCTACCTATTGGTAACAATTGACTGAAACCGATTAAGATAGTTGCGTCTTTCATGGCGTTAAGTATGTTTACATATTAAACCAAAGTACATGCATAAAAGGAAGCAATATAATATCGATATTATATTCATAAATTTACATATCGATCTCATAACAAAAATAAACAAATAAATGATAATATACGTAAATTCTTCAAAATAATTAAACAATGCTTTCTACAGCATTTTTGTCGAGCCCGCTTGAGCTCGATATAGTCTCCATAATAATGGTTCGATGCCCGTACGTGCGGTGTTGTTTTGTCCGGATCATTACATTTATTTAGGGGGTTGGGGGGGGGGGGCGATTTTCAAATCACATGGCGCAAATGTTCACCATGATGAGACGATGTATCGCATGCAGATCGACCGACACTCTAGCTACACTCCAGCGTCACTTAGGTGAGTGTGAACGGAGAGCAGGCTCCTGAATACGGAAATCAACACTTGTCCCACGTAATTATAACATTTTATATCTCTTGACCAGATCCTGTCATGAACCAATACATTATTTTTGCAGAACAGTATTTTATGGTGGTTTGGTAGTTGAGAGACAGGAATCAAACTCATTTTAATTTTGGGCTTGGCGATATAAGTTACGGTCGATACAATGTGCTTGACACACACGTTATATTTGATAATGCTTGATTGTATGACGACTGTCTATTCTGTAACTGTAATGTATTTTCTATTTTCTATGCAGTCACGTGAAAACTTTGTATATATGTATATACATGTATATGAAATGTTCTATGTAGACGATGTACTTTGTATAAGTCTAAATAAAATATATGTTCTTTCTTTCTTTCTATTCAGTTATAACAATGTTATTGTATGTTACATCATTCGCGAAATTTTGCACCTGGACAAACTTGAACACCGTCACCTGTTTAATATAAACTGTGAAAGAACACAAAAGGCATTAAGATAATATCCCAATCATAAGCATTTTGTACTTTGATACAGTGTTTTCTTCTGGGTCTTTAAGAATAAACAAATACATATAATTATGCAAATACTTGATGTATAACTACAACTTTAACTGGTACAAAAGTGCAATTGTTTGTCAAATATAATAGCGTCTTTCAGTCCTTAGCTAGAAAGTGTCTCTACAAAACATCACTCAGTGCAAACGCACGTGACACAAGTTGCATATTGTCCACCATTCATATCATTATGTAGGTTAACTGGTGATTGTAAGGACAATGAATGTTTTCACTTGTATTGAACCAGCATAATCCATGTAAAACTATACAATACAGTTTAATTGCCAATAAATTGCGCACGTGTGTCACTCAAGGCGAATGTGTGTACTTGTTCGTTGTATGTTTGAAGTCAAAGCTCATTTATACTATGCAACTTTTTCCGATAATCGCAGACATGATGAGGGTCATGTCATGTGATGGTCATACTGATACCTCGTTATGATCCTGACTGCTGACCGCTACACCTTCCCTTAAATGTGCAAGGGGTAACATTTGTGGGAAGAGGGGTACAAAGAATTAGTCGAGAATACATTAAGAATATACAGGATCTTACAGAAGTGGTCATTTTTATTGATTATATTAAACGAGTCTTCTAAAAGCCTCGTTTTTATCGGTTTAACATATTCAATAATAAATGAACACCACATAAGAAAATAATCATAATGAAATGGGAACATAGAAAGTTCGAAGAATACAAGGTAGCATTATAATATTTGGTTCCAGATGGTATTAGGTATAACTTCTATTTGCAATCTAGATATTACCGTCTTTCTATAAATCATATTAGTTTAATAATATATTACTGTATTTGTACATATAATTATCATTTTAGCTCGAACATACAACTAATAAATAGTGTATACATACAAAGGGTTTGGCTTAATGTTGTAACATAGGATTTTCTTGGGAATTAGAAGAAAAACAACGTTTTTTTTATTGTTTTCAGTCTTAGTATGTAGTTTAATTAGTGCACCATATAGATCAGGGTTGAGCATTGTTCTTTTCTTTTAATTACGGTTAAGGAATTAAAAAGCGTTTGATTTCATAATGAAAGACGCTTTGTTTGTTAAACATACCGTTTCGTTATAAACATAGAGAAATCTATTTTCATTCCCATTCAAGTTAAAGAATGGGTTGGCTATTTTGTAGGATTTAAACTCGGGGTATCTTTAATCAGATTACATTGTATTCAAGTAGTGCTTACAGGTCAGCTAGAAAACTCGCACAATTATCTGGAAAAATTGTATGGTTTGATGGCCCGTTTTTGAAACGATGCGTAGCTATTCATACACTGTTACCCATTAAAAATGGTATAATTTCACTGTGACCAGAATTAACCAGCATTTTGAAATTTTCGCGTACTGACGACAATTTGAAGTATTTGGATCTTGTGTGGAAAAATATAAATTATTAATAAATGTCTCTTTATCATAGCGTTTACTCGGTTCCTCTGTTGTTTGTGGATAACCTAGTCTGATTTTTTTTATCATTGAAAGATTTACAAAAGTCCCATTCCTTTTATGTGAACTTCGATGGATGTTATTGTTTTACCATGGATTATTTGTTGGTCTAAAACATACTATGTTGGAATATTTTGTTTTACAAGATCTTAGAATTGTTTGTAAATGCATAACATGATTCATATATACAGTAATTGTATATGAAAGTTCAGTCAGTATATATTATTCAATTATTAAGTTTATGAATGTCTGCTTTCTTATAAATCTATACTCTTCTTTTGAAAGGTTTGTTAGAATCAAAATCTATTTTGAAGTAGGCATACGTTCCGAAATGGTCTCTTATTTCACTTTTTGGTTCAAAGATACTCGAGTCGAAAACATGAATGTTGTTGGTTACTTAAAAAGCAGATATGAAGATGTATACATAAGGATGACCTTTCAATATCACGATAATTAATTGAATGTCGTCACATTTCGTTCGTCTATCTGATGCCGATTTGTAATTATAAAACGTGACACTAAGATTGTAAAACATCAAGAAAAGGGTGTATATATATTTTTGGAATAACCGGTTTTGTGTTCGAGAATATTTAAATAATGTCGAAATTCTTGTATATTCACGTAGGATGATTTACAATAGACCAACACTTACCTCATCTCCACGTATGTTTGTGCCATTACGCCTCCTCTACTCCTAATTATTTGTGAGATGGTCGCAGTGATATGTGTAGGGATGCATACTTTTGTGAAAGTGTCAACCATACCGCTACCGATTTACCAATCGTAACTACTCGGCGGTATCCGGCAGAGCTCGGAATACATACCTCGTAAGTAAGTGGATGGATACACCCAATGTGATGTGTCCCCGGCGAATAACGCCGAGTAGATAATCACGAGATTACCTTCTGAATGCATCAACATTTTATATTTTTCGTCAACATTCCTTCAAATTGATGTTATTTCATTATCAGGTACAACATTTTTCGGAGGCGGCCATCTTGCGGACTACTTTCTTACCATAATATCTCCGAGGTTATTTATATCTCCGAGGTGTTCCGATTGCCGATTTATCAGGAGCAGTGCTCACAGCATTATCAAGAGTCTTACTAAACTGTCTGAGTTGAGCAACCGTCTCTTCATGCAATACGCCTCTATTTTTGTTGACCAATTCACGTCAGTACAAGAAACATACAGTAGTTTATAGTTAATTGTGTCCATGATTCCATCCATTCAATCCCTGTTGCCCCATGTTTGCCCTTCACATCTCCTTGGTGGTTTTCGATAGTCAGCCAGACGATCTTACACCTTTTCAATCCATGTTTCACAGGCTGTTGTATTCCTGTGGTCTGTGCGACTACTCCATAGACTAAAACAACTGGCACTTTCTGCACGTTTCACGTTGGATTGTGGATTTTTGGTGAGACGAACTGTTAAATTGTTATTGTTTGTTGGAAGTGTATTGTATTAGCTACACGCAGGTACTTGTGAATGTGAATTTGGCGAAGTATTGAAATTTTGACGGACAATTATATGAACCTGGGGTGAAAATATTTTTGTTTATAACCCTTGTTAATGATAGTACATGGTATGATTGATTTTGACTTGGATGTCTGCCTTAGGTCATTTCCTCAACGTTGCAATACGATAACATATGAATTTGAACACCAAGTTGGTGCGATGGATCAAATATTCAGGCTGACACAGATTGCGATACGAGTGACCTTTTCTGTATTTTTGACTACTTGTAAGTATAAGTGTGTTAGTCGTAATTACTTGTTTATAATGTTAAAACAACACGTATAGAGGTAACTACCCATTCCTAAGCACTAACCGACATGTATTACGTTCGTTAGAGTACTTCTCTTTTTACCATGAAAATACCTGAATGAACAGTCCATTGATATCTGATGTGATAATATATACTATAACTAAGTTAAGATAAGTCGATAGTAAATACGACCATACCCACTTTCCAACACATGTAAAGCAGCTTACGGTCATTATCATGCCTATTATCTTCAGGATTAGTATCAAATTTTGATGAAATATCGCTCTAAGTAGACAGTAGCGTTAGCTCAATTGGTAGCGCTTCTGACTAGTAATTTCGGTCAATAGATAGGGTGTGAGTTCGAGACACATTCCTGTCTCCAATTTTTTAAGGACAATATGAATGTTTATCCCTTACTCAGTGCTTGTCAATTACTTGTAGTTTGTCGTTTCTGTCCGGTTTTTTTTTGTTATCGTTTAATTGCTTTGTCGTTAAATCAAGCGTGTTTAATGATTGCTATAGCGTCGTCGCTAAAATGTTCATTTGAACCCCTTACGTTTAAGTAGCCATATCAACCTAGTTCCATATACTGTGAGTGTGTAGCGATACATTTACATGTAAATCTACTGCACGATGATATCGTGCACTTAGTGAATAGCTTATAAATACATATGCTATACAAAGTTTTTAATTAATGATATTCGAGCGAACATTAATTAGTATAAGTCGTGTAAGTACAACTGTAGATGACCAACGAAATATATAATATTGCAATGAAAAAAACAACTACCTCCCGATGGTATCGAACTCGGACCCAACACTTAAAAGCCTAATTGTAATGTAAGGCGCGGACCTGCTACCATCTGAGCTGTCACGGCTGTTAGTTTAATGAAATCAATATCACAATAAATAGGTTTGTTCGTTATTTGATTTACCTATTTTGATCAATAAAGGTGGTCAAACCTTGTAAACATTGCATGACGTCACTCTCAACTTATCGTGGTCTACTTATATATAGGAACAGTCACAACACAATACCTCCCCACACAGATCCCGGCAAAACAACAAAAGAGCTGCTACATGGAACGCCACATACACTGACCTACGCTCCACACAGCGCTTTGATTCCACTACCGTTACATTCACCCGCTGCTGTATTACCCAGTATATTTTGATATTTGACCTTACGAAATCACCGTTCGTTCCTGATACTAAATGCCATTGGTCGACACGATCACGTGACTACTGAGTTTATTATAGATGGGTATTTTCCAGTGTTAAACCAATAAAATGTGTACGCAGTGTACAGCCTTTCGCATCGAAGGAAAGTTTGAGTATCTAGCTAATCGGTTTTAGTTCATGTCATTAAAAGTATAGCTCATACAGAAGGCAGTGTTACGTTCATTCATCGAGCTTTGTACGGATTTTATAAAAAAAGCGTGGCGAATCTGATTAACAAGATGCCAAGTAACGATATGATGCATTTCAAAATATACACAGATTCCGCCCGTACACGGTACAGTTGTTTAAATGACCTTAAATCACTACACATTTACAGGCATCGGAATAATTTTGGCATGCCGACGAAACGATAGTCATTTACGTTATATTTATTTAGTTTTTCTAGCAATTTCCATAGCCACAGCGGCATTTCTATGACAGTGAAAGCTGTCTATTCAATGCACACTCGCATAAAGTTTATTTACACATGTTTACTGTCCTACATTTGGGACATTAGCGAGTCGTTGTAAATGGCTTGCTGAATGGCTGTGGACGCATGTCAAATCGCCTGTCTAAATATAGAAAATATCAGTTGTGCGGGAGTTATAAAGCAGATGGTGAATATGAAGGTATCGGAATAAGCGCCCGATGCTAAAGGAGAGTAACACTGACCCAAATGAAAACTTTACACTTTATTTTTTTGAATATTTGTTTGTTATTATATATGTTGTTGTAAGTGTTACACATGTTTATCACGATTACATTGCGGGTAACGATTATGCAATTGTTTTAAAAATCGCCGGTATATTCATGCGTCCAAACAGGAAAAAGATTTCCTTACTTTGCATGTGCGCAGCAACATTGATTTTACTTACAGGTTTTACACTGACAAGTAATCAAAACAGATACACAATATTGAATTTGTTTTAAAAATCAATTGCATTTAGTGATGCCACGTCTTTCAGAAGATCAGAGAAACCAAGCTATTGGTATGCTCCGGGCGGGGTCAATTGTAAATAACGTAGCGCGTCATTTTGGCTACTCCAGACAGACTATTCATAATCTTGCGAACCTGTACAACACTACTGGATCTGTCAGAGATCGTGCAAGACCCGGTCGCGTACGTGCTACAACGTTACGTACTGATCGCGTTATCACTTTGACTCACCTACGTAATCGTTTTTTACCAGCAACCATTACAGCTCGGCGTTACGGTGTTCATGCACAGACGAGCATAAACCGTTTGAGACAGAACCGTGTTCCTATTTGTGCTCGTCATCCATATACTGGACAGATTTTGACAGCTCGTCACCGAGCTACCAGACTGTTATGGGCACGACGTCATTTGCATTTCACGTGCAACCAGTGGAAATCGATACTTTTTAGCGACGAGTCACGTTTTACTGTCAGCCATGCAGATGGCAGAATGCGCATCTATCGCCATAGAAATGAAAGACTTGCAGATTGTTGTATTCAGGAGAGAGACATATTTGGTGGTGGCAGTATTATGGTCTGGGGTGGGATAATGGGGAATCTGAAAACTGATCTGGTCATTATCCAAGGACATCTCAATGCTCAAGGTTATATCAATGTTTTAAACAATACAATACCATTCATGCAAAATAGCGGACCTGGCACTTTCCAGCATGACCATGCAACGCCTCACAAGACGCGTATAACTACACAATTCCTTGCTCAAAACATTGTTAACGTCTTGCCTTGGCCCGCTGTATCCCCAGACTTGAACCCAATAGAAAACATATGGGATGAATTGGGTCGGAGAGCAAGGTCCAAGCATCAAATTGATATCATAAATGACCTCCGAAATGCACTTGTCTGATTTTTCCCCAGAAAATTACATAAACACTTTGATATTGCATTGAAGCTTCAGTGAAAAAAATAACCCCCAATATACATTTATCAACAAAAAATATACTTTGGAAATCGATGTAAAGTTTTCATTTTGGGTCAGTGTATGACATGGTGTTCCGTAGAAGTTGTGAATAAGTTTTTACTACTACGGGTACATCGCCTTTGCCACATATACAGTCGGTGAGAGAGAAATAGTCACACCAGAGCATAGTGAAGAGTTAAAATGAAATATGACGGTAGTAACAAAAAGTCAGATTAATATTAAACGCCAAAATTAATATAAATACAGTGTAGTATTCACAGATTTGTGGAAAGTCTTTTCGACATAGCGAAGTAGATATGTTTTGCCTAGTGAATTTGGAGGCGTTTTGGTTTTAAAGACATAATATTATATTATTTTACGAGAAAATACAGTATGATATTCCACAGGAGATTGTCACGAGATCTCTCCATTTATACCTATGTAATATTTGTTTATAAAATTCTTAAAATGAACGCTGCTATGGGATTTACAACCTCTGCTGTAAGTGATGTCTTTTCAAGAAAACGCAAAATGTGGTGTCACTACATGCAAGTAGGAAACAATATTAACATTATATGGTCACTTCGTTTTCATATTGCCATATTTTTATATGAGGCAAATATTGCTTACTGTCAGTACATGGTGACGTCACATGAGACGTTTTCTGGAAATGACGTCACTTAAAGAATAGGTTGGAAGTCGTACAGCGAAGCTCAAATGTTTATTACCGTTATTTCAGTGACCTTTATGGCCGCCTGCCCACCGTATGCCGTCATGTCGTTTTGGACAATGGTAAATAAAAAACCAAGAAACTAAATAGTACAGTTGCCGTTATTGCTCCGTTGTTGGCAAAATCATGTAGCGTTTAGAATCCTTTGGTGTACGTTGTCAGGAACAAAGATTTCCGGGAAGCATTTATTGCTGTAACTTTTAAGTATGTGATGATAAATAGAAATCATGGTAGAGTGGACAGTTCTAGAGCCATTGATGTACCCAGTACCCCGTTGAGAACAGTTAGAATTATAGCACAGACAGTCGAATGATGAAACACTCAATCTTCTACGCTAGATGAAACTGTTATTTTAATGCAAAATAATGCTTGTATCTTATGGTTTCAAATGATGTCCTTAAAACAATAATCATTAATCTCGAATTGGATAATGAGACAAATGAGTGTCAACTGTTAGAACACGAGCATACTGAGTTTTGTCATGGGTTTAAAGTGTGCAAACATACATTTACATTGAATTTGTGTTCTTGAGAATAAAACTGTGTTGCTTTAAGGGAGCAATGTATCCATACTGGTAATGATGCTACCGTAAATATAAGACGAACTCTATATGGGAACTATTTCTCTCATTGAAAAAAACTTTTTCTTCTTTGAGAAATACTCATGATTGATTTATACCTGTGTTTATGTACAATCTGACAGAAACCACTGACAATTCGGAGTATAGCATGCATTTGGCAGCAACATTTAGGGAATACAGGTAGATTTATTACTTATATGGTCATTGAAACGTATTTGAGTATGTGGGCATTTTCTGGAGTAGGTAGAGTTATGCCAAACAAACAAGTTTCTAAGGGATGATCTAATTAGAAAACAAACACTGTAAGATTGCTTAAATTACATATATTTTATATCAACAAAATGAAATAAATTACACAAAAAACATTATTTAATGAATGTTTATTGTAGTCCAATTACTGTCATTGGTTAAATCATAACATCGTTCTGTCCATACTCATAGTAACAAAATTCTTTTGAAATTGTTATGACAAACATGCTTTGACTTTCTGATTTTGAACTGGTAGAATCATTTTATATCTATGGTTAATGGCATTTGCTGGTACTTGACAGGCATGCACAATTTCTTTCCATTTGTCAGATTACCATGTATCCACTTAAGAGGGGTATATCCCTGTGCAGACATAGGTTGTGTAGCTGTCCATAAGTGACGGCTGTCATTGTACATCCTCCACAATTTAACATGTGATGCAGCCACCAAACATCTGAACAATGTAAATGAAGGCCACTTAAGAACATGATTGATGCAATATATTAAATTATACTTCATTTAATTAATATACATACATATAGTTTTAGCCATACAATGACATTTTGGTTTATTTTAGTTTATTATTATTATGTATATATTAGTCATGGTATAAGTTAATCTGATACATAAAATTTATCCTGAATTATCACTCTCTTTATTCATACAAAGTCACATTTCTGGCATGATTTATTGTTGGTACTGATGTTTGACCCAAACTTGAACAGTGGCTGTGTCTGCCAATCTCTACCAGTACAGCCATGAGATTATACATTAATACTGGTTTGTATGTGGGTTTGATTCCCACCAACTGAGATTCTTAGGAAGAAAAATTACCAAAAAATAGTTCCAACAAAAATATATCACTGTTGACTTTGCTGAATTGCACTACACACTGCATGTAGATAGTCAAGCTGACCAAACTTGAATATATATAATAAAATTTAGAAAATACAATTCAATTAAACTTGAACAATAACGCAAACTGTCTTATTATACCTGGTATACTCCAATCGATCGATGGTTGCTTGAACACACACTGTGTATCATACTATGTGTCAGTGGTGCCTTCTCCACTTCATGGAGCATCCAACTTCAGGAAAGACATCAACTGCAAATCAATGAAAATCTGCAAATAAATATGTACATGTATGAGATGTTTGTTTCTGCTACTAGCTCTATAGCCAAACTCCAGAAATATTTAGAACGGACATCAACTCACTTGCAAGTATATTTGTGTGCTCCTAGTAGTCTTATTTCCATGAACTCGTTGTAAACATCCAAATTTCAAGTGATTTCGAATTTTGATGAACAAAAAATCAAATTGAAAATGAAAGTAGAATTGTCAAAAAGTGATGACGTGTAATATCTACATAGCCATACAAAACATCAAGCAATTATCCAGCAATGTTCTTTTAAATGTATACATAAATGAAATACGGTTCAAGATACTTAAGTATGACCGAAGAAAGCATTTGTAAGCCATAAATAGCTCAACATCGGCAGTAACGACAACTTGACAAGGTCGTATTTTGTCGGCCAAGATCTATTATTGAAGGTGTTTTTGTATAGAACTACGTGATAACAATTATTTGCTGTAGTATGTGTAAACTGCTTGAACAAATAAAAGAAAATTTAAAAACCTTGTGATCTACCAGGCAGACAAAACATTGTTGGAAGTGGTTTGTTGTCATTTAACTTCGCCTGGGATATAAAATAGCATTCACACCGGTAAATATGGAATAGTATTTATGAAATCACACCCGTACTAAACAGTGAATGATGAAAATGGAGGTATCTGCGAAGAAAACTTCATATCTTCTTCAATTTTATCCCGATTAAAAGAGCGTAGCAGCCATATTTACGAACGTTACAAATGCCTATGACCATTCGTAGCATTTTCGCTAAAACTTACGAATTCGTAGCGTCTACTTTCGTACGGAAATATTGATAAAACGCTCTAGCGAGCGTAAGAACGTCGTAAGAAAATCTTACGAAAATTTCGTGCGTAAGTACGTTGATAAAACGGGCCCAATATGTACTGTCACACAGGTAGCCATCTGATATTTATATACTATCAAATGGGCTGATACAGGTAACTATGACTATTGGATATTCGACTATCTTCAGAGAGACTGCGTGCATCATTTATGATTGGTTATGCGATAACTACATTTTAGCACTTCCACGGAGATTCTGTGTCAATATCGAAACACAATTACTTCGGTATATTTATTCAAATATACTGGTCGAAAACAATTTAAGGGATGAGTGAATTGAATGATAAATATGTCAGGAGATGTTGCCGACATGTTTAAGGAACATAAAAGTGAACACGCTCGTGCCATGTTAAATAGTAATACTGTACCGGATGATTACCTCATTGCCATTGGTGTGATACTCTTACTCCTAATGTGTTTTGGTTTATTTTGCAATGTGGCAGTTTTAAATACATATCGTCTCAGAAGCTCATTGCAGACTCCTACAAATGTATTAATAATTGGAAAAGTGGCTTCTGACACTGCTATAATTGTTATAGGATTTCCGTTTGTGGCCGCTTCAAGTTTTAATGGGCTTTGGCTGTTTGGTTCAGCGTGGTGCGAAGGCTACGGTTTTGTCACGACGCTTCTAGAAGTAACTAATATGTGTATTATGACCGCAGTTGCACTGGACAGATATGTCGTGGTTACCCAATCCCCCGTAACTGTAAAAATCACAACATTCAAGGCAGTGATGACGATATGGACATGTCTAGGATACGGTTTGTTATGGGCTACGTTCCCTCTCGTAGGATGGGGTAGTTATAACGTGGAGTACGGCTTAATATCGTGTGGTCCAGACTGGGAGAATAATTCGGCATCATCACAATCATACAGCGTGTCTATGTTCGTGCTTGTACTGTTAGTACCCGTCTGCGTCATACTGTATTGCTACGTGCGAATCATGCTAAAGGTAAAACTACAAATTACTATTCGAATCTTATATTGGGCAAAGTTTTCCCTAAGCCAGTCATGTTTACTTTAGTCTGTTTGCTATGACGAATCTTTATAAAACGCCGTTTAGGATGTTTTTTACATGATTTGCATAATCCAACCAAACCAATACCAAATTATGGCTGATAACACAGTACTGTCCTCTTATCAGATAACATAGGCACGAGTCTTACTTAGTTGAGCAATCATCCTTCATGCACTACGCACTCGAGTGTTGTTGACATACTCCCGTCAGTACAAGATACACACAGTAGTTAATTGTGTCCATTATGCCATTCATTCAACACCCTTTCCACCACGTTGTCCCCATAAATGTTTTTTTTTGGTGTCGGCCAGACACTTCCTTATTTCCCATTTCCATAGATGTTTGCCTTATATGATACCTTCCAACACCCTATTGGTTCATATACTATTGTTCCCTGGGTCAGTGTGGGGAGACATTATTTTGGAATTGTAACATTCCCTGTAACCACTTAATATTTCTTCAAAAATTACCTCCCTTGACCAGTCTTTGTCGAAAGTATTGACTGATTACACGAGTTAACAATGCCAGTGTTGTAACGAACGGCATATCACGACGGAGAAGCATGCAATGCTTTGTTATTCGCACCCCACCACGACATGATGAACATAATTAACAGCTTTACATGGCTCTAATTAACACAACTGTGAGTTCTTAAGTCAATCGATAATGGCCGGTGTAATAACCTTGGTCAGTGCTAAGTGAGAAAATCTTCCAATTTCAAAACAATAGAGTAGTAAACGCGTTATCAAATAGGTAAACGAACGAAAGACGAGTTGTAGACGTGAAGATGGTAGAATACGGTAGGGTAACATTCAGTTACCTTGATACGGACCGTCCCGTATTCATTTGGCATACACAATTCATTGCGATAAAATTGATGAATGTCATTTTTTCGTGTATACTTCCTCCTCGAACTGAAGAAGATCTATGTCACTTATTTACAATACACTGTTGAAATACACCATAACGGTTAGTGTTCAAAATAACCATAAACAGTTTTCATTAACATAATAGGCGACAGTCAGTTTAACATGGATAATCACATATTCTTAACTCAAATTTTCTCTTCAAAGGAGTTACAAGATTCGTAAGCAAAGAAAACATTAAATAAAAGTACTTAGTGAAATGTTACTGTTAAAGAGCACTTAATAATATACCATGTTGAAAATAGGTAATGTTCACTTTTTGCTGTAAGTGCACATGATTCTTTCCAATAATATAATTATGTTGTACATGTATACAAGTTGTGCATAATTTTATTCATAACATATTATATTACATAGTGGTCAATTCATGCATGAACTCCAACGCTGTAGCCTGATAGGAACAACATGTAAGGCCGACATCTGAGTTAGCGCAATTGCAATGATATTAATAGTACACCTAATATATATTGAATTCAACCTTATATATCAACTACAAGGAAGTAAGCCGGGTTATATATTACAATACTAATGATAACAACAGATGAATTACAGTAAAACCTTAATAAAAAGACCACCCTTAGGTCCCTTTAAAACTGGGATTCTTGCGATTGTTTGTCCTATTTGATCATCCTTAGTTATCATTTATAGTCGGCCAGGCCATTACTTGCGCCCCTGTTCCCTTACATATTTACCCTTGCGCCTAATCAAATGGCTTATGTTTTATGGACTGTTGTTTATCAGGAGGTCTGTGTGGAGAGGCATTGTCTTATGTAAGAGGCTTTCAATGTAGCAACTTATTTAACACCTTGTATTTTAGGTTTACTTTTTATATAATAATTAAATACTTAAACATTTAAAAAGAAAGTGTTAATAAAGTTTTTTATGGACTTTTATAGGACTAGTAATGTAGACACTGTTAAATATTTTATAGGTAATTACAAAAACACTGTCGTTGCGTTATAGCATCAAACTGTTTGTATCACTATGTAAAAATGCCAAAGGATTTAATGTCCTGGGAGGCGCTTCCAAGACAAGACTGCATGTTTTCCATATTATCGTATTAAAAATTTATACGCGACTATTCTGGTAAACACATTCGACAAAATTGACAAAAATAGTCCTTTGTTATGTAATTGGCTTCATTTTTAACGAATATGCTGTAATTTGCATAAAGACACATAACAAACATATTGAACTTTCTGTGTGTGAAATTTCTATTTGATATATTCATATTTAATTGCAATATCCTAAATATGTCATCGGAGTACTTATAACTTTTGTTATGAATATATCGTATGTACGTGCGTACGTTGAAAATGAAAATTTGTCTGAAGGTGCCATTGCAATACGATAACATATGGATTTGGAGATTTTGTGTATCCATGAGTCAAATTTCAATTTCTTTTACAGGTTAGAGTTCACCAAGTTGGTGCGATGGATCAAATATCCAGTCTGACACAGATTGAGATACGAGTGGCATTTTCTGTATTTCTGACTATTTGTAAGTATAAGTGTGTTAGTCGTAAGCATTTGTTAATAATGTTAAAACAACACGTACATAGAAACTACCCATTCCTAAGCGCTAACCGACAAGTAATACGTTCGTTGAAGTATTTCTTTTAACTGTGAAAATACCTGAACAAACAGTCCACTGATATCTGATGTGATAATATATACTATATATAGGAACATTCACAACACAATTCCACCCCACACAGACTCCTGGAAATTAACAAAATAGAAGGAATAAGTTACTACTGGGAACGCCACATACATGAGGCAGTGCCTCTCCACACAGACCTCCGGGAAAACAACAATCCATAAAACATAAGGCACTTGATGTGGTTAAAGGGTACATACGTAAGGAAACATGATAACAGTCTACAAAATCATCAGGCACTGTGGATGCGCAAAGGTAAAAACGTACGAAACTATGGGTGCAAGTAATAGTATGGCCAGTCAAATAGAAATTTTGATAATTGACGTCATAATTAAAGCAGATTTAGGGAGAAATGTAACGTGCAGATACGCCTTATCGATAATGACCTTATGCATGGAGGAGCGAACGACCAAGTTGAAAACACAAGCTGATCAACCTAATTAAGTTCAGACACACATAGACAAACATTGGACAGTACAACACGAAACATGGATAGCATATCAACATAAAACATTTGACAGAGCAGTGCCACACAATTCTAACATGCTTAGTTAGTGGTCTAATAATTATGCATGGAACCCATTCTGTTAATCCAGTGCAATAGGACATGCTGACAAATTCCCGAACACAACCCTCTGAGACATGGCCATTGAATTAATTATAGCTGTCACTAGGGGAGGGGGGGGGGGGGCATTTGTTAACGTTGTAATAATTTGTTGACCTACCCTCACTGTTTGTTTTAATCATTAAAAATATTGCACGCATATAAAAAGCAAATAAGGTATGAATGAATTAGAACTGCCATTCTGTACCATGCAAATAAAATGGAGACCACCGTGCAAGCCTATCCATAGTGTTTCTTACGTACACTACACTATATCTTACAGGTATATGACAGCAATAAGAAAGCTATGCCAACTTATTAGTTAACTTATTGTTCTTCACTATCTTATCGCATTACTAAGAAGGATAAAAAATGAGCAGTAAATGCCACAAACAAAATGCACACCCACTCCAAAAATTCAAGCCGACAACAATGAGAAAATACACATACGTATGAACAATCACAACGGCAATATGAAAAAAAGACACACATAAAATAGCTTGTCTATAATGAATTAACTATAATGAATTTGGTATAACATGTATAATATTACAATATCAGCTGCTCTCGTTATTGTAGCAAAGAAACTTACATTCTTATATGTTGCCAACAAAATTGGGCGGTACGTTATAATGTACCATAGAAATAGCACCTGAAGTAGTATAAAGTCTCGGAAACCAAACCTTTCTTTGTTGTAGATGTATAAGTAATTATATGGCATGATGTTCCGTAGAAGTTGTGAATAAGTTTTTAACACTACGAGAACATCGCTAATTATGTTTCACACGTTCACCTCCAGCGTTTCGTGAGATAAGTTGCTAAACCGCCAATACTTTCTAAAAAGCTACTGCATTTGTTTCCTGTAGTTTGCAATTAACTACAACATTTATGATTCAAATGAATTATAAACGGGGAAAAGGTCGAAGTAAACCTGTCAAAACCACGCTCATCTTGTCAGATCACTATGTCATACTGCAATGAACATGTTCAAAATACAAAATCGCGTGTTATAATGTTTTGACCAGTATGTGACTGAATTCTTACCTCGTTGATGTATACGAGTAAGTGACTCGATGCATCAAAGACAATCCTATGACATGGCACACTATCGATATTGATCTACTGCAGTCATTCTTTTCAAAGTGCTAATCACAAAAGAGTTTGTAAATACCATAGCAGCGCTCATGTTAAGACTTTTATTAACATATATTACAGAAGGCATTACAAATTTGGAAGCGTTTTGATTTTGAAGACATGATATTATATATACGACATAATATTATATTATTTTACGAGAAAATGAAGTATGACATTCCACCGGAGATTGTCACGAGATCTCTCCATTTATCCCTGCTGTAATATATGTTTATAAAGTTCTTAAAATGAGCGCTGCTATGGGATTTACAAACTCTTTTTTAAGTGATGTCTTTTCACGAAAATGCAACATGGGATGTCACTATTTGCAAGCAGGAAAAAATATTTACTCCATATGGTCACTTCGTTTTCATATTGCCATATGTGGAAATATTGCTTACTGTCGTTACATGTTGACGTCACACGTGACGTTTTCTGGAAATGACGTCATATTAAAGAAAGAGGTTGGAAATCGTACAGCGGCTCTCAAATGTGTATTACCATTATTTCAGTGACCTTTATGGCCGCCTGGTCACCGTATGCCGTCATATAATGCCTTCTGTAATATATGTTAATAAAATTCTTAAAATGAGCGCTGCTATGGTATTTGCAAACTCTTCTGAAAGTGACTTTGTTTTTATATTGCCATATTGGGCAAATATTCCTTACTGTCAGTAGATGGTGACGTCACCGTCCGTTTTCTGGAAATGACGTCATTTAAAGAAGAGGTTGGAAATCGTACAGCCGCGCTCAAATGTTTATTACCGTTATTTCAGTTACCTTTTTGGCAGCCTGGTCACCGTATGCCGTCATGTCATTTTGGACCATGATGAATGACATCAAGAAACTAAATAGTACAGTTGCTGTTATTGTTCCGTTGTTGGCAAAATCATGTAGCGTTTGGAATCCTTTGGTGTACGTTGTCAGGAACAAAGATTTCCGGGAAGCATTTATTGCTGTAACTTTTAAGTATGTTATGAGAAATAGAAATCATGATAGAGTAGACAGTTCTAGAGCCATTGATGTACCCAGTTGAGAACAGTTAGAAGTATGGCAAAGATAGTGGGATGGTGATACACTCAATCCTTTGCGATATATGCAAATTTATGCTGCTATCTTATGGTTTCAAATGATGTCCTTAGAACAATAATCATTAATCAGGAATTGGATAATGAAACAAATGAGTGTAAACTGGTAGAACACTGGTAGAACACGAGCAAACTGAGTTTGTCATGGGTTTAAAGTGTGCAAACATATATTTAGATTGAGAATTGAACTGTGTTGCTTTAAGAGAGCACTTCATCCATGCCGGTAATGATGCTACCGTAAATATAAGACGGACTCTATATGGGAAATATTTCTCTCATTGAAAGTAAACTTTTTCCTCAGGGAGACAAACTCATGATTTATTTATACTTGTGTTTATGTACAATCGTATATCTGACAGAAGCCACTGACAAGTCGGAGTATACTCGTAGCATGCATTTAGCATTTAGGTTTTTGATGCGTGTGCATTTTGATGCATTTCTGAGAAGTACTTCACTAGTTCTTGACAGTCTCACATGATGAAGGTGTCGTTCGAAAGATATATTATTCATGTTTATACTTCAGTGCTGTTAGAAATGAGATTTCAGCCACGGAAAGAGTTACACTCCTTGAACTAAACATATGCATACAGAACATACACTATAAAAGGGATCGACAGAGAATCGTGACAATCTACAGTGCTTGTAATAGCCTCGACTATGCCTTGTCAATCGTTCAATGTTTTGGTCTTTGCTCATACTCATGGGTAAAACCAACACAAACATTGACTAAGTATGATGTAGGTGGTTATTTATTACTGCTTGGATTTACTGTATACATAGCTACATTTACCAAGCATTGACAGTGAGAAATAATTTAAATATAATGCATAAATAATCTTTATTATATTTATTTACAGATGACATATTTGAAATAGTTTGTAGTAGTACTGATATACATGTTGTGTTAATGTAATATTTTTGGTGATGGATTGATGTGTTCTTTATTATCAAAATTATATTATATATATACTAGGCTCTAAGTCCCTTTCTTATCCTACATTTAGTTTCGGTAGGACATAGTCATAAGGGAATTTAGTTTGCCTCTTCATGCTGATGTTCAATATCAGTTATGAAGTTGTACATACATGTATTTGTTAGAATGTTATTGTTGTATTTATAAATTGTTTGTGTGTTTGTGACTGTATATACTGTCTACCTGTTTAAAATGTTTACTATGTATGTTATTGTCGCATGGGTTTATGACCTTCTCGATTTGGAAAAATAAAACTTGTCAAACTTGTGATAGCAATAGTATGATAACATCAAGCCATTTTGTCGGTACTATTGGTTCCTACGGTCATAGTTGTGCCCAATAAAATACGGAGAAGGACAAGTGCATCATGTCAACAAACAATTCACAATAATGAGGTGTCATATGGACAGTCAAACCCGTTTTTGATATGATGACTCCAAATACCATTCCAGTTTGGTAACCATAACGATTAAAAAATCCTGTCTGGTTTGTCAAATTTCTACTTTCGTTTTGATGTATATAGTCGGTTATTTGCTGAGACACACGACAATATCAAACCGACAGAAATTGTTTGAAACAGCCGTATAGTCATCTGAGAAGAGCAAAAATGTCACTCAGCTTGATGGGGCTTCGTACAGACCTGACGAATGTATTTATTTCGAACTGAAACATATTTTATATTCTTACAAATGATGTACATTATATAAATTTAATGTATATTAAAGATAAATTTTACATGAAAGACACACAGTTATCTCAGCTGAGCTGTCATCCAGGAGGTTTGCGTTCGATTCCCATGCGTGAAATACCATTTCCGACCGTGACATTTGGCTACTATCATTTGTCCTCCATGTTTAGTTAATATTGGAGAAATTGTCGGTTTCATGTGGAAAGGCATATAACGACTCGTTGATAATTAAACTGGTAAATCAACTGACCTCAATATACAACTGAAAACCGGGAGTCAAACCAAAGAAAACAAACACGTTACAAGATTTCAAATAATGTATCCATGACTATCAGCAGAATATTATTGTTTTATTTTGTTTGTTTTCGTCTAATTATAATTTTGCTTTTATTAGATAAATTTGTTTATATTGTACACGGCGAACGTGCCTGTACACTTGCCAAGCTTCTAGCTTCCAGTAATTGATCGTCTCGATAGCTGTCATCGGTACATTTAATACTAACTCCTATATAAATACATAGGAGTTAGTACAGTCTTGCGCTTAACCCTCGATATGCAATTGTTATTAATAATTATGTAATTGTTTATAGATACTTTTCAGTTTAAAGTTAAATGCCGTCATGTATAATATCTACACTCACTGAAAGTATGGCAGGAACAAGAATCTTACTGATATTTATCAAGGTCCCGTTTCATTAACATTCTTATCTTAAATCTTTTCTTATCTAAAACTTTTCGATTTAAGAAGATTTTTAAAAATTTCCTAAACCGTCACAGAGAGCATTGTTTTATTTCATTTTACGAAGGTTTTCATATAACCGTCGTCTGTTTACATTATAGATAAAAAGATTTACACAAGAACGCTCTCGTTAAGAAAGGTGTAAGCTACTTCATCTTAAAGTTACCAAAAAAAAGAGAAATTCTTAAGAAAGAAAAGTTTACTCAAACTCTTTTCTTAGCAAAGAATTTCTTAAGAACTTTCTTAAGCTAAGAAGTTCCTTAAGAATGGACACCCAGATATGTAAATCGTAGATAAGCAATGAATAAGATCCAACAATGAATTGGATACGACTTGGAGGTATAGAACACTAGCTTTAACCAAATGAATGAACTTAGAGAGTTTGACTTGTCAGCCACTAGTCGTACCATTTGTTACGTTGACCGTTTACTGTGGTCGTGCCACCAAGTGGATTGTGCGCGAAGTTTGAAGATTACCACCTTGGTTTATACCTTATGCAACTCTCTTCGTACTTTCATTTACTTCCAGTTCATTGATTTTACAAAGGTTTTCAAGTTTGGCAGTTTAACGAGTACATTGTTATCATCTGTTTAGGGAGTGTATGTAGGCTATCAATCTGTTTGTGTATTTGGTACCGCAAATGTCAGTAGACTACAAACTTTCAAAATGACGGTTTTAGTTCTTTTAATTGTCGTTAATTCACTCGCTTTTGCATTGGGAAACTACCCATGCTTATGTAGCTATAAACTTGAAATACCTGTATATAAGCTTAAAAGTAACACCTCAGATATTTTAGGATACATGTATGAATTCGACTGTAAACCAGTCTATCCTATAGACGGTTCGAGAAACAACGATTATCATGCAGTGCAGTTTGAACAGCAGGTATGCTCATTTAATTCTAATACACACTTAAAATGTTTCAAAGCGTAGGCGATTATATTTATTTGTTTTGTTTTCATCGGTTTTACGCCGCCTTTTTTAACAATTTTTCAAGTTTTATACGGCGACCAGTTGACCTAACCAGTAAGTAAGATATATATATACTTTAACTAGGCAGCAACTTTGATTTTGCTTTAACGTATAGATATATCAATATACATTTCGAGGAAACAAAGCAGAAATCAAATGCATACTTCCGTTATGTACTAAGATATTGCAGAGTATTGTCTGTTAATGCAGATTATGACAGGAATACTTATATTCTTTGATCCCGATAATCGATTCTATGTATGTAGGTATGTGTGAATTAGCTTCTAACATAATATGACCGGATACAGTAATGCTTATGATACATCGCGTAATGTTACATTACGTTATCAGAATAATATTTTAATAAAGACAACTCGTTCTTTGATTCTATGGCCACTACCATGTAACCAACAGAACATCGTTTGAATTAAGCATATAGTCCATCATCAGGAATAGTTTTACTTCCAAAGACGAATTCGATTTTGATATTGTCAATTATCCTTATTTTGATGTAAATGTGCCACGTGCTATATCTTATGGTGTTTACATTTCATGATTTTTTTACGAGCATGTATATTTGTGCCTGTTATTGCATTCATTATATAATACAATATTTTTTAACGAGAAAGTTATTAAATCAAGGCTACAGACATGATGATAAACACATTTTCGAAATTCCATTGTCAAAATAAGCGTAACTGCAATTAAGAAACACTACTGCGACAAGGTATTTTGCTGAATATTACGGTGGTGTGATTTTAAACTTCTTGCCATCCTGGGCGTAAGCATTTCGTACGGTGGCTGATTTGTGCCATGTCCTGTTGGCGGGTTGGCATATGCATGGCGAAAAGGCGACGTTTCGAATGTATCTGTATTTAACGCATCAACATTTATTTAGTAATTATTTTTGTAATGTTCATATGTATACATATATTGTTGTGTCTCATCGTGACGTTGTGGTGGCTGTACACTTCTTAAGTTCATTTATAAATTTACAGAAGAGTAGATGAGAATATATCGAATGTCAACAACTCCTGTTTATTGTACGTCTGCTTATTTTTAGATTGGTTATGTCGAAACATCACCGGGTTTTCTATCGATTGAAAATTGTCCAGGAATACCTGCACCAGTCGATGTTGGTGAGACCAATGTTGATTTCAATGTTTTCATCGTTTCTTTCAAGACTATCTTGTCCATATCAGCCACGTTCAATTCTTGATTTGTGGACACATTCTAAATATGGTCACAAAATGTATATACAGTTGATTTCCAATGATGTTTATGTTTGTCTCATATTCGATTCGCTTTTCTAATGTTTAAATACAATAAGTACATTATTAGTGATAATTTCACTCCACCAACTCTGCAGAATGTCTCTAACATTAGTTGTTCAATTGGTTTTAAAAACACAATTATAAATATTGATCATTTTACGCAAATAATTAACTATTATGACACGTCTACAAATATAAAGTGGAAAGCGTCCCAATTATTCAAAGATACCAGAATCACGTGTCGACGGAATAAGTCGATACATGTACGACGTTGAGCAATACATGTATCACTCAATTGCTCTACTGCGAGCAAGCAAACTCTGGTGTCTGTCCGCAAGATGAAACTGTGACTCGTAAGTCTCTGTGTATACTTTGACACTGAGTATACTATATTAACCAGGCCATCAGCTATTAACCATAAAAAAGATATCCTTGAGGATTGGCTGCGGTTGTGGAGATGCGATGAAGGAATATGGTTGTCATGTTGACCTGATGTCTCAAAGCCGTGATTTATTCCGACTGTTGCCAGCATGTGTCACAAAGACCAATTAGTATTTCAATGGTCACCAGAACGTTGAGCTACGATACTCTGGCGTACTCCGACTCATAATACCGGTATTCCGACAGCTTTCAGATGTATAATTTATGAAAGTTGTGGCAAATCCTAGTTATTGGAGTTATAAAATGATGAGAACGGACCGTCAATAGCGCTAAAGCGATACCATTGTAATTTGAATCAATCATGTGGAATAAGGGCAGAAATCAGTGGCGAATTTCAAAATACCAAGCTTATATACAGTCCAGATTTTGTGCTGATCTCATTTTTTCGGCGTAGCTGTATAACATTGATTTTGACCTACATTTTTGACCAACCAAATGTTGTCCTCGAAGCGGGCTTTTTAAAATCTGACCAATCATATTTTCACTCAAGATGTACCAAACGGGGTTTTCGTAAGATGTGCGTTTGCTAGCAGTTCGAATTTTGCAGGAAGTGGTTAATATATTTAAGCATGTATGCCTCTTTCTCATCGATTCGTATCATTCAAAATCGTGCCCCTCAAAAATCATTATTTTCCAACTGCCTGCTTGCTACATTTTACTCTCCTTTAGCATCGGGCGCTTATTCCGATACCTTCATATTCACCATCTGCTTTATAACTCCCGCACAACTGATATTTTCTATATTTAGACAGGCGATTTGACATGCGTCCACAGCCATTCAGCAAGCCATTTACAACGACTCGCTAATGTCCCAAATGTAGGACAGTAAACATGTGTAAATAAACTTTATGCGAGTGTGCATTGAATAGACAGCTTTCACTGTCATAGAAATGCCGCTGTGGCTATGGAAATTGCTAGAAAAACTAAATAAATCGAACGTAAATGACTATCGTTTCGTCGGCATGCCAAAATTATTCCGATGCCTGTAAAATGTGTAGTGATTTAAGGTCATTTAAACAACTGTACGGGCGGAATCTGTGTATATTTTGCAATGCATCATATCGTTACTTGGCATCTTGTTAATCAGATTCGCCACGCTTTTTTTTATATTATCCGTACAAACCTCGATGAATGAACGAAACACTGCTTT
Organism: Mactromeris polynyma; assembly: GCA_032209605.1. NCBI lineage: Eukaryota > Metazoa > Mollusca > Bivalvia > Venerida > Mactridae > Mactromeris > Mactromeris polynyma. Next base: position 4,814,040 of record JASFXZ010000007.1, read on the forward strand.
CTGTAAGTGCTATACTTTTAATGACATGAACTAAAACCGATTAGTTAGATACTCAAACTTTCCTTCGACGCGAAAGGCTGTACACTGCGTACACATTTTATTGGTTTAACACTGAAAAATACCCATCTATAATAAACTCAGTAGTCACGTGATCGTGTCGACCAATGACATTTAGTATCAGGAACGAACGGTGATTTCGTAAGATCAAATATCAAAATATACTGGGTAATACAGCAGCGGGTGAATGTAACGGTAGTGGAATCAAAGCGCTGTGTGAAGCGTAGCTACATTTGACCTAATTACAGTCAAAAGTTATAATAAATAGCCATGTTAGCACGTAGTCCAAATATTTACACGTTAAACGCATCGTTTCACATTTTATATCAATCATCTGGTATTGCAAAATTTAATGTCAAGAGCAGCTTTGTCAGAAAATAACAAAATCGCCAAAAAAAAAAACACTCAAAGGGATTTCACATTTATTTGACTAGTTATCCAAGGTATATTTCGTCATGATATTACACTTTTTTTTAGGTTATCAAATTGTTTACAAATGAAAACGAGACAGCTTTCCCATGGACACGAATGTAATGAGAAAGCTTCCAGATGATCCAGATCACTGACCTTCTGTTTTAAGCACATGTTTCATTGCGAAACACACACAAATGTTATTTTCAGACTTTGTAATGGTTTACATCAAATGTTTCATTTAGTCTAAAAATGAACAATATGTAAGTAATCTGTGTACTGAATGACTTTTCCGCTTAGGGGCACGAATCTACGAGATAACAACATAATATTATATAAAATGACCCTGATAAGACAGGTCCACTGTTGTAGTATATATAGATTATTGTTAAATATCCTTAGTATAGTCATACATGTTTCCTTAAACATAACTTGTGCTGAACTAAAGGTCAACACACACAAACCTGTAAATGCAATTCAGCTTTATGAAGTGGCTATTTTCAATAATGGTAAATTATAATACAGTCTAACCTGCACTAACGGTCACCTGGATTTGGCGGTCACCTCCAGTAAGCGGTCATTCCACGACGCCCCCGACGAAAATCCTTCTATAATTTACCTTGACTAAACGGTCACCTGCCGTCCGCGGTCAGCGGACAGCCTGAATGCTTCCCAAATTCAAAAATCCAATAAAACCGGTCCGTTTTAAGCGGTCACATGTATTGTATATTGTATTACATGTCAAACAAATCTGTAGCGCTATTTCACACCTTGTATTGTGCTGAATCTATGACGTAACGAATGGAGCTGGGTGCAGAGTCGTCTAGACACGCCCAGGTTAAATTATTTTGCTTACCTTGGCCAATTAAATCATTTCAGCGATTGTTATGATTGATTTATGGGCGTGTTTTTAATTCGTAGCACGTGCGTTTTACACTACCGTCCGGAAACGGACAGTACTGGAATTTAGTCACACTCATAATCAAGGGAGTTAATTCGGATTTGTTTACGATAATTGACGATTGATGACACTTTCAACGCTTAAAGTGGTGGGTATTTAATTGTTTGGCCCTTTGTGAGACCCTTAATTGAGCAGTTAGCGTATTTGTTTCCCGTAAGTGTGAAGCGGTGTTAGTGATCTTTCAAGGTGTTGAGAAAGTTTGTTTTCATAAATTTAGATCAAAAGTTCATTAATGATGATCCCTTCACAGTTTCATTTATGAATGGCAAATATGTTTTCTGAAGATTACTTATTGATTTTGTCCTTCAAAACATAATCATTCTTTTAAAAACTGCTATTCAGAAAAGTCCTTAAAATACTGTCACAAAATTAGAAAAATATGTTTACTTGCTATTATATGTACTATACAACAAAGTAAACAATTTCAATGTATATTGATATTCAAGTAACCACTGGTATACATGGAATTGAAACTACTACTACAGCCGCTACTACTACGTCCAAGAGGCCCACATCCACTCAAACTACACATGCTCTAACTACAACCGCGTCTAATCCTAGTACAACTGCACAACTTCCTTCTACAATTTCGCCTTTTTCGACGACATTGACTTCGACCACAACAACAGCGATGACAACGCCTAATCCAACAACAACTACGCCGATCCCTATTTCAAGCAAGCCTACGACGATTCCACCAACTCTAACTACCACCACGTCTAATCCTAGTACAACTACACAACTTCCTTCTACAATTTCGCCTTTTTCGACGACATTGACTTCGACCACAACAACAGCGATGACAACACCTAATCATACAACAACAACCCCTATCCCTATTTCTACCAAGCCTACGACGACAAGGACTCCATCGAAGAAAACCACATTGTCTACGACGACTTCCACAACGACGACAACGCTTAAAGCAACAATAAACCATAAGCATGAATGTCAAGATGGTTGGATACAACTACATCAATCATGTTACTATTTCAACTTACATGAACGCGTGGGACACGCAACGGCATCCGTAAGTTCATGCATTCTATTAATTGTCATTTTGGATTTACCGTGAAAAGTTTAATGATCAAATGTTGGTTAGATAACGGTTGCAAAATTGAAAAAAACAGGCAAGCTTAATAAAACTGAAAAGAATCATCATCGTGTAAACCATACCCCGAGTATCTATATTAACAGTTCAAAGGCTGCAAATAGCTGTATGTTTATTATTTCTATTTGTGTTTTAGATGTATGTTAAATTTCCCTCCCCTGCGCAATTATTTCACTTGATATATATTTCATGTTAGTTTTTCCCACTTTCGGCCTATTGTTGCCAGCTGTCTTGATTTGTGATGTATTTCATCCTTTAAATACCCTTGCGCCCTGTTCTTGTGCTTGTGGAGAGGCATTATGTCTTATGAGAATACAGTACGTAAAATTGCTGAGCACGTATTAAAATCATTTGCAGTAAACTTAGTATGTTAATGATTGTATGAATGTGATATCAGACAACATTCATGTATTTTCAGATAGTATAATATACACCTCGATGGTGCATAGAACTGTTTACCAACTGATATATTAATCACAACTAGAATAATACAATGTAATACAAAGATAGTGTCAAATTTAATCAAGGGAGTTAACTTATTTGACCTTGATACGTGTACAATATTTTTTCCAGTTTGAATACTGCAGTGCATATGTTCAAAATTCGTTCATGTTCACTATTTACAATTGATGAAAGTGATAAACAAATGAAAATAACAATATTAAGAATATGTCTTCTATGGACAGACATATTAGCGTTATTATGATAAATAATAGAAAATGCAAGTAAAATGTACTTCGAAAACATGACGTTTTTGTTGAATTGGACGCAATTTCATATACATTGTTCTGAGTTCCACAAGAGGTATGCATATATGAATGAAACTACACGAAAACAATAATGTGATGAAAAAATGAACATTTAAGTAAAATTAGAAGAGAACTTTGCAATAATTTGAGGAGTTTTCACCTGTAATTGACCTTTGACCCCAGGTTAGTATGTACTTGCAAATCAGAGGCTTTGAATTTTATATTTATCAGGATAACGGAATATAAATTTACAAATTTTGCAAACATTCCCTCGAAAAAGTTAATTGTTACGACGCGAACATAACCCTACCCCCTCAACAACTTTTTACATACCCTCATGGTAAACATGTGTGAGAATAATATAGTTACGCACGGCTTTGACGCTTAGGAAATGGGTTTTCAGATAGCATATGAAGTATACTTTAAAAAAATATGCAAACTTCGTTTGGCCACATTTGTTGCAATAAAAGTCAACGGGCTCTCGGACTATACAAAGATAGATACGGCTGCTGTTCTAACATTTCGTTTCGTTTTGGGTTGTAGGAAGGAACTATCTTTTGAAAATTACTAATGATTACATCAATTATCTCCCTTGACAATTCAAGCTTTGTTAGGAAACTGCACGGGGCATATTATTCTGACTTGTGCATATGCATCTCGTACAGCTATTATCAAATATTTAAAGTAGAAACTGAACATATTGATCCCATACACATATTGATGAATTAATATATATTACGATGAATATGTTATATATTACGTGCATTATGTATACAACCTTGTTGGCACTGTATGGTATTCATTATTAGAGTAAAACGGTAAACCCACATAGATGTATGAAATTGGTAATGAGTTTTCACGTAAGGTAATCATTTAACCTGTATATACTGCCGGCACTATTGAACATGTGTCATTTCTGACCTTTTCACATTATCATTTGTTGAATAAAGTTCTTCACCTTCTTTACATATGAAAGCAAAGATATACATACACATGAAACGGGTAAGCACACCCAGATATTTTAGAATGAAAAGTGATATAATTGTTACAAGGACATTAGTGGACATGTAACCTAAAAAATAGATTTATCGTGCAAGGAAAACACGCTTGCAATAGGAAAACTACAATGTCGTCATGCACGAGCATATCTTAATGAAGATTTTGTCCAATAATGTACTAAGCCAATTTCTACACACAAAAACATGTACATTAACGCATTGATCTTCAAAGTTCTTAGTTGACACAAGATGGTTATTTCAGTTTTAAACTGTCACTTTCAGGTTTCTAGATTGCATCCCTTATTCACATGTTAAGTTGCGTGTATAGCCTACATGCGCTCGAATGACGGTCTGACCCCTGCATCTCGTCGGATATGTTGAGGAGACAACTGCCGCAACTCCCGATGCAAATCGGATTGTCCCAAATATGTTCAATCGGATTCGAATATGGACTCTCAGCGGATCATGTCATACATGTCAAAATATCAGGGGGTGCTTAACCTTTTTTCGTTGTGTATATTTTGTGAACGCAGTTTGTACTCAATAATTTGTCCTTTCATTAAATCATCATTTCAAAATTCTACACACGAAGTTTGAACAAAAACACATGATCAATTTATTAGGAATTTAAGGACGATACAGCCGAGTCAGCGCACTAAATTAGAGCCAATGACTGTAAATATGTATGTCATGAGTTCAAGAGATATACAGAGATATCCATGTTTTATATATTGTATATTCAAAGTGATGGTTTGACTTAGACCGTAAGCAATCCGTAGACCCGGGTTCGAATCCCGGTAGCGCAATTGACCGATTTTTCGTGTTCCTCAAAACATGACTTTATTATAATAAATCATCAATAATAATCTTCCGTTGTTTCTTGGGAAAGTGGTTAGTGCTCAGTGTTAAATAATATCACTTGGCCAAGCTTGTGGATTCTACATTGTTTGATAACCTGCTAAATAACATTTACAAACGATTTATTTCTTGATCATTATAGGAACGGTGTTTGCGGGACAACGCACATTTGGTCTTTGTAGATTCCGATTCGGAGCAACACTTGATTTCATCATACCTACGTTCACACAGTGGTTACAGTGAGTATACACCGCTATCAATAGTAATAAATGATAAGGTAAAGTAATTGCGTATTGTCCTATCCACCATGTTGTCTTCCGAGTACAATAGACAAGAACTGGAAATTACAAGTCTAAGCGTCAGAGACACAAAGTGAGTTTCAGAAAATAAAGTGGCCCTTGCCATTTTTGAAATCTTGGATGAAAAAGTAGCAATACATTTTCTTAATGGATATATAATCATGTGATAGATTTAAGTAAAATTCGGTTAAGATTTGTGCGTCAAAGTGTTTAAGTATTTCGTCTCTATTCTCTTCATACCTATAATGACGATTATATCATTTGCCTAACATTTAAATTGGCATTGAATATAATTGATATTGCAAGTCAGTGACAAACAACAAAAAGAAAGACGACATCGGTATTGAATTCGTAAACAACGGGATAACAATAGCATCAATAATTAATTGGTGTTTGGAGAATAAGTGTAATGTTTGATAATTATTGATATGTTGATTTAATGGACTAGTTTTAAATATTAAGTTTGATTAAGTAATTATTAATACAAAATGTGTAAACAGTTGTTGCTAGACCAAGTGCGTTTTACAGAAGTGTGGATGGGTGGCGTGCGTATTAATCATGTATGGAAATGGGTGGATGGCACGACCAATATCAACATTCCATTTACATATAACCACTGGTCACCGTATCACTATCCTCGTCAACGTAAGTAATGTGTTCCAGATAGCGTTTGTATTCACGATGATACTAAATCATTTTGAATTTCCAATTTAATATTTCGTGTCATATTAGTACCTCGGGTCCATATTGAATAACATGCCAGTCGAAGAGAGCTGTGACACTTTCGTCTTACTTTATACGTGCGTCAAATATCAAATATTCCTGATCGACCGTTATTTGAAACGCATATGACTCCGTAATAATGTAAACCTTTCATCCAATATTATAAGACAGAGACAGTAGAAATGTGAAGGCCTCGTTCCCAAAAGATAGCCACCCCATAGTTCATACTTCTAAAGTATTGTACTGCCAAATGATGAGGTAACACAAAAAGGAAGGCTTTGAGGTACAACACATGATTGCTGAACAATTTAAAGAGAAACGAACGACACATACAAAAAACGAAAGGGAAGTATGGGATGTACATGAATGCATGAAAATTGAAAGAGTTCTTTTTATTATTGTAAATATCTACTTGGTGTCAAAGTACAAACACAGAACAATTTCGTGTATATACGCCTAAGTAGAATAACTGATTATTCGACGTATTGAAAATGTTACGTATAGTTTAAACTATTGCAGTGTAATAAAGTTGAATATTTCAGCATTGTCTATAATATCATGTTTTATATAATAATAGTCAAAATCGGTAAAATATTAGGTTTTAATGACGTTTGTTTTTTTCAATGTGTTGTAGATTTTATACTTGTGTTACGACAAAGACTGACATATTTTTTTTCCAAAATTGTAAATCTGATCTGATCTTAAACATTCCAACAGGGCAACACATTATTTTGTATTGCAGATTTTAAATTCCAACCATACCTTTATGTCGTAAATGTTTCAAAATTAAGAAAATCACTTACATCGTCACATAGATTAGAAATCGAAGCTGATCGATGGCACAAATTAGCAAAATGCCAAATGCCAGCTATGTAATGATATTGAAGATGATTTTCATTTTTGTTTGAATGTTCATTAAACTATGGAATGCGTAAGCAATATCTAAAACAGTATAACAGAAAAAATACAATATGCTGAACTATTAAGCTCAGAAAATTAGACCATGGGTAAAAATATTTCATTGTGTACACTTCACGGACTTTGAAAACGCACCACTTTTCAGGGGTCCGTATTCTTTTAGAGTATATTTGGTACTTGTTTTTGCAACGCAAATTACCAATAGCAACCACGTGGTCAAATCCCATTTTTCGCACGTGGATCTCACGTAAATCTAAATATCCGAATTGTGTTAATGGTGATGTGTACACGGTGCATTAACATGTCAAAAAATCACAGTTTGAGGTAACAAGTAGCATTGATTATCATGCCACGTTTACCCGAAAATGTCCGGTCTGAAGCAATAGGCATGTTACGAACCGGAAGTAGCTGCCGCGCCGTAGCCACACGATTCCATTGTCATCATACAACAAGTGTACGACTACAAGAACGTTATAGACAAACTGGCACCGTCAAGGATCGTCCGAGACCCGGTCAAAGGCCTGTTACGACGCCTAGACAAGATGCAGTAATGCGCATGCTCCACCGACGAGACCGCTTCCGGCCTGCTACTGTGACTGCCAGAGGAATGCTTGGTGTCCATGGGTATGTAAAATGTTCAGATGCTAATAAAACACGAGTTGATTTTTAAAATATAACATTTTGATTTAGTACATTTTTTTCTGTTTGTATTCCGTTTTAGAAATGCAATACATCCCGGACAGTCCAGAGGAGGCTTAAAACTGTTGGGTTGACGTGCCATCGTCCGAAAATGGTCTCTCCACTGACACCAAGGCACAAACTAGCACGGGAACGGTGGTCAAGGACCTATCTTAGATTCACAAGAAGGCAGTGGGGTTCCGTACTGTTTGCGGATGAATCAAAATTTAACGTGAGTGGATGTGATAGGCGGGTCAGGATTTACAGAGAACGAGGGGAACGCTTCTCTGAAAATTTCGTGCTCCAACGAAATAAGTGGGGCGGCGGAAGCGTTCATGTTTTGGCCGGAATTACTAGATTCCACAGAACAGAGCTGGTTTTCCTGGAGAGGAATGTTAACGCTCAATCATACATCGAAGACGTTCTTCAACCTGTCGTCATTCCCTTCTTGGATCACCATTTCCGGCGTCAACGATGTTTATTCCAGCATGATAACGCTCCTGCGCATAAAGCACGGAGAACAGTTACATTTCTGGAACAAAACAATGTCAACGTGATGGGATGGCCCGCTTTGTCACCAGACTTAGCCCCCATTGAAAACATATGGGATGAACTTGGAAGGTGCGTTCACAGGCGAGTGCCACCACCTGGATCTGTTCGCGAGCTTCGTCAGGCCCTCGTCGAGGAATGGCGGAACATTCTCCAGCAGCGCATTGAAAATGTGATATTATCTATGAGAAGCCGTTGTCGTGAATGCATCAGGAACAATGGGTCATACATACACTATTGAACTGTGAATTTGTCATTTGAGGTTGGAATACATTGATGTTACGTAACTTTGCAATCTTGTTAAGTTTTGTTATGAAATTTTGCTTGTTGCTTGCATATAAAATGCACTTTATATACAACAATATTTGTGGCAAATAAATTTTGTTTTCTGTATATTTTGGGGGTTTGTATAAGTTGTGCGTTTTTAAAGTCCGTAAGTGTATTCATAAACTTTTTAAGACATGGAATCGGTTATATCATAAATAAGTAATACATTTGTATTGTATTATGCCTCATTATTCGAGTATGTTTTATATTATTTCTCTGACAATGTAAAGTGTACTTTATTATGAGTTATATTACGTTACTCAACCATACTACTGTGAACGTCAAAATGATGTTATTGTAATTAACCAATGTATAATATTTCGTTATTTTGTATATACATTTGCATTGTTTGTATAAGTGATATCAAGGGCACTATGCCTAATATTTCCGAATACACTATCCATGATAAACCACTTAATATGCGTCCGAATGGACATAAATTGACTTAAATTATATATTTTATATTCATAGTATATAAACGTATTCTAATCGGTCAGAATATTGGCTTATTACATGTTATACCATATCCAATTTAACAAGGCATTACTTCGATATTGACAAACTACATATCTTGCAGTTTGTTTACTATGCAATTATACAGTTTAACTGTTGATGTATGAAGATACTGAAACACGATGTAATTAACTCCAGAGGAATAACACAAGTAACATGAGAGATTCCAAGAAATCGAACTCAGAAATGAGAACAATGTTAATCCGTGTCTGTCTATGTCATAATGTAATAGTATCAGAAGGCTTCGGCATAATTGGTTTAATGTCTTCTTACCCAATCATTTTATTTCACAGCTGACAGTCAAGGTCATAGTCACAATTGCGCAGCAATGGTTGGTCACGAACATGGTTATTGGCTAGATTTTGCATGTACTGACGAGCTTAACTACATTTGTGAACGTCCTATGTAAGTCAAAACACACACCTTAGGCAATTGGAAGCATCATATAATGTATATGTATATTGTAAGAGTGATTTGCTAACAAGCGCTGCCTTTTGCAAAAGTATATTAGTATTGTATCAATGTGTCAATTATATGTATTATCGACATATCGGTGTAAAACTTGAGTGACTTTTGTGTTAGAGTCGTATATCGAGCCAGCACGAAGTTTAATCTTCAATTTGTTAAGAAGACGAATTGGCGCTAGCAAATTTCGTGTAAGAACTGAATGTCGGTCCAGCTAAAAATGTATTTACAAGGACGTACAAGTTTGCATGATATTCACTTCTAGCAGGAAATTCGAAAGTTGAATTAGGAACTAACTGCCTGGCTCGCTATACGATTCTATTAGTTACTTACTACTTTGTCAATGTGTGCGTTTGTGTTGGAAATCAATGCCCATTTAGCGATTAAGTGTGAGGGTAGTTAGCTTCGATTTAAACCCCTTGCACCCTGTTTACGCTTGCATCTCCTCATTGCCTGAGACTTTGTAGACGGTTGTTTTTCCAAAGGTCTGTGTGGGGAGGCATTCTCTTGTGTAAGTGGCGTTCCCTGTAGCAATTTATTTCTTAACAAGTTGAATTTCGAACATCCTGCTGGCTCGATATTCATTTCCATCTTGAAATTGAATATACAACTTTGACCTCCGAACCTAGCACTAACTTATCCGAGCTACGTGTCAGAATGTGACAAAGGCACGTGATGTAATAGTATGAAGAAGATTAATCAATATTAAATAAATACAGTTGTCATACACATTACAGGTATAATTTGTAGAAATTATTTTACAAGAAATACTTCAGTATTGAACTCTCGTAAAAGTTCCTCATTATGTTTATCATTCTTAATAGGTATGTTCTGTTAACTGTTTCAGCATAATTTCAACGCCAATACCACCGACAGTCACAACGAGTAAGTGATTACATTATGTTGTGCACAAACATTGGGCAAAAACAGTGATTCATAAAATGTCTGAATATGCACAATGAAGTAAACTTGCGAAATAACACAATTTTACATAATGTATGTATTCAATATGCCATTGCATAACTTTCAAACGACGCAACATGAAACATCAAAGAAAGTAATAAACTTCCAATTGCAATGTATTTATTTTATAGTGGCGAATTTATTTCTGCGTGAGATAATGTTTTTATACACTGCCTTACATATAGCAGTGATTTATATAAAACCAAAGTTACCACAAGGGTCCTTATAGTCATCCCAAACCTTACAATTTGAAATGGTTCCCCTTTATAAAATGCTCCTTGCATGTGCTTACTCATTACTCATTTTGATTAAAAGCCTCGTTCATAAGGACAATTCGTTTTAACATCATTCCCATTTCAAACATTCATCAGCCAGCTCTCTAGAACAGTGAATTCCATTGCCTTCAGTATTTGCTTTTAAAAGAAAATGACAATGATTCTGATTCAGTTTTTAATTTACGATTAAGAAGTCCTCGGTGAAGTTATTCTTGCAAGTATACTTAACAACATTTCTACCCCCCACACTTGGTTAAACGTTGATATCTCTGCCAAATAGTCATATCCATGTATTTTAATGAAAATTAGACAAATATAGAAGAATTAATGTTTTTAATAAATTATAAATACAGTTACAATCGGATGTAAATTCATGGAGCTGTAACATGTTTAATAATGTAGCCCTAAAATAAAAAGTCACATAATGAGTGCACCGATACAGAGTGCGTTCTCATGTGCTCTCTGGTACATATACACTTGGCCATGAGGTGGACTATAGTGTTTGGTTTGTTTTTATTGGGTTTAACGCCATATACATGGAAGTCAGTTGACGTAACCAGTTTTTCCTTGAATTTGTTATCAACCATAATAACTTACCCTTCCTCTATAGATAACAGCAGCAGATAACTACCCCACATGAAACAGAGGTGGGGGACATATGATCGTAGCCAAAAAATGACCTTCCCTGACCTGTCCTACTCTTTCCGGGAATCGAGCCAAGTCATACTAAATTCACGTCGTCATACTAAATATGAATTTTGCTTGACGTCGTCATTCATTTATCCTCAGTTAATTGTATTTTAGGGAAATAATTGTTCGGGTTCTCTAATAACCAGCCTTACAAATGACGCACTGCACTGATGTACTTCATGTCGTTCTTGATGGAGTTGTTTTGAACTATTGTAAATTTCACACCAATAATTTAATCCGTGTTGTGATATTCAAAATGTTTTTCAGGCAGATGTCCCCCAAATTGGGTAAACTATCTTAATTCGTGTTACTATGTAAACTTACGCTTCAAGAAATCACGATTTACCGCCAATGTAAGTATTTCCAAATTTGAAATCATATTGCACAGTAAATTCGATATCCTGTTTAAGTGTTAACCATCGGCTACATATAAAATCATGTTTCGAGGAACACGAAAACTCGGTCAATAGCACTACCGGGATTTGAACCCGGGTCTTCGGAATGCCGGTCCGTTATGCTAACCACTACACCACTGCGACCTACTGTCATTTTCGTGTAAATTTAACTTATAAAGTGGGATAAGGTTAACCACACTATGGTCCCATAGAACGTACAATATATAAACAAGAAATATCTTTAAAACAGATGGTCAGCGCAACTTGAAGTATGCATATTTGTTGCAATCTGAAGGTTAAAATGTGTTGCACAAAATAAAAAATGCCTAAATGTTAGGAATGTCGGTCATTCAATTACGCTATACTACAGAAACTCCGATAACTGTAAGGGGAGATCACTGCGTAATCTTGACTGGATAAAATAACTCCTTAGCGTGATTAGTCATAGACACAGTATAGTCTGTTTCAATACAGTTCATCATTATTTACTGTATAATTCGTGAACTCACACATTCATATTAATAAACTTGCTACATAGCGTTTGATCTGATTAAAACAATATAAATGTTCGCGACAGGTACATAAAACCAAGAATGTCTTCTTCATTCCAACACCGGACAATTCCCCGTGGTGATGACTTACAATACTACTTACTGGATAAATCTTGAAATACACTATACACAATGTTAACCAATCTGCGTCAAGGTTGCAAACATTTTAGGGTTGAAGAGAAATTGCCTTGGTGGTTAACGTAAGATTTGATTACTGATATGCAAATAGCAAAACCATGTTAGTATGGCTGCGCCGAAAAATCGCTTGGTCTGTTAGTTAGAGGACAAATATCTAATAAACTCATTAGAAATGATATCAGGGGAAAATGATGAATGTAATAAGGTCTTTTTATTATGAATTGAAGTTCTAAATGTTTTGACTGTTAATTGGGCATTCGTAAAGGCGATTGCTTAATACCATTTATTGTCGCTTTTTGTCAAAGACCTTGAAGAATACTTCTTATAAAAAAATTTAAATGACGAAGTTAGTATAGATGCACTGAAGAAATTTTTATCATTATATGTAGATGATATTGTTTCATTCACCGAGGACGAACCTAGCTTGCAGTTTGTTTTAAATACTTCGAATGAGTATTGTCACAATGGGGAAATTAGTCGCGAATGCTAACAAAACTAAAAAATAAAGTTATTCCATTTAGGAAAGAAGGAGCTCTAAGACATGACTTGAACATGATTCCTTTACACCGACCAAGAACTAGAAATAGTAAACATATTTAATCTTGTAAATAAAATGTGTGTATGTATGATATACATGTATGTGGACACAATATATGCACACGACAACGTACATACTGACAGGTCTCATTGGATGTTTTAATCAGTATTGTAATAAAATACAAGCGTTTTATTGTCTGTTTTAGGAAGCGTGCAGAGAACATAATGCACATCTAGCGTATATCGAAACTGATAGAGAACAGAACTTTTTAGCACACTATATAGATAGACTTCCAGCATATGGTATGTACAAGTAGTCGCTGGTTTTAAATAGAACGTATCTGGTATTTATGCTTATAATTCATCATATCATCGATTGTTGCTTTTGATTGCAGTAGGCTTCAAATAAATTGTACTATGGAAAAGCCGATGTAAACCTGTCAAAGTCACATTCGTCGTTTCAGATCCCTTTGTCATAATAATGTAGTGAATATTATTAAACAAGAAATATCCTGAAACAAGATGGTCGGCGCAATGTGAAGGTTAAGATTTGTTGTGCAACATAAAAAAAATGCCGAGCTGTTACGATTGCTGGTCACTTCAGATCCAAAATGGATTTCGGTAAATTCATCGAAATTCAGTGGATTTCGGTAAGATAACGTACCCTTTATCGAACGGTTAACCAATCCGCATCAAGGTTACAAGCGTCGTTTTGTTGAAGAGAAATTGCCGTGGTGGTTAATGTAAGATGTGATTGGTTTACACAACATTGATATGCAAATAACAAAACCATGTTAGTACGGCTGCGCCGGAAAACAAAATGGCGGGTTAATCATTTGACCAGTATGTGTTGCATTTCAGCACATGCGAAAGCGATACACAGCACGGACATGTGGATTGGTGGTTCTCTGCTTCAGCATACATGGTATTGGAGAGGTCCTAACCACCATGGCATCATGCATTATACTCACTGGAACCCGCACGGACCCAATACTAATGCAGGTACAGTGTTATCGATAATTACATTAGATCACAAATTTATAAAAATGTATGCCACACTTTCATTGTAGTCTTAAATGATAAGCAACTTCATTCAGTTTCTTTGACAAGACAACTGTCAATCTTTATATAAAATTATTTTGGTAATAGCGTACAAAATTGTGATCCGTTTTAAGGAAAGGGAGAAAAATCACAAATTCATGTGAATTGATTGGTTAATTATCATTGCATCCTTGCCTTTATTATGCTGTGTTTTAATTTAATAATATAAGTATTGAAAATTCTTATTCCTAAATTGTATTAACAGTAGTTGTAGGTTTTTCTTTATGATGCAATTTGACAGGAAATATGAAATTTAATATAATAAGAGTCGAGATCGGCCCATAGGTAAAACCGCTTTTTCCAGTTAGTATTTTTTTAATGCTTTGACCGGTTCCTGTTTCGTAGTTTTAATGAATATATGATGATATTGACAAACTTTATTGACTTTGAAAGCATGGCTGGCATTCAAAAACTATTTAATTAGTTCCATAGTAATTGTTGTTTGTGTTTATAGAAGAAATATTCGAGTCGAATGTGCTCTTGTCTGAAATCATAGCAAGTTTATTGGGAACATAAATAAATCAATTCCACTTGAATGTAAACAATATTATTGGCTTAAAATTAAAGTAAACAGGGTCAAATAATTCGTTGTAAATATTTGCTATCACTCGTAAATACACGTAAGTAGCCTGTCATGATTCGATAATGCTATTAAAAAGCATTCTGATCAGTTATAGCACAAACAACGAGACCAATGATCGCAAACTTCTGTTTTTCGAAATGATGTCCATACGCAAATATATTCACACTGAGAGAAATTCAAAAGACTCCCAAAGCAAACGATATGCACTGGCAAATATACAAAATGTACAATTAGATAAAGTTGGAAACTAACACTGGCAAATGATACCGTAAACTTGCGTTATCTTTATGGTAGGTAGTCTTCGCTGCTACAACCAGTCGAAATATAAGCCAATAAGATTGCTTCTTAGGGCGAATTTGTTTTGCAAAACCCGGTTCAGGTTTGAGGTTTCAGTTTTGTTGTAGTTTGGTTGTAAAACTTAAACCAGTTAAGATTAAGATTGGTCTGCAAACAAACAGATGGTTTAGTCGATGAAAAATGGCCCACGTGATTTTGATTGTGCGAGATTGCAGACAGATTGGTGCGTGATGCGGAACTCAGAGTTAATAACTTTAAAACGTCTGTTTTGCAACGTAACATAGTGGACAATTTTAAAGCCAGGTTACCATGTAGCAAAGAAACATTTATTTTTAAACATTGCCCCACATATGAGTGGCTTGGTCACCCGCCATAAAATCAGTCCACCATTTTGTTTAACTAGTATACGATTATTCGGATAAATCAAACCAGACAAACCACACTTGAAGGTAGTTCGGTCAGTTTGATTAACCAGTTTCAGATTTGTTATTAACAAATACAGAAACTTGTTTTAGTTTGAAACCAGTTAATTAAAACAAATGAAAGGTTTGACAAACCAGTTTTGGATTCAAACCGGTTTGGTACAAACAAATTCGCCCTTACTAAACTTGCAGTTTAACAGCGGGGTGGACTGTCACACATCTGGAAAACGCATACATAAACCTGACAGTACATATTAAGTTACATAATAAGCGTGTATTGATTTATTTCTCTGGAAGCGAACCAGTCAATATATACATAGACCCATTTTTCGAAAAATAATTCAATATCTCGAACTTACCGTACACTTTTATTGCGTGTGAGAATTACACTATTTATATTATAGTCACTTCCTTAGGGCCTGATCTCAATATTTTCCGCGAGTTTAGGACACAGTCTATTGTCATATAAATCGTTACTATGGTAGCATAAGCTGGTTCGATGTCTAACAAGCATGACTCCGAGAAGAGATTAAGAATTATTACATCGCAGTATGTCAAAGTTGTAGTTGTAATCAGTATTAGTTAAGAGTTGCACACTTAAAAATGAGTGTTACTTTCTAGTTTAAGGGTTATCAGATAGAGGGAGTTTATGCGTGTGTCTTTATCTTAAACTGCTGTATTTTGTATGTGTTTGACTAATCGACTTTCATTTTAAAGATAGTTCATTTATAGATCATGTCTGTGCCGCAATGGTTGGAATACATCAATTTCAATGGGATAGAGAAGCGTGTGGTACACATCTTTTTTACATTTGCGAAATGGAATTGTAAGTATACTAAAGGAACATTTCTTACATATTACTTATGTAAATTTATTTAATATTTAAATAATATATGCACTCGTCGAAATTGTGTTCACTTAAAGTACAGACGTTGATTTAACCTCTTTATTTCATTTCTTTCAAAACGATCCGTTCCAGCATTCAGGATTTCGCCAAAGTTAATTGATATATTATCCATAGCCATGAAGGTAATGTTAACATGCTTGTGTATTTTCTGAGAATATGTGGGAAAACTAGGTATGATATTCGAAATAGTCAAATATTTCCTTTTGTAAAACTTCTTTGTTAAAATGTATAACATAGCATAAACTGTTAAACGCCATTTAAACAATGTTTGTGTACCTCATGTGACTCACCTAAAGCAGAAAGTAGCGAAGTTTACACAGCACAATGCGTGCGAAAGCGTGTACCTATTCTAAGCTTGGTTTGATTGCTTTCCAATGCGTTATCGATTTTTGTATCAAAAATAACCTTAGTATCAGCCTACGGACATAAAATTGAATGAAAAGAAATGCCACATACTAATTGCGCAGGCAAGTCAATAGCAAGCGGCTATATGAACATAATTATAAACACTACACAAATGAATAAACACTACACAAATGACCAAAGACAAAATAGACGAAAACATAACTGATGGGTGGAAGTATCGCCTTGTAATAGTGAGTGGCAAAATACCACTGGATGTTTCAACTAAGTAAACGGGTGCACCCAGTCACACACATATTATTACAAAAACAAACGAACAGTGTACATACAATAACCTCCGCTTGTTAACTAAATATTTTGAGATGACTAACACACGATAATGTACGTGTAACACAAAAATATAAAACAGTACACCCGTGATGCCAGTCAAATAATTATGTTCAAAATCATTTTAACCTGTAGACAACTTGGATAAAGATGATGGAATATAAAATATAAATGTATTCAGGCTTAGTGAAGTATTAGAAACTGTAAGCTTAATGTAAACGTATTTTAGATAATAAATTGCAAAACTGGACAATGAAGTGGTCTGAAAATGGATAACACCGGCCAATTATATTATAATTCAACAATTTTATCGGTTTCAAGTGAACATTTAATTGTAAGTATGCATTTTGCTGCTAATGGTAACAGAAATGGTATGTCTTAAAACTAAACAACTTGGTATGACGTTTGTAACATTCATATTATAGCCATATTTTAGGCAAAAGTACCTTGTCTTGTACTCACCTGTTGGTTGCTTGATTGCTAAATACACCTAAATGTAGTTGTTAGTTACATGTATAAACTTAACGGTATAAGTCACAAATTGTATTACAATAGTTAATCATAATTGCTGCTAAAGTGCCGCTGTTTCAGTAGTGAGTACATTCTATTTCAGACCTCAACATGTGGCATTGATTGGTTAGAACATTGGAAGAGTGCTAGCTTATACCCATGTGCTGAAGTTATAATTCGCAGAATACATGTTTGAATACATATAGCAACTTATTATCTCTCTTTGATTAACTTATTATTGTTTCAGAACATAAACAAAGAACTCAACTAGTATATAGTTCACATCAAAAGTCCGACAATTTCACTGTATTATGATATTACTTCAAATTTGAAAAAATATCTCTGGGTGAAATATGAAAAACATTCCACAAGGAGTCGTAAGAAATTTCACCGTCACTTGACAGCTTTTGGTATTTTGTTGCATGTGATCAATTCTGACATGTAAACACGTATAAACAACGGTTTTGAAGAAATGGAACTTATTTTTATTCCATGACGTTCGTTGTCAAAATGACACATTGATTATCTTCGTCTTACTGTTACACACCATACTTTCGTTTGGAAGACTAAAATCAGCTACTTTCGTTTAAGTCCGATATCAATATCAAGCTAACAGAAGGTTTATTTGTGACATGAAATGTAATTTAGACAGTTTGAAACTGCCAGTTAACCGTCAGACAGAAAGACAAAATGTAATGCCGCTTTACATCTGTACACTAATACATAACGGAGTGAATGTTGGCGTCTGAACGGCAAGTGGAGTCGCGAGTATTATTTATTATTATTTCGAGTTTCATGTAGATATGTATAAAATGTGACGTATAGTGCGTTCAAAAATCATTCTCATGACTTTAACTAATGATGTACACGTTGACCCCACATGACTCACTTTGAAATTTATTCTAGATTACATTAACGCAAGTATTTCGACCATGTTTTATTTCACTATGATCAAAATCAGAGTTTAGAAGGTTTTTCGATAAGTTGACCTGACGAAATATTGATATTTAGAGTTTTAACATTTCCTATATCACCTAGATTTTGACCCCACATACCCAGTTTCGATCTTGATCTATTAGACATGTATCTAGTCCAACATTCCGTATATGTTTTATATACATTGTTAGGTAATCTGGCTTCTGGAAAGTTTATAAGGTTTTTTTCTATGATTTAACCTTTTGACATAGTTTTAGACCATATATAATTTAGTATCGAATTTTACCTAGATTTGTTCAGGTAAACCATTCTAATTGATCAGTTTTCATGTAGATGTAGGGTGAAAATGTTGAATGCAAACAATGTATAATGAGTTGATTAATGTGTAAACGTGCCTTATGCCCATAAAGGCCTAGATCTTATGAATATAAATATTCTAACCGAGCTTCGTGCATATTTGGTAGAAATGTAACAAGGGTTCTCCATGTTTGACATAATTTTGATTGCTCATGACCCACTATCATCGTTAAATTGCGTTTCGTAGAAGAGAGAGAATAAATTGCAACTGGAAACACCACATACATAAGTCAGTGCCTCTCCACACAGACCTCCGGGAAACAACACTCCATAAATAATTAAAACAAATATTCTGGTCGATTATATGGCAGATCAGGTAGTACTTAAATATGGCCCCAAACAAAATTATTGTCCTATAATCTGAGCTAGTGACCCAAATTGAATCATCTGGGGACAAAAGTCGGGCATATGGTCAAATCATAGAGAAACGTTCTCTAGTGTCATCACCACCTTCATTCCTAACTATTTGGACAAACTGTGTATTCTCATAAAATCTCGTTTATGTTGTATTATGGGTTAGACAGGACAACCATATCTAGATACACCTTGTGTACTTCGTGCTAGTGCACTACCAATATTTCCAGTTTTCTTTGTTAAAGATGTGTGGTTCTGTGCTTTGGAAAACTTTGATAACGACTCACATTAAATTTTGAGATTTAAAATGTTAATGACATAGAACACGGGTTGAAGGGGTGTAAAGTAATGTGGAACCAGTATGACAATATAAAATATCCAATCATGTCGAAGTTTGACCCATTCATACCCAAATATATTTGAACTGAGTGAGCAATATGCAAACGCTGGAAAACAACGACCAAAGAAAGATTCCGGATCAATATTCAAATAATATTGATTTAGATACCATAGCAGTGTTATGTTGCTGCTTCCGAACTGATCAAACAAATGTTAAATCGATCTATGAGTGATTGAAATAATCGTGTTATTGATTCTAAAAGCATAGCTATTGTATCCACTAAATAAAGTTATTTGTCAATACCATACCATGTCTCCGATGTAGATCTACTCGATATGATAAAGTTAATGCTATTTTTTTAAATTCAGACACATTGGATTTTAACTATATTAATTAATTATAGCTGTGTGATATAATATAATGTTGTTGCAAATACTTACCTAAATATATGACTTTATATCCAGTGGATGCTGATGATAATTCAAAATAAATGGATAAATATAGCATTATGTCTTTGTTATCATTTCATTAAAATACTAAATAAAAAAGTTATGAAGATACAGTAAAACCTCGAAATCTGGAATTGGCGTCGAGTCTAGCAATTAGTTTGAGCAATCTATTATTCGAGGCATCTATGGTATACATGTGTATTTACGAACCGACTGTTCCCGGTAAGAGTGTACTATGCATAATGAAATTCTTTACGATAATAAAATTCGGGTCGAATTTATACCAATTTTGAGACTTCGACGGACTTTCCAAAAGTAGTTTGCACTTCTGTTTAAGATAAAATACGACAAATTGTTGTTTTAGTAATATATTTACTCTGAAATTCAATTAACAAATAACAATTACAAATTCCTGTTTGGTGTTCATTTAATATTTAATAAATCAACTATAGTCTTTATCTATCAATGATTCATACTATATTATACACACTTTTCTCGTATATAATGTTTGTTTATGTAATTTTGTTCCCCTTTCCCAATGTATATATATGTTGTTATGACAATGAACGTTGTGAGTTTTTGTCAATAAAACTTTGAACTTGAACTTGACTATGTGATTTGTTTGTCACATAAGTATTGTGTTTTTAGTACAGCATTAAATTAGTACGACGTGCGAATGAAATGTGTCGCCAATCTCACCCTCAACAAACAAAAGGAGTTCAACTGATCAATCAAAGGTGTTAAGTACTGTATTGTTCAATATATCTATGGTACAAAACGAATGAAATGGTAGCCAGGGACCGCAAATCTTCCTCGAGTATTCGACCTATCTTCTATGTTCGAGCCAAAACTGTTCGAGGTTTCGAAGTTCTACTGTATATTCATGTATACATACTTTAAGAAACATGTTCCAAACATCGTTTTTCCACAAAATATAGCCAATCACACCAACATGCATCACCTTATTGTAATACTCAAATAATAGGTTTTTACAATACGGATTGGGAAAGAGACAACACACCGAACAATTATTGTTGTGTAATATTATTATGATTATTATAATGTCGAACGCAAAGATAACGAGCAGACGCATGTGTGAGTATCCCAAACAATGCTCCGACAGAAAGGTGTGACATGCGTGTGTACAAATTCAATTATCATTTCATATTTAAAAGGTTACATCCAAATACAATATCCACAAATGTACATAGTACAAAACAAATACACACTTATGTTTGTGACCATTCTACATTCGAATTAAAAGAGACTAGAATACATATATACAACAACACAGTACATCCAAGTACAAGCTGACTAGATAAAACGAGGATATGTATACTATACACAGTTATACATAACTACGTACAACTAGCCTAAAAAGTAGAACGCATCTGTTAATCATACCACTATCTGCTTTGATATAGGTTAACTATGAAATAAGATACGAAGAATGGTTTGAAAGGTGCATTTTACATGCTCTAGTAAACAATGTGCTAATAAATTAAGCATCTCACTAATCAGATAAGTTATGAACAGATTGACAGACTAACTTTATCAATGAATAATTATACAATATGATGTGCTACCGTATAAATATACCCCAGTTATACAGTAAAGATTCTAATACTAAAATATATCCTCATAAGGACTCACCATTACATAATAACCTCCACCTTGATCCATTTACACACATTTTTACTGCTCTTCTATGTAACATATTGTAACAGGCCCTGACACTAACTCTAATCAGGTTCGGACTGGACAAAACATCAACTAGTTGTTCCGGTTTAGTCAACTGAGAAAGGTAGTAAAAACAACTGAAGCTTTTGAAAAAAAGTTCTCGCCTTAAGTCATCTTACATTATAACAGCCTAAAATAACATGATCCCCCCTCTAACAATGTATTATCTCTTTCATTTTCCAAAGAATTACAAAATGGGCGTATTCTGTTCTCAATATTCAGCCTTTTCATATAATTTCTGTCTCAATTCTAATAGGCGTTACCCTTCACCTTGAATTATTGTATACAGCACGATGTCTATTTGGTATAAACATCTTACAATATCGTTCAACAACAAATTCTGTCTTAAAAATGCGCAAGTGTGTAACTTATCACTACCTTTCCATCTTACGCTATGAACGCACGCTATTATTTACAAATACATTGTATATACATACTTTCCATTTCAACGGTTGAGAGTAGACTGTACCCGTATATTGCAAACTCATTCAGTTGTATACTGAAAAGATAAGTGTTGACATTATAGAACCAGATCTTCCACCTAACCTGACACTATCCCAGAGTGTTACTAGTGTATTAGTTCGCTAATGTTGCCTTTGTCTGCTATACACGGCTTACAGACTTTTCAACCCCAAGACTTTTCAACCCCACTTTTCAAATGAATACTTTTCAACCCCACGACTTTTCAACCCCTGATTTCAAGACTTTTCAACCCCTACCTGTTGAGACTTTTCAACCCCTAGTTTGAATATTTTCAACCCCTACATTTATCTTTTCAACCCCTACTTTGAAGACTTTTCAATCACTATTTCTAAGACTTTGCAACCCCTATATCGAAGACTTTTCAACCCCTGTGTTTCAGATAAATTCCACCTGCTGTTTTAGGCCAAATAAAATGTGATAGAATGATTGTGTGTATTTTGTTTGTATATATCTTTATAAGTTCTGTGTATTACACATATTGTGCAAATAGATCCTTTTTTTTAAATATTATTGATATGTTTTTTTGTGTATATATATTCTTCATAAGTTTTGGAATGTAAATAAACTTTAAAAAATAAACTTAAACAACGTGTTTGTCAACATTTCTCCAGGTAACAAATGTGATAATTGTCCAAAACTATTCGAGGGGTTGAAAAGTCTTGGTTTATTAGGGGTTGAAAAGTCTTGATTTTAACAGGGGTTTAAAGTCTTAGGCTAATAGGGGTTGAAAATGACAGTGGGGTTGAAAAGTCTTGGATATTTTACCTTAGGGATTGAAAAGTCTTGGGGTTGAAAAGTCTTGGGGTTGAAAAGTCTCGATACCCTATACACTGACACCTTTCTCTGTTGCTTTATATTTTCCAGTTGCTCTAGAGCTGATTTTCGGACCAGTTGTCGGTCTTTCAATTCATGAATCTATTGGACTCGTTCTTGAAGAATGACTGAATTATCGTTTCGTGACTCTTTCTTGAAATCTTCTACTAGTGCTGTAAAAGAGAGAGAATACGCAACTACAGGGAACGCCACATACACAAGACAGTGCCTCCCCATGCAGACCTCCGGGAAAATAACAATCCTCAAAACATAAGGCACTTAAGGAGGTCAAAGAGTACACATGTTAAGGAACGGAGGCACAAGAAATGGCCCGGCAGACCACAAGGAATAACTAGGAGAATCAAAGTGGACAGTGAATGAAGGGGGAGGGGGGATTAATGGATGGAAAAGATCACAGGCTAAGTCAAGACAACTAGCCGCAATAGGCCGAAACTGGGCAGGAAACAACCAGAACACTACATAAAGTGACATAATTGCACAGGGGAAAGGAAAATACAAAACACATTCAAAACACAAACAGAAACAACAACCATATAGCGAATTACAGCCTTGGAACTGTCAGAAAAAAACCACTGGGTGTTTAAATCGATTTAACAGCTAGCTAACCTACCTCACACCTAATTGCTATATGGTCCTTGATTTCCAACATACGAGGGCTGTCCCACTAAATCGTAGACTTTGTTGATAACAATTTAACACGACGTCACATTAGAAAAATACTTTGCATCTTATTTAATCAATATATAACAAATAAGAAAATGAAGACAAACTGAACTGGTATTGTTTTATTAAGTGTTCATACATTGTTTTCAATATACCAGTACCTTACCGGTGCAGTCTAAAAAACAGACGTATGAAAATCCTTGTGTGATGATTTAAGTGTTCTGAGCAGACGTGTGCGTCAATTATCCCGGGAAAACAATTGACGTTATTCTTAACAACGATACGCACGATAATATTACACCATCACAACTTGTGTAAAGCAGAAAATGGCGACGTCAGACGAAGAAGCGATTCAACACGTTTCGCCAGATGAAATCAACAGAACGTTACAAGAATGTTTCCAGAGCACTAGTGTATAAATGGCATGGTAAATTTAGCGACGGTAACACGGATGTGTTAGGGTTCCAGCGAGCTATCCATCCACCATATTCCCCGGATCTGGCGCCACTGGATTTCGCATATTTACATAAATTGACCAAGTAGGCAGTAACTAATCATTAAAAGCAACCAACCATCAGGCACATAACAACAGACACACTGTAACTAATCCAGCACAAAGGAACAAGCAGCCTCATTCTGACCTAGCTCACTGTAACTAAACTAGTAACATAAGAATATGAAATAACCCTAAAATTTCAAATTTCAAATTAATAATGCAATTTAAAGTAAGGTCAACTCGATAATGTAATTAAACAATTCTTAAATATTAGTGATATGGAAATGGAATTTAAAACTAAAAGAAATATGCCTATTAAGAAAACTAAAACGAAAACACAAAATAAGAATGTACCCAATGAATATTAAAATCCGTTTTAAAACCGCATTGTAGAGAAAAATGTATTTTTGGTAGTGTATAATAAAATATCTATGACGTCTTAACATGTAGCCCATGTTGGTGGAGTCATAGTATATACTCTTGCAGAACCAGTGGCAGTTAAGTATGTATAAGGGAGGTTGGGAGAATTGCCCATTATTTCATTGATTATCGAATGTCATAGTTTACATATTATTTTGAATATCATTAACAACAAAAACGGATTCCCAACGAGGCCGTACTTAAACGTTTTGTTTTGGTTTCATACCTCTTCTGAATGACACTTTTTCTTTAGCAAAACCTGTTTGTCCGTGTTGATCACTCAATATATTATGTGTTCCCCATGTCCGCATATGTAGTCGATTTAACGTGTTGTTGTTTTTTTGGGGGGTTGGGGGTCATTTCATTTGCGTTGGCACGAGGTAATATGTGATTTACTTGCAGAACTTTAAGTATTCGTACAATTAAAGGAACAAATGTGTTTAATGTAAATGATGTACACACACATAGTAAAGATACTAGTACATGAATTGTCAAAATATAAATGTAGTGAAATCAACCTGACATCAGCGATATCGTCTCCGACATGGAATTGATTCTAGCAATTACTGCTCAATACTACGGAATATTGGTTTTTCTTGAAATTTCTTATTTATTTAAAACAGTTAGTTTTGACATTTCGTAACTGTATGCTTCAACGAAGTGGATTGTGCGCAAATGATCTACCAAACGGTAGGCTGCTTTGAAAATGCACATGGTTATGACAAACTAGCGATACCTTATTATCCCCTTTGTTTATACCTTTATCAAACTTTGTTCATACTGTCGGATCTTCCAGTGCGTTGGTTTTTTGCATGAAGTTTGCAGAGACAGTAT
The DNA here is from genome assembly GCA_032209605.1 of Mactromeris polynyma. Taxonomy (NCBI): domain Eukaryota; kingdom Metazoa; phylum Mollusca; class Bivalvia; order Venerida; family Mactridae; genus Mactromeris; species Mactromeris polynyma. The sequence goes on from JASFXZ010000007.1 coordinate 4,839,622, forward strand.
AACAAGTGCATTCTGTGGTATCTTTTTAGGGCGCATGTAAATAGGTCATCAGCGTTTTAGCAAATTTCAGTTGACTACAACATTTCAAAATGACGGTCAACGATGTTTTTATTCTTTTAATTGTTTATAACACATTCGCTTGTGCATTTGGAAGCTACTCGTGCTTATGTAGCAACAAACTCGAAACACCTGTGTATAAGTTAAAAAGTAACACCTCAGATATTCTGGGATACATTCACGACTTCGGCTGTAAACCATTCTATCCTATGGACGTTTTGGGAAACAGCAATTTTCATGCAGTGCACTTTGAAAATCAGGTACGCTAATTTAATTTTAATACACATTTAAAACGTTATAAAAAGTAGGACACTGCATTTTTTGTTTTGTCTTCATCGGTTTTACGCCGTTTTTTTAAACACTTTTCAGTCATTAAGGGCTGCCAGTTGATCGAACCAGTTTTCATGAAATTACTTTTCAACCAGTACTAACTAGCTCTTCTTCAAGCTACTGACAACTTCTCCACATGTGGAGGACATAACCGTAGTCAATGTAACAGACGAACATAACTTACCCAACGAGGGAATCGAACTCGTGCCAGCCGGATGGCAATCTAGCGCTCTACCAATTAAACTAGCCGGGCGGGCGGTGATCGCATTTAATTAGATAGCGAAAATGGCTTTCGAATACACGTGTATCATTATACATTTCGAGGAAACTAAGCAAAAATCAAATGCATACTATTGTGATGTTCTAGAAGTGTTGCTTACCATGAGTACTTTTCTTGAACTGCAGATACTGTTTAGGAGTACTTATATTTTGATCCAGTTTTTCTCGATTCAAATGTGTATTTGTGAATTAGCTGTTTACATAATATGACCGAATACATTGATGTATCTGATACATCGCGATTTTCCAATAATTAGAAATATTTTGAAACCTGCCGATACATATTTTAGCTATCATATTATAACATTATGTCTTTTTGAAAACAATCTTAAAACTTCACTTGTGTAGACAAACTAATCGTGAAAGATATGTTGATTCTTTCCGCAGATACTCGGACAGATGTTACTACTGCCTTTAATAATACATTGCGTTATCGGTGTAATATTTTAATGAACCCGTACTTTTCAGTTTCAGTTTTTGTGACTTATTTGGTATGAGCAGGTATATTACAGAATGACTATCGTTATTACAATTACTATATAATACTAATACAATTTTTCATAACGAAAAGGTTCTGAAATTAAGGCTAGATACATTATTCGCCATAAAACATTTTTCAAATTCCATTGTCGAAATAAGTGTAAATGAAATTTAGGGATACAAATCCAACAAGGTATTTTGCTGAATATATTACGTTGGTGTGATTTCGAACTTCTGGGGCGTAAGCATTTCGTATGGCGGCTGATTCGTGCAAACTCGTGTTGGCAGGTTGGTAAATGTGTGACGAAAAAGGCGATGTTTCGATTGTACCTTTATAAACTCATAAACATTTATTTAGTCTTGTTGTTGAAATATCCCAAAAAGGGGATCAATGTAATGTATGGTATAAACATCCACGCACGCTCAATATTTCGGCCGCACTGGGCCTTTATCAAGAGCAAAGAACACAATTTTTCACACAAAAGCTATATATAGTATGTCTTATCATCAAGACATAGGGACACTATTTGGTGATTGGCATTTGATGATTAGACATACAAACCTATACTATATATAGCTATTGTGTGAACAATTGTGTTCTTTGCTCTTGGTACCATACAATTATTTAGTATTTTGTATATATGTTCGTGTCTCCTAGTGACAGTGGTCGCGCTGTACACATTTTAAGTTCATTTAATTACACAAAAAATCATATCACAATTTTACCTCGAGATTACAGAAGAGTAGATGAGCATATCTCGAAAAGAAGTGACTCCTGTTTATAGTACGTCTGTTTATTTTGCAGATTGGTTATGTCGAAACATCAACGGGTTTTCTATCGATTCATAGTTGTCCAGGAACGCCCCAGTCAATGTTGGTGAGATTAATGTTGATTTCGATGTTTTCTCCGTTTCTTTCGAGTCTTTGTTTACCATGTATAATTCTTATTCTTGTGATTATGTCACCAATTGCCTGTACAGTTTATATTCAATGATGTTCAGGTATACATAATCATATTTAAAATTTGCCTTTCAATTATATATATACAGTAATTACATTGTAAGATGTAATATCACTCCGCCAACTCTGAAACAATTTCAACCAATCGTTGTATAAAACAATCCCACACAATTCCCAAACCATTAGAATACAGGATGTCTCTCATTAGTTGTCCGAATGGTTTAACCACTTAACATAACCGAACTTGAGTTTAAAAACACAATTATTAATAATTAACAGTTCTGACAAGACTACTAATATCTTTAAAGAGAAAATCGTCATAATTCTTCATAGACTCTTTACTGGCCGATTGATTCACATTTTAAATTGCAATTGAATCCTTTACATTTAGAATTACCCATGACTTCTGCAGAATAGTACAGTATAGAATGGACAAAAGAACTGAGTTTAATATTAGGCAACATTACTGTAATCTGTATGTTATCATTAAATCGTCCGTTCGAAGCAAATACTACTCCAATGCATTAAATATTAGTAATTACTTCTAATCGTGCACCACCGTATGTCCATCTTCTCCTCCTCGAGCATTCAAGTATAATCTAAATCATAAATAAACATTGATATAATATTTTATGTGGAAAGACTGTGCCTTTCCCCCGCAAAAGGCTTACCATTGTAGAGCTCAATGTGCAACTATATGAGACTATAAAACTATATGAGACTGTACAACTATATGATACTCTACAACTAGAAGAGAATGTATAACTATATGAGAATGTACAACTATATGATACTCTACAACTAGAAGAGAATGTATAACTATATGAGAATGTACAACTATATGATACTCTACAACTAGAAGAGACTGTATAACTATATGAGACTGTACAACTAGAAGAGACTGTATAACTATATGAGAATGTACAACTATATGATACTCTACAACTAGAAGAGACTGTATAACTATATGATACTCTACAACTAGAAGAGACTGTATAACTATATGAGACTGTACAACGATATGATACTCTACAACTAGAAGAGACTGTATAACTATATGATACTCTACAACTAGAAGAGACTGTATAACTATATGAGACTGTACAACGATATGATACTCTACAACTAGAAGAGACTGTATAACTATATGAGAATGTACAACTATATAAGACTACAAAACTATATGAGACTATAAAACTATATGAGACTGTAAAACTATATGAGACTGCACAACTATATGAGACTATAAAACTATATGAGACTATAAATCTATATGAGACTGTAAAACTATATGAGCTCCAAAAATAAGGGAAATATTGACCATTTAAACCACAAGCCATCGTGGCATCCACTTGTATAAGTAACAGTTGTACTTATAATATATGCTTCTCAGTAATTACCGCCGACGAGTAACATCAGATTGTGATAACAAACTACGTTATATTTGACCATGTCGCCAATGCAGTAAATTGCCGATTCGTGACCGTGACTAACATAATGCAATATAAATATTTACAAGAGCACATGTTTAATGAGGTCACACTATTTTTAAAACTGTGAACACGTGATGGGACGCTGATATACGGAGGCAACGAAAGTGGTGGCCTACGGCGAGTGTAAACAAAACCACGAGAAACTAGGATAACATGACTGGTCGGCGGAATAAGATATTACGGCTGTATATCGACATATGTACGACGTTGAACAATATGTGCATCCAATATGAATGTCTGACTCGTAAGTGAGCTGCACCCCTCTGACTTTGCGTATACTCTGGCTCCATTGACAGAAAATTAAATTGACCAAATGACATCAACCACATTAAACATATGGTTGTGTCAAAATAGGAATACAAAGGCGGATTTCAAACTCAAGCGGTTAAGGAAAGTTATCGGAATAATTGCCGGAGTCCTGGAATTATTCATGCCGTCAAACTTGCTGCTTGAAGTGATTGTGTAGAGGCGACGGTCGGAAATGGTTGTCATGTTGACATGATGTCTTTAGGCCGTGATCTTGTGTCTTGTCACAGAAATATTCAATGGACAACACACGTTGAGCAATGATACTCTGTTGTACTACGGCTTGTAATATCGGTATTCCGACGGATTTCAAACGTTAAATGTTTGAGAGCCGTGGCAAGTGCCAGTAACTTGACTTATAAACACACGAAGACGATCTGTATAATGCGCTAAAGCAATACAATTGCAATTTAAAAACGTAAGAAAAACGAGAAGCATGTGCAAATGTGAGCGGAAATCCGTGACGACGTTCACACTACCATGCTTATTACTCAGTCAAGTTTTTGTCCTGATCAGATTGATGTTATCGAACTTGATTAACAGTTTATGTTTACAAATTATGTGAGTATAGTTGTACGTGTCTCCTTACACATTACCCAGTATAATCCCTCAAGATTAAACTATTTATTCCATCCAGAAACGATGTCGTTTTGTGACGATTGGTTATTATCGAGCGAGCTATATTGAGCACGCTATATAAGAGGCTGCACAGCTTGGAATCATTCTTTCTTCGAAAAGCAATCCCTAAGGTAACACGTCATCTTAATCGTATAATTTAAGGGAAAAACTAAAAAAGGCGTGCTGTGTAAATTTTAAAGTTACACTTGACCCTAGGAGCTTGATTTAGTATCATAAATCAATGACTATATAATAAGAGTTTTTGATCTGTATCAGTTGTTTTTTTTAAAAAATAGATAACTAGCTCTATTTAAGCTTGTGTTTTAAAAAGAAACCCGTGTCGTGCCTGTGTAGATTTTAAAGTTACACTTCAACTATGAGCTATGAATTCGTATATAAATTAATGCCTATAAATAAAAATATTTGATCTGCATAAATCGCTGTTTGTTTTCTGCGCGATAGAATCAAGTGATGTGTTTGTAAGTTCGTAGTTAACTTTAAAACAATATTTTTTCTAATTTAGCTCATTTGGTTTATTTACATATATTCAACAATCTACACAACACAGCAAAAGATGCCAAGAAAAAGTCGGCGCCCGCTAGAGACGCCGAAGCAAACAATTCCACCCCAGCGAGTCAGGCGAGTTGGAGAGTCCGGTGACGAGTTTCCCTCGGGATCTAACCGGGAGGCTCGTGATAGGGGGACGCCAGTCACGATTCAACAGTCGGGCAGTGAAAGCTAATTGTACTGGAGTTATGCTAATAGCACTTGTACCAGTTGCGATCAGAGAAAAAAGTTGGGCCAATGTATTTGTCGAATTTAATTCATTATAAAAATAATCCGGGAGAAGTTCAAAAACAAAAAAAATCAGTTGGTAAGAAAAGAATTTGTGGTGTCGTCAAAAGACGAATTACCAAAAAGCTCTCTGAGAGGATCGAACCTTGGTCCGATGCATCCATTTTGTTCATGTCGGTGTATGTTGAAAGACACCCAGAGGAGGCGCAAAGTCTCTGGCAGTATTTTTAATAATATCAGTCTAGCAGCTACAAAGTTTTCAGGTTGGACAAACTACGATAGGCAATTTCGTTTTGAAAAAATCTATATTTTCTTATATGTCTTGGAAACCCGTAGATCCAGAATTATGGATGTTGTTCATGCAGCCGTTGCATCGTTTAGATGTTTCTATTCCTGTTTCATCCGCTAACAAACTATGTTTTGCTTTCAATCAGAGGAACGACTGTGCGGATTTTGTTTTAAATATACGCAATTTCGTATTAAATGTCAAGGACATCACTCGGCTGTAACTTGTAACTCTCTTAAAGGTGAAACTAGTTCTTGTTTTCAGCGCCCTTTTGCTCAACGGAATATGAGCCAGCAATCTTTAAGACCACGTTATCCTGGTACACATTTCAGGTCGCAACACAACGTACCACGACCCTTCGGTGGTCAAATTCCAAATGGCAGATATATGGGCCTTTGGGAAAAAAACACCTATTAATATTAATGCACCGGGGGTGCATTTGGCGAATTATCCCAACACTGAAGACGCAAAATTCTTAAACTTAGGCTTTTTGACAGGTTTCGAATAGACGTGAAAGCGCAATTCTCAATTCAAAGTTGTACGAGTATCGTTCGTTAGGTAGAGTATCTTACCTGCGGGTAAATCCTGTTGATTTGGTACCGAAAAACACTGGTGGTTGGAGATAAATTACTAATTTGTCCTTCCCGAGGGGTTTTAGCGTTAATGATTTTATCGACCCAGCTTTTTGTCACGTCCAATATTCAAAGTTTGAAACAAGATCTAACAATATAGATACTTTGTTGGATGACTTCTTCATGACAGGAGGTTCATATGTTGAATGCTTGCAACTTATTAACGCATTTGAATCGGTTTGCTCAGAATTGGGAATTCTCTTTAATAGCAAGGAAAAAAAGGTAGGACCGGTCACACAATTAACGTTTTTTGGTCTATAGCTAGACTCGGTTAGCCAAACAATAATGATTCCCGAAGAGAATGTAAAAAGTCCGCGGTAAATTACTCTCTTTAATTGGTAGTTAAAAATGAGATTAAAGCAGTTACAGTCCATAGTTGGTTTGCTCAATTTTCTCTGTAAAACTATTCCAGCAGGTCGTGCCTTTAACTGCAGATTCTATGACGCCATGTCAAAATCTAAAAAACCACATCATTATATCAGGGTAAACGCTTGTCTAAAAGATGATGCCTGGGTCTGGCTCCACTTAATGGAGCAGTTCAATGGTTCAAATACATTTAATGATGTAAGCTGGACTGAAGACTCTTCGGTAGAGCTTTACACCGACGCATCCGGAAATAGAAAGTTGGGTTGTGGCTGTTATTTTCAAGGTCGTTGGTCTGTTTTCTGCTGACCTAATAACTGGGACGATACAGTTTTTACGGATATTACCTATTTAGAGTTAGTGCCAATATGTTTGGCTTTTTCTGTCTGGGACCACGAATTGTCCGGTACAAAAATTGTTCTGAGATCGGGTAACAAGTCTTTTGTAGATATTTTAAACAAAAATTCTTCAAAGAATAAAGAGTAATGCAGTTGTTAAGATGTTTAGTCTTGTTGACTTTAAAGAACAATATTCCAATTAAAGCAGTGCATAGTGCCGGTAAGCGGAATGCCTTTTGTGATTCTATTAGTCGTGTTCAGTGGTCACGTCTCTATCAGCCACTTCCAATACATGCAGCAAAACATCCCAGTCCGGTCTCACAGTTTTTGCAACTTTCAGCCCGAGGTAGATAGACTCTTGCAAGCATCACTAGCGGAGGTTACATTCAAGAAATACAATTTCGGAATATCTTCTTTTGAGTGTTTTTGTCTGCAAACCAAGCAATGGTTAAGTTGACCACCTACCACTGTTGCAATTTCTGAATATATTGCCTTCTTGTCGCTTAAAAGGTAGTCACTCGTACTCATCTGTAAGTGGTCATGTGTCTGCCATAAGATATCAATGCAAAATTAATGGTATAAAAGATAATACTAAGCAATTCCTGATCAAATCATTGCTTGTAAAAATGCATAAATCGCTCCCCCATGTTTGTCGTTCGCAATATGAAACAATGCTGTTTTCAGCTGCATTTTCCCTAGCACACATAGCATTGCTTAGAATAAGTGCATTTACGGTAGCTAAGGTTGGCACAACTAAATCAGTACTTTCCTACAGTAACATTATACTTGGGGGAAATGAGATTCGACTGTACTTCGGTTCGTCAAAAACGATTAAAAAAGGCGTAGGGACTCATATTGACATAGGTATTGATAGTCAGAACAAATTTTGTTACGATCATTTATATACGTACCTCACTTATAGGCCAACATTGTCTGGACCTCTATTCTGTCATGTGAATGGTAGTCCGTTGACTGCGTACCAGTTCAACGCGGTGCTCAAAAAGGCTTTGAACTTCGTTGGTTTAAAGGATGCTTTTTTTTAAATCACATTCATTTAGAATTGGTTGTGCCACAAGCATGTATAAACATGGTTGTCCGACTGAAGAGATTAAAAAAATGGGCCGTTGGCGGTCGAATGCTTACAGGATTAGACATGTAAATGCCTTTACAACAAATGTCTGAAAACTGTGCGCCCGCCTATTTGTTTTTTAAGTAAAAATAAAACATGAAAGAATGTTGTATCATGCAAACATGTTATTTATGGTCGCTATTATGCACATAAAAATGAACAAAACAAATGGTATTATGCTACCAATGGTATTTGGTATATGTATCTAAGCATACGGTATTAGGCTTTATGTCAGTGGGTAAAAAGCATGTGGTATCATGCATTTAAGATAATCATGTGTGTGCTTTACGAGTTTAACAACGAAATAAGCATATGGTATTATGCTTATTGGTGTTGGTACAATTTATACTGTTAATTTAGAATCTGCAGTTAAAGTGTAACCTCCTATTTTATTCAGTTCAATCTTTCAAAACATGATATATATAGGATTCGCCATTGCCAATTTGGGCCCAGCGATCAGCTTTTGGCGTTTATTAATCCAGATTCACACGGAATCCGTTGTCGGGTCCGTGTGATGCTAGTGGAAGTGGCAATTAAAGGGCAATTTCATCAGTGTCCAGTAAACTTTTCATTTGGCGGGTGTTTTTTCAGTAGCACTTGAATATTACGCGTTTCATTGGACGTATTACATTCGTTTCTGTGTCTGGGTGTGTTAATTATTTAAATATTTGGACAGTTTCGCCGCTATTCATGAAAATGATTAGAATATATTTTGTTACATTTTCCGAGTTCGCGTTGTTTCATTAGTGTTATACATGTTTTTGTTTGTTAGTTTGTTCTTATTAATTCGCTTTACTAACATAGGAGTAGTTTCAGGGTCGACTGTATGGATAATTGGCTCATCCATACTGAGAGATGCCTACCAGAGGTATGACCCAGTTATGTGTACACGTGTATTGGAAATACCAAAGCGGTATGATAGTTTTTCAGATTTTAGACACGGTCACATACGTGCTCACATTATATCCAATTCCAGACCTTATTATTTTACATTGTGGTGGAATTATTTTACAGTGTGGTGGAAACGATGTCGGTTTCAAACCAAGTGTAGAATTAACATGGGAGGCGAAGGATATATTTGAACAGCTTCAGGCCTTGCTTCCGCATACCTTACTTGCATGGTCTAAAATTTTACCAAGGCAAGCATGGCGTTACATTCCTTGTAACATTGTCGCTGATAAAACAAGGAAAAGAATAAACAGCTGTCTTACACATTTTTAATAAGGAATGGAGGTCGTTCGATACAATAGTGTGATATCAAAAACGATATTAGAATCTTTCAGGTAGATTGTGTTCACTTGTCTGTTCTTGGGTGTAATTTAATGTTGAACACCAAGTCTGGGGCAGCATATACTTTTTGAATAGTCCATATGTTATTTTTCCGGCAAAAGGTAAATAATGAATATGTCAGTCTGCATTACGTTCACTTCTTGCTGGGTTATAAAGTGATACAATTATTTGGCGATATTTGCGTTTCTTGGCTGGGTCCGTCGTTATGACAGACCGCTAGTTGGCGGAAGGTCCATACTCTCAGCTCTGCTTCGCTTCTGAACCTTTTTGGCGCATTCTATCATAACGGTATGTGGCCGATGCCGGGACATACATGTAACTTACACCTAAACAATTTAATGCTATTATAATTATATCATTTTCACCAGCCATTGACAAAATATCGCCATACGTTAATGAATAAATAGTTGAAACTTATTTCAAATACTTTGTCGTTTTTGTGACGATTGGTTATTATCCAGCGAGCTATATTTAGGAGGCCATATAAGAGGCTGCACAGCTTGGATTCATTCTTTCTTCGAACAGCAAGCCCTAATGTAACACGTCATTTTAATCGTATATTTTAACGGAAAAACTAAAGAGCCCCCCCACCCCTGCCTTCCCAGAAATATTGTTTGCTGCCGAAAGTTTCTTTTGAATATTGCAGAGGAGCAACGGTTTGATGTCCTCCGTCAATGCTTGTCAGCTTGAGACACTTAGACGACTCTGGTCATGGCTGGATAACAAACAGACGATGCATTTCCATGTTTTGGTGTTGATCATTCATGGAGGATCGTGTTTATAGACCACAATACAGTGCGGTTATCTGAAAAGTCCAAGACATTTTGAGGCGGCTGTTGTCAGAGCTGATTTTGTTTGTTGTTTTCATGCCGTTTGTTATTTTATTGATGCTACAATTTGCTGTTTGTTGAGGCGTATTCTATCATAACGGTATGTGGCCGATGCCGGGACATACATGACACCTAAACAATTTAGTGTTAATTATAATTATATCAATTTCACCAGCCATTGACAAAATATCGCCATACTTTAATGAATAAATAGTTGAAACTTATTTCAAATACTTTGTCGTTTTTGAGATGGAATAATACCCGTGTTGACCTTAACGTTAAATTACATAAACCAATAGAAATGTAACATATTTGTTATTTCAATACGTCACATGTGATGTGCTGAACTTTTAAGATAGCTCTTTTCAATAATGGACATCTCTGTTGATAAATACTAAAGATGCCATACATATATATTTATTTTCAAGTAACCACTGGTACACTTCGAGTTGTATCTACCACTACAGTAACTACAACCACGTCGAAGTGGCCCACATTCACACATGTGCCGACAACTTCAATTCCAGCTGCAACAAAACCACCGACAACAACGCCTTTAGAAACGAAAACTACATCTACTACAACTACAATCACGTCTAATCCTAGCACAACTTCACAACTTCCTTCTACAAACTCGCCTTTATCGACGACATTGAGTTCGACCTCAACCACAGCGATGAAAACGCATAATCCTACAACTACTACACCTATTACTATTTCTACCAAGCCTACGACGACATCGATTCCATCGAAGAAAACCACATTTCCTACGACGATTTCCACAACGACGGCAACGCTTAAAACAACAATTAACCATAACCCTGAATGTCCAGATGGTTGGATACAACTACATCAATCATGTTACTATTTCAACTTACATGACAGGGTGGCACACGCAACGGCATCCGTAAGTTCATGCATTTTATTAATTGTCATTTCTGATTTACCATTAAAAGGTGTTAATGATCAAATATTGGTTAGCTAACGAATACAGAATAACAAAAGAGTTAAGCTTTATAAAGCCGACAACAATCATCATCGTGTATATCACGACTTGGGTACAGAAAAACAGGAAACAACAGAAACTCGAATGACTCACTTAAACGAATTAGCATTTCAATACCATACATCTACATATAGAAAAATTAAGCACACGTATACGTGCAGGAAAAATGTTAACCAACCCCCCCCCCCCACAGATATTTTCAAATGACAAACTATATGATTGTTACAAGACTATAACTTGCCATATAACTTAAAAGTATGTATGTACCTTGCACAAGAAATTCTACATAAAATCATGTCAATTCAAAGTGTTGATCTTAAAAGTTCTGCGTTGACACACGATGGTTATTTCAGGTTTAAAAGGTCCCTTTCAGTGTCTAGATTGCATCCCTAATTCAAATGTACATTAGTATGCATAGCCTGCTTGAATGGCAGACGGAACCCTGCGTGTTATCCTTCCAGTCAGACGTTAGATCTGTGGAAGGGACAACGGTCGCCACCCACGATGCCCCGTATAATGGGCCCGTTTTATAAATATTCGTACGAACGAGCGTTCGCAAGACAGGAAATGTTCGTAAGAATTTTTTCTTACGAAAATACTAACGACCGTTTTATCAACGCGTTCGTAAGTATGACAGTGATCTTACAAATAAGAATGTTCGTGCGCACAGTAAATCAGTACACACTCTTCACGGGGAGGTCAAAAGAGACGTATCTCGTGGGTGTCAGGACAATTCGGACCACGGACGTTACGGACCAGACACTTATGAACATATTTATGGACACTTAGGACTATATTTAGGGACTTTACGGGCCATCTTTTGGGACTGTTTTCGACCAAGCATGTTTTTTAAAAAAAGACCTTCAATAATCTTTACCTTAAAAAAGAATGCAGAAACTGATCGTAATATTATAATTACTCGTGATTTTATGGTAAATTCGAGGTTATATCGATACATAGATTCGCATATCAACCAACACAGCATGTATTTTGCATGGCGCAATGCAAATCTTCCTTATATAAAAGGAGCCCAAAATTATGGAATAAAGATGGTTTAGCCATTGTAGCAACAGCACTGAATGAAGCCCATTCAAATATTGTTGCGTTAAGATGAACCAGATACATCTTTAACACAGAGTATATTTTTGCATCTCACGCGCACAAATATGCTGGTCTCTTATAATTTATAAATTTGGAAAAATATTTTTCAAGATTGTATTATTTATAAAAATTGATTTCCTTATGACTCGGCAAAGTCGAAAGAAAGAATGCATACATGCATTATAATGTGTTGCGTTAATGCAAACATATTGTAGCGAACTTAATCAAAATACTGAAAAGAATCCCTTGTCAGTTTTAGTTTGAATGGAAATCTTTATACGACAGATAAAATGAAATCAAAGCTTATAACTTGCAAAAATGCAATTATATTCTCAAGTAGATTGAAACGTTTGCACTGAAATAAAATGTTGTAATATAAGTCGACTTGATAACAAATGGTTGAAATGAACTAAATAGAATCTTTTTCTATATTTAAAATTTAATTTTCATGTTGTGACATAAAACTGTAAAATTATTGAAAATATGGAAAACATATTGCCTTTTTTTCAATCAGAAAAATGCCTTTTCCAGACCGCTGATATTTTCCCAATGCATTCACTATATTACCACGATATTTTGAAGTTTTAATAATACTCATTGTGCCATTTTTTTAAAAATCTCTACCACCTAACATTTTAAAGTTTAATTTTTGTAATTTATTCAAAAAAGCTTTAAAGCGGCAAGACATATTCATGTAAAAAAACTAGGCAATCTCACTTCTCCGAGAAAGACGAGCAAACTTCGGTGGTCAGCTGCTTAAAAGTACTGGGACAACGTAACAGAACACTGAACAGTATTCATTAAGATAAAAACTTGCTTAAATAGTTTATTATTTTCTTGAGTTTTAACTTGAAGATATAATTTATTGAGGATTTAATACTTTATTTTACAGTCAAATGTCATTGAGGATGTCATTCAGTTGGTGATGTTAATGATGCAGACTATTATTAAGGAAAATGTGAAGTGATGCTTTAAGTCACAAACACTAATTCTAATGATTTGAATAATAAAACAAACCATTAAATTGCCAAATGATAATAATTAATCTGCATTGATATATATTCATCAATTTCATGTCTTAACAGTTTAAAATTAGGCTTAACAATAATGAAATAATAATATTCTATTTTTAAAAACTTGTATGATACAGTTGATATTGTACTTTAAATGTAAAACATACATTTTAAGTCCATGTACAATTCCACTTACACTTTATTCTTATTCCATCTTCAAATTATCTTTTGATTGTCAGAAGTTTTACTTTGTGACTGATTATAACTTTGATTGACTAATGTATCAGCTAGTATGTATGGAATCATCTTAGACTTTATAAGATAACAATATAAACTTATCAATGTATACCATTATTTTTTCAGAAATTCAAGACAATTTCATGTGATATGAAGTAGATGAATTGATAAAACTGTTGTTGATTAATGTGAAATATTAATATCATATTTGTTACGAACGGTTCAAACGCCTATAACCATTCGTAGCATTTTCGTTAAAACTCGAATTCGTAGCGTCTGCATGCGTATGTAAATATTGATAAAACGCTCTTGAAATCGTAGGAACGTCGTAAGAAAATCTTACGAATATTTCGTGCGTAAGAACGTTGATAAAACGGGCACAATTATGTATAAGTGATCTAGTGCTTGAATACGACGGTCAATAATGTCACAAGTACGCTCAATCGGATTCAAATCCGGACTCATCGCAGGCCAAAATACAGGCCAAACTATCCAGCGTACTTCTGTCTTTGTGTACACGTGTATTTTGTGAAAACATTTTGTACTCAACCATTGGTCATTTCATGCAATCATCATTTCACAATTTCACATACGAAGTTCGAACTAAAACACATTATCAATTTATTAGGAACTGAACCATGATACAGCCCAGCAGCGCATGAAATTAGAGTCCGTGACTGCAGATATGTAGGTCATGAGTTCAAGACATAGCAGAGATATACATGTGTAGTATATTCAAATTAATGATTGGACTAATAATAAATTGTAAAGTACTACCGACCATTGTTTCTTGTGAATTTGTCGGTGCTAATCTAAGTGTTAAACGATATACCTTGACTTGGTTCAATAACCTATAAATAACTTTATCACACAGTCTGAGGTTTGCTAATTCCAGGAACGATGTTTGCGTGACAACGCACATTTGGCTTTTGTCGATTCTGATTCGAAGCAAAACTTGATTTCAGCACACCTACATTCATACAGTGAATACAGTGAGTATACACAGCTATCAATAGTAATAACTGATAATGTAGATTAATTGCGTATTGTACTAGTCATTCTGTTGTCTTCAGAAAACGATATTCGGCCTGGATAGCGCAGTCTAGGCGTCAGAGAAAACGTAAACGTGAAAATGCTTAAGAAAGAGGATAAAATTACTAGTTTAAAGTCTCTCACTGTTGTAAGATTGATACAACAATATGTGACAGTAAAAACTCGTTGACATACTTATAATGTGTTGTTCATGATTTAAATAAAGGGTTCATTTGAATAAATCTCCATCGTTACTGATAATCTAGATAAAGTTTACACATACTACATGAATGTAAACCTGACCAGCATCTGACAGGTATATTTGTATAGTTAGAAATATATCTAATAACAAAAATATTAAATTGGACGTCTACTTTTATTGTTATTGCCATTGAAATTAAAGTAAACTCCAAAAAAAGTCACGTCAGAAACGTCGTTCTTGAATGTACATTACTTAAATGGAAAAGGCAAATAACATGGTCACTAATACAGGTTTTGTCTTGCCGTTCATATCATTTGCCTATTACTTAAATTATTATTGAATATAGTTGATATTTCAAGTCAAAGACAATCAACAATAAGTAAGATGATCACGTTATTGACTTCGTAAACGACGGGATAACAATATCATCAACAATTAAATTGTGATTGAAGAATAAGTAGTTAGATAATTAATGTTGATTTAATGGAGCCACATTAAATGTTAAGTTTAATCAAGTAAATATTGATAGCAAATGTATACATTTTGCAAGACCAAGGAAGCAATACGGCAGTATGGATAGGTGGCGAGCGTATTAATCATGTATGGAAATGGGTGGATGGCACGACCAAGATCAACATTCCGTTTACGTATAGCTTCTGGTCAAAAGATCACTATCCCCGTCAACGTAAGTAAATTGTCCAGATATCGTATGTATTCACGATGATACTAAATCATTTAGAATTTCCAATTTAATATATCGTATCATATTAGTACTACGAATTTATAGTGTCTATTAGATCTGTCTAGCAGAGTTGGAATACTTGAAACAGCAATGCTTTTTTACAGATGTAACATATTCGTCAAATATCCAATATTCCCAATCGCTATGACTGTTTTTGTCACGTTTTAAACGCATGTGACTATATAATCATGTAAACCCTTCACCCAAGATTTGATAGTTGCAAACAAGTAGCACTAAGAAGGACTCGTTCGCAAAAGATGGCCACCCCATATAAACTCCTAAAGTACGATACTGGAAAATGAGTTGAGTTGTGTTGAGGTAACACAAAAAAGGGAGGCTTTGAAGTAGAACTACGAACTGCTCAAACATTAAATTTAAAGATAAACATCATTTAACATCTAATATGAACTAACATAAATGAACTTAAATTAGATATTTTATATTCATAGTATATAAACTTATTCTAATCAACCAAAATATTGACTGATGGTTAGCATAACGGACCGGGAATCCGTAGACCTGTGTTCGAATCCCGGTAGCGCCATAAACCGATTTTTCGTGTTCCTCAAAAACATGAATTTATTTCAATATTACTACAGCTGGTGTAAGTGCTGTTTGGCGGATGTAAAAATTCGCCCCGTACTTCGTCCAAAGTGTAGTTTACCTTAATCAACTTTATAAGTTAAATTTACACGAAAATGATGTCAGGTCGCTATGGTGTAGTGGTTAGCATAACGGACCGGCAATCCGTAGACCTGGGTTCGGTAGCGCCATTGACCGATTTATCGTGTTCGTCAAAAACATTACTTTATTATTACTTCGATATTGACATACTACATATCTGGCATTGTGTTAACTATACAATGGTACAGTTTTACTGCAGTTCTATAAAGCCACTGAAACACGGTGTCATGAATTCCAGTGGTGATAACAGAATGAACATGTGAGCTTCCTAGAACTCGAACTCAGACATCAGAACAATGTCTATGCGTGTCCGTCTCTATGGTGTAATGATATCAGAAACTTTCGACATAATTTGTTTAAGGTCTTCCAAATCCAATCATTTTTATTTCACAGAAGACAGTCAAGGTCATAGTCACAATTGCGCAGCAATGGTTGGTAGCGATAATGGTCATTGGCTAGATTATTGGTGTTTGGACGAGCGTTACTACATTTGCGAACGTTCTGTGTAAGTATAAAACAACAGCACCTGAGACAAAAGGAAGAACCATGAAATGTAACTGTATATTGTTGGGGTAATCTGCTAACAAGCGCTACCTTTTTGCACAAATATATTAATATTGTATCAAATTGTCAATTACATGTATTATCGACAGCTCCGTATGAACTTTATTAGAAGGCGAATTTCGTGTTAGAGTCGCATATCTAGCCAGATGGAAGGTCACAATTCAATTTAATAAGAAGGCAAATTTCATGCTTTGAAGTAAATATCCAGCCAAAAGGAAGTTTAATGTTCAAGAAACACGAATGAGCGCTGGTGAACTTTGTGTTATAACTGAAGGTCGAGCTGGTGAACTTTGTGTTATAACTGAATGTCGAGCTGGTGAACTTTGTGTTAGAACTGAAGGTCGAGCTGGTGAACTTTGTGTTATAATTGAATGTCGAGCTGGTAAACTTTGTGTTATAATTGAATGTCGAGCTGGTGAACTTTGTGTTAGAAGTGAATGTCGAGCTGGTGAACTTTGTGTTAGAACTGAATGTCGAGATGGTGAACTTTGTGTTAGAACTGAAGGTCGAGCTGGTGAACTTTGTGTTATAATTGAATGTCGAGCTGGTGAACTTTGTGTTAGAATTGAATGTCGAGCTGGTGAACTTTGTGTTATAATTGAATGTCGAGCTGGTGAACTTTGTGTTATAATTGAATGTCGAGCTGGTGAACTTTGTGTAATAATTGAATGTCGAGCTAGTTAACTTTGTGTTATAATTGAATGTCGAGCTGGTGAACTTTGTGTAATAATTGAATGTCGAGCTAGTTAACTTTGTGTTAGAACTGAAAGTCGAGCTGGTGAACTTTGTGTTAGAACTGAAAGTCGAGCTGGTGAACTTTGTGTTAGAACTGAAAGTCGAGCTGGTGAACTTTGTGTTATAATTGAATGTCGAGCTGGTGAACTTTGTGTTAGAACTGAATGTCGAGCTGGTGAACTTTGTGTTAGAACTGAATGTCGAGCTGGTGAACTTTGTGTTAGAACTGAATGTCGAGCTGGTGAACTTTGTGTTAGAACTGAAAGTCGAGCTGGTGAACTTTGTGTTAGAACTGAAAGTCGAGCTGGTGAACTTTGTGTTATAATTGAATGTCGAGCTGGTGAACTTTGTGTTAGAACTGAATGTCGAGCTGGTGAACTTTGTGTTAGAACTGAATGTCGAGATGGTGAACTTTGTGTTATAATTGAATGTCGAGCTGGTGAACTTTGTGTTAGAACTGAATGTCGAGCTGGTGAACTTTGTGTTATAATTGAATGTCGAGCTGGTGAACTTTGTGTTATAATTGAATGTCGAGCTGGTGAACTTTGTGTTATAATTGAATGTCGAGCTGGTGAACTTTGTGTTATAATTGAAGGTCGAGCTGGTGAACTTTGTGTTATAATTGAATGTCGAGCTGGTGAACTTTGTGTTATAATTGAATGTCGAGCTGGTGAACTTTGTGTTAGAACTGAAGGTCGAGCTGGTGAACTTTGTGTTAGAACTGAATGTCGAGCTGGTGAACTTTGTGTTAGAACTGAATGTCGAGCTGGTGAACTTTGTGTTATAATTGAATGTCGAGCTGGTGAACTTTGTGTTATAATTGAATGTCGAGCTGGTGAACTTTGTGTTAGAACTGAAAGTCGAGCTGGTGAACTTTGTGTTAGAACTGAATGTCGAGCTGGTGAACTTTGTGTTATAATTGAATGTCGAGCTGGTGAACTTTGTGTTATAATTGAATGTCGAGCTGGTGAACTTTGTGTTAGAACTGAAGGTCGAGCTGGTGAACTTTGTGTTAGAACTGAATGTCGAGCTGGTGAACTTTGTGTTAGAACTGAAGGTCGAGCTGGTGAACTTTGTGTTAGAACTGAATGTCGAGCTGGTGAACTTTGTGTTAGAACTGAATGTCGAGCTGGTGAACTTTGTGTTAGAATTGAATGTCGAGCTGGTGAACTTTGTGTTAGAATTGAATGTCGAGCTGGTGAACTTTGTGTTAGAACTGAATGTCGAGCTGGTGAACTTTGTGTTAGAACTGAAGGTCGAGCTGGTGAACTTTGTGTTAGAACTGAATGTCGAGCTGGTGAACTTTGTGTTAGAACTGAATGTCGAGCTGGTGAACTTTGTGTTAGAACTGAATGTCGAGCTGGTGAACTTTGTGTTAGAACTGAATGTCGAGCTGGTGAACTTTGTGTTAGAACTGAATGTCGAGCTGGTGAACTTTGTGTTATAATTGAATGTCGAGCTGGTGAACTTTGTGTTAGAACTGAATGTCGAGCTGGTGAACTTTGTGTTAGAACTGAATGTCGAGCTGGTGAACTTTGTGTTAGAACTGAATGTCGAGCTGGTGAACTTTGTGTTATAATTGAATGTCGAGCTGGTAAACTTTGTGTTATAATTGAATGTCGAGCTGGTGAACTTTGTGTTATAATTGAATGTCGAGCTGGTGAACTTTGTGTTAGAACTGAATGTCGAGCTGGTGAACTTTGTGTTATAATTGAATGTCGAGCTGGTAAACTTTGTGTTAGAACTGAAGGTCGAGCCAGCTCAGATATTGCTCAATATTCACTTTTAGCAGGAAATTCGCCTTTTTAATAATTTGATTTTCAAATTTTCTGCTGGCTCGAGATTCATTTCTGGCACAAAGGTCTTAATAAGTTGGATATCGAAATTCCCACCGGCTATACATTCGTTTCTAGGACGAAAATAGCAATTTTATAAGATGAATATCGAACTTCCATCTTCGAACCTTGCACAAACTTCTCCGAGCTACATACATGTATCAGTATGTGACATAGGTAACATTACAGGTGTTAAAATAATTTGAAGATTTTTGTTAATGATTGTTTTACTATTTCTTGAATTCTTGCGTTTTCCCATTATTTTATCATTCCAAATATGTATGTTCTGTACATTGTTTCAGCAAGATTTCTACACCAATACAACCGCCAGTCACAATGTCTCCAACAAGTAAGTAATTCCATTACGTTATGTCTAATTATTGGGCAAAACTAGTGATTTTTGAATGTCTGACAGCGCAAAATTAAGATAACTTGCGAAATAACATAGTTATAATATTTTGCGTGTACATGTATTCATTATTGCATTGCATAAGTTTCTGTCGACGCACAATGGAATAACATCGCAGAATGTAATACACTTCCTATTATGTATTGATAAAATACCGTTCAGTGTAATACTGCGTAAAACAATTTTGTATACAGTACTTTAGCGAGTGTTCCTATATTTATGCTTACCCATTTTGATCAAAAGCGTTAGGTTTAATTTCTGTGCCAACAACGAGCGTAAGTTAGGACAAACACACACAACGTTGCTGAAGGCGTTAAAATACAAGTAAATCGCTCGCGCACTTGGTTGAGTTCTCTATTACGTCCGTGTGCCATTTACAGATACGTATCACGGCGATTATTGAACTGTGCGTTATACATTTAATCACGGCGGCTAGTCAGAGTTGAAATCCGTGATAAAACACCACTCCTTTCAGAATACAACATTTTACACGTGTATAAAATACATTTATTGTCCTCATGGTGATGATGACTGGTGAAGCTAGTATAGTATAATTAAAACAGACACACATGTTGTCGAAAAAGGGCTTCACCTCTCCCCTTCAACAATTCAGCAGCTCTCTCGAGCCCTGAATACACTAGTATCTTAAGTACAGGGTGTCTCAAAATATATGTTACCATTTCAAATGTCTGTCATTTTATAATTTGACAACATATACTCATGAGTTATACATCAAAATAATCTTGGTGGATTGAAGTTTCTAACAAAATAAAGAACGGGAAATATTTGAAGTCACATAAAAGGAAATGACGTCATATGACGTCAGTTGTTATTCAATATGGCGTCGTCACAAGCTTTGCCCACTGGATATATGAAAACTCAGATATTGTTAATGTTCTTTGGTTTTTCTGGTGAAGCCCACTTTCATCTAAATTGTGCATTTAATAAGAAAAACTGTCGTAATTTTGGAATAGAAAAACCAGACTATTATCTTGAAATCCCCTTGCACAGTAAAGAGATTGGTGTTTGGCCGCTATGAGTTCACAAGGCGTAATTAGCCCATTCTTTTTGACGATGAAGACGGACACGTTGAAACCATCAACAATATACAATATCTAAATATACTTAAACGCAAATTCATGCCAGCACTGTGTTGGAGGGGTATCGATATTACTCAGATATGGTTCCAACATGATGGGGCTACCCGGCACATAGCAACCATCGTGGTTGATTGGTTACAGTAGACATTTGGAGACAAGTTCATTTCATTCAGGACTAACAACGAGTGGCCACCACACTCACCAGATTTGAGTACGCTACAGTTTTACCTGTGGTGATACTTAAAGGACAGGGTGTACAATCCTTCCGCAAGAACTTAAGGTTAACATCAGGTGGGAAATCAGGCAGATAAACAATGAAACATGCCAAGCTGTAATTAGTTATTTAAACAAACGACGTGACGTCGTTATTGAACAAAATGGACGTCATTTAGAACATACACTGTAATTGTAAACCCAAAAAAGTTTGTGTAAATCATTTTTTTACATTGAGCATACCAAATAAAACTTTATTATGTGTACAAATTAGTAGTATCATTTTTTTCAGGAGTTATTAACATCAAAATATAAATATATTATGGAACACCCTGTACTTTGATTATAAAAGGAAATGACAATGATAGTTCGCAATGACACTGGTTCTGTTTTAGTGATTATTTCATAGGCAAAAAATGTGCAAGATGTTTTATTCTGGCAATTACATTTAACAGCATTTCTAACTCTCACACCTGGCTGGTTCAACGTTGATATCTTTGCTAAATATTCATTTCAATGAAAATTGGACAAACTATTGAAGAATCATTGTTATTTAAAAATTATAACAACATGTACAATCGATTGTAACTTCATGGAGCTGTAACATGTTTAATGATGTAGCCCTAAAATAAAAAGTCACATAATGAGTGCACCGATACAGAGTGCGTTCTCATGTGCTCTCTGGTACATATACACTTGGCCATGAGGTAGACTATAGTTTTTGGTTTGTTTTATTGGATTAAACGCAATTTTTCATCATTGTCCAGTTATACATAACAGACAGTTGACATAACCGTTTTCTCTTGAATGTTTTACCAGCCATACGAACTTTCCCTACCGCAAGCAGCTGACTACTACCCCGCATAAACCAGAGCTGTAAATGTCGCACCAATATACTTATCCGTATTATGATACTATTATTCAAAATGTATTTCAGGCAGATGTCCCCCGCATTGGATAAACTATTTAAATTCGTGCTACTTTGTTAACTTAAATGACAAGAACACGCGAATTCTCGCCAATGTAAGTATTTTGCAGACGTGTTTTAATCATATAGCACCGCAAGATAGTATACACTGTAAAAGTCCCGCAATACCAAACTATCGGGTACAAGGTCTCGCAAAACGTATATAAAAGTGTTTGATCTCTTTGTTGGAGAACATTAATTATAAACTAATTAGATATGGTGTTGGGGGGAATGTTAAATGTTATTATTTCTCAGTATCTAAATGTAAAATATCGTGTTGAAAATAGGAATGGTAAAATAAGTTCTGATTGTTTTTACTGTTACTGGGGCGTTCGTCAATGTGATTGTCTATTACAGTTTAGGTTTGCCTTATTTGTCAAAGACCTTCAATAATAGTTAGAAACTAATGGTTAAACGGAGTTAGCCTAGATACACTGAAGATATTGTTATTATTTACATATGAGATTGCATTATTCGCTGAGGACGAACAAAGCTTACGGTTTGGTTTCAATACTTCGAATCGTTAGTGTCACATGTGGAAATTAGTCGTGAATGGTAAAGTTACGCCATCAATAAACTGTATGTATGTAAATTATACGTGAACACAAGTTATGCACAAGACTGCGTACATACTATCGTCATGTCTCAATGGATGTTAATAAAATTCAATTAATATATTTTCTGTTTAGCAAGCGTGCACAGGGATGAATGCACATTTAGCTTTTATCGAATCTAAAAGAGAGCAGACCTTTTTGGCACACTATATAGATACACTTCCAGCATACGGTATGTACATGTAGTTGATTTGTTTTTAATTAGACGTATCTGTTATTTGTACATATGTTGATAAATCATCATCGATCGCCATAATAGCTTTTGAAATGTTGAATATCAAGTTTAAAGTACTTTCGTCCGCTAACGAAGAATGAAGATGGTACAGGGAACACCACAATGGCAAGAAAATGCCTCCCCACATTGACGCCACAGAACAAACAGCAGTGCTGCACACGAGACACTAGTAATTGAGAGTTTGTAAAGGCGAATATGTCTGGAGATGGGACGATAAGGAATTGTCTGGTTGATTACCAGAAACAACTAAGGGGAGTAGAATAAGAAGGGAACAAAACAGGGAGTAAGGAATCCATAACAGGACAAGTCAAGAAAAGGTGAAGAAGTGAGGGGGAAATGCACACGAACATTATATCAGGCGATATAATCTTATAGGGGAAAAGGGACACTTAATATTTCTCTAAACGTAAACTGAAATCATAACCACACATCCTTGGGATGATATCAACACAAGTATCAATCAAGTTATTCATGGAAGGCAGACTGTGTGCATACGTTTATCCCCAATTATTACATTTACAACCTATGATGTTATTATGTAATGAAATGCAAATGATGGTCGTGAAATGTTGTGTGAATTTTGTAATGCATGTATATCAGTCGTAATTGGCATTCGCAGATGTCGTTTGTGAACCAGTTTTCAAACGAGTAGTTAAATTAGTTTCAAACTTAAAATGCTCGATACAAAACATTCATGGTACTCGGATGACCTGTAGTTAATGTGTATTGTATGTATAAAAGTATTATACTGACCAAAAGTGCTAACCCTTCAAGACTTAACAAGCATCATGACACAAGTTCTGTTCATTTTGATTGCAGTAAGCTATATCCGTTATTATTTAAATGAATGTATCCATCGAAAATTCGATGTAAACCTGTCAAAGTCACATTCGTCGTTTCAGATCACTTTGTCATTATGCATACTGTAATGAATATTATTGAAGTACAAGATGGCGGATGAATCTTTTGACCAGTACTTTTTGCATTTCAGCACATGCGAAAAGTGAACACAGCACGGACATGTGGATTGGTGGTGTGCTGTTTCACCATACCTGGTATTGGAGAAGTCCTACACACAAAGACATCATGCATTATACTCACTGGAACCCGCACATACCCCATACTAATGCAGGTACAGTATTATCGATAATTACATTAGATCACAAATTTATAAAAATGTATGGCACACTTTCATTGTAGTCTTAAATGATAAGCAACTTCATTCAGTTTCTTTGACAAGCCAAATGTCAATATGTATATAAAATTACATGTATTTTGGTAATAGCGTACACAATTGTGATCCGATTTAAGGAAAGGGAGGAAAATCACGCGAATTCGTTAGTTGATTGTCATGGCATCCTTCCCGTTATCATGTCATGTGTTAATTTGATAATAGGAGCACTGAACATACTGATTCCTCATTTTGATCAACAGTTGATTTTGATTTTTCTATAATGCAATTTGATAGGAAATATGAAACAAAATATAATCCTGATCGGCCGGTGGGTAAATCTGCTTAAACATATGTTTATATGTTTTAAGAGATGTTGAAACCTGCTTTATATTATATTTATATAATATCTTGACACATTTATGGTTAAATGTTTTATGAGATGTTAAAATTTGTTTCGCTTTGTAGAAATGTTCAAATTGTTACACATGTTATAGGCCGGTGGCCTTCGGCAAAAATGTAAATAAACTAAACTTAGTATAAAAAAACACAAAACAACCCATTTTTCAGGAAAATAAACAAACATGATGGTATATAGCAATCGGTTATATGCTGTATTGATATCGGTTGTAATACCAACGTTAGTACTCAATCGGCGTAAGTCGATATGAACATAGTCAACTTTCTAAGGGTCTGACCTTAATTTTATTCAGCGAGTTTTGGACACAGTCAATTGCCATGAAATTGTTACTATGGTAGCAAATAAGCTGGTTCGATTAAGAATTGTTACATGGCAGCAAATCACAGTTCTTTCTGTAATAACATTGGGTTGCACAAATAATAAATGTGCGTTAAATTTCTAGCTTGAGGCTAGTCACATAGAGGAAATTAATTTGTCTTTATCTTAAACTGTTCTATTCCGTATATTTTCGACAGAAACGTTCATTTTAAGATTGTTCACAATTAGGTCATGCTTGTGCCGCAATGGTTGGAATACATAATTTCCAATGGGAAGAGCCCCTGTGCAGTACACGTCATTATTACATTTGCGAAATGGAGTTGTAAGTATATTACAGTATAAAAAATATAATATATTACTTATGCACGTTTATCAAAAGCATTATATTTATTTAATACCTAAATAATATATACATTGAATTTCGTAGAAAATGCGTTTTACTAAAAGATAGAGAATAAGTCGCTACAGGGAACGCCACATACACAAGACAGAGCCTCTCCACACAGACCTCCGAGAAAACAGCAATCCATAAAACATAAGGCATTTGAGGTGTCTCGATGGTACATACGTAAGGGAACACGGGCGCAATGAACTACTAAAACTGAACACTCTTTATTTCAGTTTTTCAAAACGTTTCTGTTTTCTGGATGAACTCTTCCAATTTACATCAGAATTAAATGATATAGTATAATATCCACAATATTGGATGTAATGTTTACATGTTTGTATACTTCCTTAGAATATGTGGAAGTTCCTAGGTATGGTAAGAGGTGGTATTGGTATCAACATTTGAACAAAAACAGATATTACTTTTTGTAAATCTAAAAATATATGACACAAAGTTTAAACCGTCAGTTATTTAAACGCCTTTTCAACACTCCATGTCTCTATTGACCCAAATAAAAGCAGAAAGTAGCGAAATTGTCGATTATTCATATAGCACAGTACAATGTGTGCACAAGCATGTACCTAGTCTAAACTAATTTTGATTAATCAATTGCTGTATCGAAATACACTTGGTATCAGCATACTGACGTAAAATTGAATGGAAAGGTCAAGCAAGAAATGCCAATTAAGTACCTTGTCCTTTACTCACCTGTTGGTTGCTTGAAGAGTAAATACGCCAAATTGTTGTTACATGTGTAAGCTTAACCGTATCAGTAACAAAACAAACGTCACAAATTGTATTACAATAGTTAATCATAATTGCTGCTAAAGTGCCGCTGTTTCAGTAGTTAGTACATTCTATTTCAGACCTCAACATGTGGCATTGATTGGTTAGAACATTGGAAGAGTGCTAGCTTATACCCATGTGCTAATGTTATAATTCGCAGAATACAGTCATGTTCGATTAACTTGTTGTTGCTTCAGAACTTAAACAAACAAATATATTATACATGTAGTACAAATCGACAGTCCGACAGTTTCACTGTATTATGACTTTACTTCAAATATTATTTTAACCTCGGTGTCTCAAAGATGAAAAACTTTCAACAATAAATCGTAAGAGTAAATACTACACTTGATAAATGTTCTTCCAAAGGACTTATTTTGCAAATGTATGACTGCAGCACGCATGGTTATATAAATTTAGACTGTTTTGCGGAAAGTAATGCAGGTGGCTCAGTGGTTAACGCTGCTGACTACGAATCCAAAGATCGGGGGTTCGATCCCTCGTCTCGCCGGATAAAACAGAAATACTTTTTAGTGTTTCCCACCTAACATAGTACTGGCATGTAACCAGGAAAGTACTGGGTAGATTCCATGAAAGTACTGGTTAGATGCCAGGAAAATGGTAACTGTACGATGGGTCTCATTGGCACTGTGCAGTGACCGTATTTGGCTTAAAAAAATTCTGTTTGACCTATACTGCTCTACTGGCAGGTAAATATCCCCCTTCGGTTTCAAAAAGTCTATTTATGGAGTGCGGGGGACATACCGGGTCGACCAAAATACCATAAAGTGCATTAGAAAATGTTCGCGCGCGACGGGCGACCTCATAAACACAGTAATACAAATACAACTTTATAAACTGAATACTTTATCCAATGATGGACTGATTACCTTCATCAGTGGAAAAAAGGTGACAAGCCAATCATATTGGAAACATTCAATTACAATTAAATTGTGGTTTTAATTAATGGAATATTGTTTCCGTGGAATATAATTACCTGTGGAACAAACTCTACTGAGTTTATGGTTGAAAAATACATAATTTATAAAATATATGTAACAGAGAATGGCTTGTTCATTTCTCTTTTTAATGAGATTGAATCTGTTTAAGATTCATATTTTATATAGAGGTTTAGGAACATTTGCACTGTAACAATATGTTCATTATGCAGTTGACTATGTTTTCATATGTATACTTTGACTGATACTGTCTTGGTTTATGAACGAGCAAGGTTACATTTGAAAATTGAAGACTTTTTGTTATAATCAATTGATTTCCATTTGTCTTTGCATAAACTTCAAGTGTATGTTTGGAACTAGTTTGGGGCTGCTACACTCAGGAGATATGTGTTCTTCAGGAGAGCCCTTGCCGTGTCCCTGAGATTACTAGGATTTCAACCATTATCCACACTGAGACGCTGCATTTAATCCCGGGTTTGTGTGCCTCTCATCGACTGCCGGCCGAGTGGTCGGGAGAAGCGCCCTTCCATGCAGGTATCCGAGAACCCCAAGTGTGCAGATAGTACTTCATTATGGTGTATCAATAAAGAATAAGTGCAATAGTTATGATTATTTTATGATTACTGGCCATTCAATACTTGATAAAGTGTTGCTTCTATTGTTTAACAAACAGTTATTCAAACCTTATCACATTCTCAATGAATGTGTACAGATAAGTTATAGCAAATAGGTTACTATATAGCCAATCAGTGAAATAGTTTTATAATAAACAGGTAAAGTACATTATTTTACAGGTGTTGATCCACTCAGACCATCAGATGACCTGTCCTCAATTCATACCTTAATAATTAATGCAAACTGATGGTAGATTGAAACTGGCCTTAGTGGTCCAAGAAAGAAACTGTACCAGAAGTAATTCAAGTAATTAAATTACACCCTTTTTTAAAACCTAATTAATTACATTACAATTACAGGTAATTGAAAAAAAAATGTTCAAATATAAATTACATTCAATTACAGTAAAATCTCACTTAAAGACCACCTCAATAATAAGACCACCTCGAAATTAAGAACACAATTTTCAAGTCCATTGTTTGCTCTGTATTCAACCTCAATATTAAGGCCACCTTATGTCCCAAGGGTGGTCTTATTATTGAGGTTTTACTGTACTGTAATTGATGTAATTAATTACACATAATTTCAATTATCAATTACCCCATCCCTGATGCTTTGAACATTATACCTTTATAAACTCACTCCATGCTTGCAGTACTTAGATTTTCTATATTTTATTCACACAGCTATTATGACACCACAGATAGTCTAACAAATTTCAACTCTGAAAAAAAAAATTGTTTCTCTTCATCATACAAGAAAGTTCCCTTGGAAATATTTGAGAGTTCACACCGTCCTAAAGCTATCATAATCATGTACCGCTGTATGATTTTCAATCCTTTTAAGTGAATTCATTTCCAGACAAACGTCACATGTTACATCACCATGTACCGACAGTAAGCAATATTTGCCCATATGGCAATATGAAAACGAAGTAACCATATGGAGTAAATATTGTTTCCTGCTTGCAAATAGTGACATCACAAGTTGCGTTTTTCTTGAAATGATGTCACTTACAGAAGAGGTTGTAAATCCCATAGCAGCTCTCATATAAACATGAAGTAATTTGTATAAGCATAATGTTTAAACAATGACATCAAAACCACCAAAACAGACTTCTGTGAGAAAAGACACAAACAACAATCTACAATTTAATTTTAATGGCATAAATTATATATGTAAGAAACTTGTACAACATAAACAATGGAAAAAATCTCCCTAACTTAAAATATGATAATCAGAAACATATGTCATGCTTTCCACACCAATTCAAGCAAAATTGTGTAGTTCAGTATGCTCCTCATACAAAACATCAGAAACAAACACAATTACAATGGTTGATACTATAACTGGTAATAAAATATAAAAATATGATGAACAATGAATGGTGTCTTTACAACTAAATGCAATTTCATTAATAAGGAATACTTATTTCATACACAATGTTTCTCATACAACACATTCCAGCATATTGAGGCTGCAGCAATTCAATTGCGTGTTTAGAATGTCCCAAAGACGGTAGTAAGTACAAATTTATTTAATTAAATTACTAGTATCCAGAATATCCCTAAATTTATGTACACACAAAATATTTCACACACCCATTTTAGCCCATCAAATTTTGGAGAATTTGCTCTGGATACAAAAAGCAGTAATTATTTCTTCTTTTGTCAATTGTATAGTTTAACCTAGTTTCCAGTGTTTTGTTTACACACATGGTTGACCAACGTGTCTGTCTGCCTCCAGAACGAGCATAAAATAAGTGGCGTCACATCAAGTTATAGCAGTTTTAAATATAATCAGCTGTTGTTGTTGTAGCTGAGTTTGACATCATCAATACTCATTGTACAAAGAATATTTATACTGTACATGGAACGTTACGGAAGCACATTGACAATTTACAGAATTGGAACACGATTAAACACAACATATTGTGTAAGCATCTGTAATAGTTCATAGGCATTTATTTCAAAGGCAAAACAGAAATTACTCAAAAACACCAACATATACCTGCAAATTTATTTTAGTTTTTTGCCGTTCATACGGAGAAAGTGACCCTTATTGAGCCGCCTGCTCAGTTCAGTAAAAATCTTTCCATCATAAAAAAAAATAGCGAACTTCTCCCGGATACTTCCTTAAATTTCTTCTTTAAAACATTGTTAAACAAATGTTGTGATTTCGAAACAATATAAGATCAAATACTCCTTTAAAATGTGGGACTATTTAACAATTAGGACAGGTAGAGTGAAAACCATATAAAATTCTCATTTCAAAACAATGACAATGTAACCTTAACAGAGTTTATTATATACAACTGCATTTCAGTAAAATTGCATTTTTTAGTTTTACTGAATCAATTCTGTTATGTTTAAGCAAGAAGGCCATGATGGACCTGTACTGTTCATAGATTATCAGAAAAATGTGTGTTTCATTCTTGAAGACAAACATTCTGATTGAGCATAAAACAATGGCTTTGGAAATTACCAATTATTCCCAAAAAATGCAGTTTAAAATGTGACTTTTATTTCATTAAGACAAACATGGACCAGACACCCTTCATATAAGGGACTGATTCTACCTGTATGTAGGCAAATGAGAATCAATTTGTGAACCATATGTATAGCACATACCTGTGTAAATATTACCATTGAAAACTGTAACAGGGGATCAATTTAAATACACCTGTATGTATTTACTGTAAAATGATGTCTTATGGATTGAGATTGATATAACTAAATATACTTCAAGACATTTATATAAAAAATGAACCCTGCCATGACAAAACCTGTATACATGTATAACTATAAGTGATGTTGGTTATGACGTCCAGGATTTCCAAATTGAAGTTCTGGCTTCACAAACTAAGTTTTTTGCCCGAAGATATTTTGTAAGCTAAATTATGATTTATAAAATTAAACAAATGAGGAAATATTAATAAGTATTGCATAATTTGTCTTTTTTCCATTTGAAGAGCAAAGATTGTTCTAAGAATTATATTCTCATGCGTTGTCATCATTTTGCAGCTTACTTTTGCATCTTGTTCATAATATTGGAATTGCTATAAAAGAAAAATAGACGTCCGATTTTAATGCTTTTGGTAATAAATGAAAGTTGAACAATATATCTGTAAGAAAATGTAAAAACCTGAAAATGCAACTTTTTGTCACTAATGCTATGTTTGTCGTGGCACAGCTCAAATAATTATATAAGCAAACATAAAGTTATCAACTCTCTTATGATCTGATGCCATCACAAATTTTGGCTTCATAACATCACAAATTTTGAACATAGATGTCATATTCATTGTGATCAATGTCACAAGCTACTGAACTGTTACCATTGAACATTTCAACCTTAACACCTGTGATACATTCAGATGAATTTGCATTCAAGCTGACAGAATTTTGTTCATTAATTATGAGACTAGATCCAGGTATTGTACCCATCTTAGCCTCTACTGAATTTGCAGAATTGTCATTTGTGTCTTGATCTGGTATCTCACAATGTTTCACAGCACCAGAGTCTCTGAATCCATTGCTTGAATTAGATGATGAGCATCTTTGGTTTGCAAGAGCAGTTTTCAACGAATCATATGGGTTTTTATACTTAGAACGTTTTCTATTTAACAAGCCAGCAGCATGTCTCTTAATATGTTTGTCTAAATTTCCTTTCAAAGTGAATTCTTTAGAACATATAACACAACTGAAGTATTTTACGGCAGAATGGGTAAGTATGTGCTGTTGTAAATTTCCTTTCAAAGTAAATTCCTTCCTACAGACTTCACAGCTAAAGTTCCGGGTATTTGTATGTATCAATTCATGCTTGTCTTTATTTCCCTTAATGGAGAATTGTTTGTCACAAAAGCCGCATTGAAATGGCTTGATGCCTGTGTGAATTGCCTGGTGTTTAACCAAATTACCTTTACTTCCAAGAACTTTGTGGCAAATGGTGCAAGTGAATCCAACACGTTTCAAATGCTCTTTTCCACTTTCACGCACAACAACAACTTTTTCTTCATGTTCGTTCATATGAGAAGCCAGATCGTCCATAGTGGGGCATAGCACTTTGCAGTGTGAGCACTCATACATGTTCTTAACACTGATTTTATCTTTACTGATTTCCTGAGAAATTTCTTTCGCAATACCTATAGTAATTTCACAACTTCCCATCACATTCATGTTATTAGCGTTACACTCATCTAGTCTTAGATGGTCATCAACAGCAGCTTCAGAAGTGAAGGTCTTTGAGCAATTCTGGCACACATAGTATGATGCACTGTTATTATCGGCCAATTTTTCATTATGCCCTGTCAAGTTCACACTATAAGTAGAACCAACAATACAATAGTCTGCTTCTTCAGCCACTGACATCCTTTCCAAGCACTGGAAATCTGAAATTGAGAAATTTTGTATTTATTAAAGAGTTTTAACTTTGCACAATATTAGTTACGTTTTAAGGTTTGTGAACTGCCAAGTATAAAAGTCCCTATATACTTTTACTGGTCGTTGTTTGAATGTGGAGACAACTATAAACAAGGCCATGATAGGCTAACTTGTGGTCGTTGTTTGAATGTGGAGACAACTATCAACAAGGCCATGATAGGCTAACTTCTGGTCGTTGTTTGAATGGGGAGACAACTATCAACAAGGCCATGATAGGCTAACTTCTGGTTGTTGTTTGAATGTGGAGACAACTATCAACAAGGCCATGATAGGCTAACTTCTGGTCGTTGTTTGAATGGGGAGACAACTATCAACAAGGCCATGATAGGCTAACTTCTGGTCGTTGTTTGAATGTGGAGACAACTATAAACAAGGCCATGATAGGCCAACTTCTGGTCGTTGTTTGAATGGGGAGACAACTATCAACAAGGCCATGATAGGCTAACTTCTGGTCGTTGTTTGAATGTGGAGACAACTATCAACAAGGCCATGATAGGCTAACTTCTGGTCGTTGTTTGAATGTGGAGACAACTATCAACAAGGCCATGATAGGCTAACTTCTGGTCGTTGTTTGAATGGGGAGACAACTATCAACAAGGCCATGATAGGCTAACTTCTGGTCGTTGTTTGAATGGGGAGACAACTATAAACAAGGCCATGATAGGCTAACTTCTGGTCGTTGTTTGAATGTGGAGACAACTATCAACAAGGCCATGATAGGCTAACTTCTGGTCGTTGTTTGAATGGGGAGACAACTATCAACAAGGCCATGATAGGCTAACTTCTGGTTGTTGTTTGAATGTGGAGACAACTATCAACAAGGCCATGATAGGCTAACTTCTGGTCGTTGTTTGAATGGGGAGACAACTATCAACAAGGCCATGATAGGCTAACTTCTGGTCGTTGTTTGAATGTGGAGACAACTATAAACAAGGCCATGATAGGCCAACTTCTGGTCGTTGTTTGAATGGGGAGACAACTATCAACAAGGCCATGATAGGCTAACTTCTGGTCGTTGTTTGAATGTGGAGACAACTATCAACAAGGCCATGATAGGCTAACTTCTGGTCGTTGTTTGAATGTGGAGACAACTATCAACAAGGCCATGATAGGCTAACTTCTGGTCGTTGTTTGAATGGGGAGACAACTATCAACAAGGCCATGATAGGCTAACTTCTGGTCGTTGTTTGAATGGGGAGACAACTATCAACAAGGCCATGATAGGCTAACTTCTGGTTGTTGTTTGAATGTGGAGACAACTATCAACAAGGCCATGATAGGCCAACTTCTGGTCGTTGTTTGAATGGGGAGACAACTATCAACAAGGCCATGATAGGCTAACTTCTGTTGCACAGAGACTTAGGGATGTGGCCAAAATAACAAATATAAAAAACAGAACAAAACTAATCCTTTTTAGTGTTTCTTTGAAATTGCTTATGGCTATAAATCATTTCTAATAAAGCTTGTAGGATGGTTCACTGTAGCACTCTCATTATATGTTTTGTTTATTTTATTTCTGTTACATTTGTATTAAAGTTTAAACAATACATGTCACTATCAATTATTCAAATTGAATTATTGAAAGATGAAGACAATGAATATAAGTACTCCCAAACACAAGCCGATCACGTGCAGGAAGTAATACATGTTTCAAACAGTCAGCTGTACATAAAAACTAGGCAACAAATGAAACATAAACTAAAAATTCAGTGAGGTAAATTATATGTGAATAGTCATAGCACAGACTATTTAAATAAGACGTAAATCATCAGTATATAAATAATATACAGGCAAAAATAATAGTAATCTGAATTTAATGTAATAATTTTCATTCCTCGTAAAATACGGAGCTGGCGGCATTACAGACCGTACGGTAAGGATTTAATCATATACTAGACCCAAAAACAAAAGTTATTGCATGGTGCATGGTTATTTGCAAGGTAATCCGAGGCATAAACGCATATTTTGAATTTTCCTAGTTGATGTCTTGCGATGCTGGTGTAAATAGTTTAAAGAATTAAGTGGTTTGCTGAATAAATACGTTTTCTACGTCGTTGCCGGCAATTTTAATTTCATGAGATTCTAATTATAGAGAATAATAATAATCTTATTCCTGTATAAAAGCCGCCATTGGCTCAAAAATTAACGTTTATTAAAGGACCGTAAACTGATTTCAATCGAAAGTCACCTTTCAAAGTATGAATAACTACTGTCGGTCTAATCAATCATTATTTCGGCGTATCAAAGACTGTAATTTGCAAACAGTGAAATATTATTGTTTCATCACCCTTCTTAGTTTTGCACACTTTCGTGATCAGAATTGTTATTCGTGTTTGACCAATTGAGTTCTCTGGAGTGTTATTAATATTAATGTCATACTTTTTGATGATTTGAGATAATTTGATTTTATTTGAGCCAATTTTTGTTTTCTTGACGCCAGCGCGAGCCCTGCAAATTTACAGCCCTTTGCCCAACCAGAGATAAACATTTTTGCCAGTCGACTGGGATGACCTTCCAAGCCTTCATTGAACAATCACTTAGTCAAGTTAGTGCAACTTATAAAGGGTAGCACAATTTACCACACACTACCCTAGTCCTATAAATAAGACCCTACATACCTTATTTCACATTTTGACATTTTCCGGGTATGTAGGGTCTTATTGGCTTCCTATCAATGTCGCATAGCACTTTCCGACACAATTTTGTGTCGCTCTTTTTCCACTAATTTTGAACCATCAAACAACACCAGCGGGTAAAATACATTTCCAATCGGCAATTGATGCTTTCTACGCCAGATAATTTCAAGAATTCCAAATGCCATGTGCTAATTGTATAAAGATGCGCATTTGTTTCCATCTAGTGCAGATTTCACAGTGATTCAGCGTAATGGCTGCCCAACGTATCCGGTTAATTAACACGGTCAATATACGATTCGAAAATTAGACGAAATTTTTTAATAGTGAAAAAGCCGGATTCCGGAACCCGGCATCATTTGAAGCGGGATAAATGACACGTGTGAAAATTATTTTGTCCAGGCGTCTACGTCGATTTTCGTATATATGTTATTTTGCTAACATGTGTAGGAAAGATTAAACGATGAACATTTTATCGAAAATGAAGCGTTTAAAGGTGATTTTCATTAATTTGTTTGTATAAAACGAAATTCTACAGTGCATTTAACTGTTTCTAGGTCAATTAATGATATAAATCGCGGATTAGAAAATATTCAAAAATGCTACATGACATTGCATAGGGCCCGTTTAGACGTTACATACAAAGTGAAAGTAAAATAACAAAATAATGAATGTTAATGATTAAATGGGTATGTAAACGTCTAATATTTTGGACTAACACTACCCCACACTTCATAGTAATGGCATATAGTTGTTTTTTTCTTGGTTTTTTAAATCAATAATGATATTTTAATTGTTATTTTCACTGGAATTTAAATACTTTAAAACCACACATTTGTACATAAATCGATTATGGAGAAACTCTACTTGTGTGACAGTAATATTTTCTAAACGTGAAAATCAGTAATTTCTAGACTTTTAGGAATTAGCTCTTTAGATAATAATTATAATAATGAAAAAACTTGTCGCCTTTATATTACTGGACAGGAATACTTGGCGGCGCTCTGTACAATTGCAAATTGTGATTATCACAACGATGTTATCTGTACAGAGCGCCGCCATGTTTTTGCGAAAGTTGGATTTTTACGCTGTCTAATGTTTTTTTTAAACTATTCAAAACTAAAAAAAAATGCAATATATCGGTAGAAATAGTATATATGAACATATATAAGTATGTTTTCATACATTTATAATAATAAATCATTCATAAAAGGTATTTTTTCGTTTCGTGTCGCTTTGTGACCCTTCGGGTCGCTTTGTGACGCTTTTTATGAGACCGCAACTGTAAAGCATTTGTTATTTCATCTCATTTCCAGTCTTGAAAGGTGTTATATCAACAAAATCAACTTCAAATGGCATTTTAAAACTGAAATAAAGATTAAAACAACAACTATATGCCCGTACTAATTACTACTATGAAGTGTGTGGTAGTATGGGGTAAATCGTGCTACCGCTTATAAAATGTAACTTATTTATAATTGATTTTCAACAAAGTATACAATTTAAACATTTCTTCAAATCAGGCTTATTCAATGCTAATCAGGATGGGTGGGTCTTGTGTAATGATTCTGAAGACTACCGACTGAATTGGAGGAGTTGGGAAGCACATTGATTTGACTTGAATCTCAGCGACTGTCGAAATTAAACATGCTGTCCTTAATTTCCTTTCATCTAGAACGTCACAACCAGTGCACATAACTTCTTATTTTTCAGTTTTAGTGAAGAAATCTTAAACAATACTGATTTTTTAAACCCCTGAAATTACATTTACAGGACAAATAAGCAACCAAATGAAAAGTCTACATTAGACAAATATGTGCTATCCGAAATATAGTGCAGTTACAAAAGTTTTAAGAAAATTCCTCTTGTCTTCCGACATTCCATGATGAATGAAAACAAGAGCAATGTTACAAAACTGAAATATCACACAGAATAATGGATACTAAGTGTCAAATAACCTACATTGGTACAAAATACTCCTTTCAAAGTCAGGTATTGCAACCAAAATGTGACCGTGACAATTACACGTCGTGTAAATTACAATGTTCTAAAATACAGTAAACCGTTTTCCCGGTCGTCTGATCTCCAACGCAGTGATCTCCCCTTATTGCTGTACTGCAAAGATAACCGCTTGCGTGAAGTTTGGTCTCCACTCAGTTATCGAAGGGTGTATATATGTGCGAATTTTTAGTGGAATTGTTCATGGCCATATGCACGGTCGCATCAGCATCAGATGCAGATTATCAAACACGGACTTGTGTTTTTAATGACGTGTATAGAATAGTTCAACTCTGATTTTATAATAACATGCTGGTAGCCCTATGTATCATAACGTAGAGCATTCGGAACAACTCGTACAATTCTACGAATCATACGTATGAATGGCTGAGGTGTTCAGAATGAACGTAGAGCGGTAATTTTCCTTCTATCTGCTTTTGATCCACGTCAACGTCGAAGTTGTACATATTTCATATTGATCACGGTATTATCATTAGTGTTTTTGCGCGTATTTATAATGAGTTTTATCGGATGAACATATAAAGATTACACATACATGTATATAGATATGCTGCTTGTTAAATGAAAATATTTGCCACTTGATTAACTATTAAACAACAATTCTGCTATGGACGACGCATTGTCATTTATTAGGGAACCCACATACATGTAGTTTATAGGAGAAACAGACATTTGGTAGCGGTAAAAACGAAGATGTTGCTGGTATTTAGTCACATACCTAAGGAATACGCCATTTGTCAATCTGTCGCGAATTTGGAACAATCGTACATACTAGCACATACATGTGATGGCGTAGCGAATGCATAGGAATAAGCAAATGTCACCACGGCGACACAGAAGGTCATTTAATGTGAAGCGGTATGTTACTCATTCACCCTTGTCCAATTTCGTAAAACGTACGTATGCAATTCCCCTGGGTACTGTTTTACTAACATTCTTACGTTTTGCGTAAGATTTTGCGCAAATTATCAATTTACGCAAACCTTACGCAAAACTTAAGTCCGTTTAAATAAAACTGCGTAAGTTTTTTTCCACTTACGTGAAATGTGTTCGTAACTCTTCAATAGAGGTATCAATTTTGATGAAATATCGCTCAAAATAGACTGTAGCAATAGCTCAATTGGTAGCGCTTCCGTCTAGTAACTTCGACCAATAGATAGGGTGTGAGTTCGAGACACATTCAGTCTCCTATTTTTATGGCCAATATGAATTTTTATCCCTTACTCAGTGCTTGTCAATTACTTGTAGTCTGTCGTTTCTGTCTGGGTTTTTTTGTGTGTGTTTTTTTGTTATCGTTTAATTGTTTTGTCGTTAAATCAAACTTGTTTAATGATGGATATAGCGTCGTCGCTAGAATGTTTATTTGAACCCCTTACGTTCAAGTAGCCATATCAACTTTGTTCCATATACTGTGAAGCGATAAATGTACATGTAAATATACAGGACGATGGTTTCGTGCTCTTAGTGAATAGCTTATAAATACACATGTTACACACTGTTTTCAATTAATGATATTCGAGCGAACATTAATTAGTATACGTGTAAATACAACTGTAGATGACCAACGAAATATATAATATTGTAATGAAAAGAAAACAACTACCTCCCAATGGTCTCGAACTCAGACCCAAAACTAAAAAACTTAATTGCATCGTAAGGCGCGGACCCGCTACCATCTGAGCCATGTCCAACTTTCTGGCTCATCGCAAGATTCCCCAGATCTGATCGATATTGGCTACATGCTATAACCGATTATATATACGCCACTTTAACGTCTCATGATCATTATCATTCGCGACTTAATTAGCCACCCCGCTGTATTTAGCCAGCATAATGAAATTGCCCCAGGCTGTATTGATTTATCAGAATGTATTATACATTCATGATACTTATATTGTAGCCTCTATCGAAAATAATTATATTGAATTATGAACCATTTTCGTCTGAGGATTTCTTTCTATTCATTCTTTCTATAATCATTTAAAACGGATAAAAATTGATACCGTTTCCCCCTTTATCTTCACGGCGACCTTCGGACTGGAATTTTAGTGCGATACCGACTGCGCTAGACGGAGATTCGTGATAAATCATCATTATTATCTTAACAGATAACACCAATGTGCGTTAGCAATTTACATGCTTTTGTCGCAACTGATAGAGATGTTTACAAATGTGTTTAAACTTATTATTTCTGTGAGGTTTCTTTAAAATCCACAAGTTGGTCATATATGCAGAAGGCGAAGCGCTGACAAAGCATCGTATATGACCACTATAATGCATTTGTAAATAAATGGGTCATAACTAATTTGACTGACAGTAAAGATGTTTTGAAATGTGTATTTGAATAAGAAAAAAATATAAAAAAAGTTAATTTTGAAAAGGAGATAAACTGACTTACTGTACAATTTAGCATTAATTACCTTCGTCATCGCTGAGATAGGGTGGCTCCTATCTGTACGAGGCTTAATATCATTCACTATCAAATCATAAACTACGCCAATCAAATATCGTGATAATCTGTACTTTTCTATAAGTTCACGATCCGTCTAACATGTCAGGTATTTTTCTGAAATGTCGAGCTCTTCGAGCGTTCGGCTATTTTTACGCAAAACGCAGATATTTACGGTCGGTAATTTGTAACGTAACTTTACGCTCTATCTTACGCAAAAACCTACGTACGCAAATATTAGTGAAACGCATTTACGTAAAAAATTTTATACGTACGCAAAAACTGACGAAAATCTTTGATTTACGCAAGCGTAAGTACGTTAGTAAAACGGTACCCTGGATTCGTTGTATTCAATCATACAAATCACCCTCAGTAAAATAATGTCAAGCGTTATTCTGCTCATTAAAAGGGTTGATATAAAAATGAAACATTTAAGTAGAAGCTTCCACCATGATTATCTCCTGGGTTTAAATATAAAAAAATTCAAATATTAATTATATTATAAATTATACATGAATTATGAATCGTCATTAGAAAAACCAAGTAATTTGACTATAAATAAAATAAATCCCATTGCAATCGGACTCATGATAGAAAAAATCAACTTGGCACCTCATTTAAACTAGTTGGTTTATTATATTTTATAATAAAAATAATAAATGGTAAACATTAGAACTATTGGCTGGCTATATTCAATTGCACCTTAACTTGGCAAGTGCAATATTACAAGCATAAATAAAATGATAAACGTTAAAGTTTCATGGCTCATAACGAAGACTCAAGTTTAATTACGTTTCCTCATTCTTACTCTGTTTCTGTCATCGTGCGACTTTACGTAAAGAATTTAACTTATCAAATAATCTAGTGTAAACTATGATTAACATCGACATGACGAAAATTGTCTTTAACAAGGGCAATGTCATTATGAAAATGAACTTCAGTATATGCAGTGTATTTCGTTATAACTGTTAATTAATGTTTCGTATATTGTTCAGTACGATACCACAGAAAATAAGTGACCCCACAATAAATCGATCACTTTTCTATTATGATACCAAGTAAGCAGGCAACCTCAGTCAGTCCTGCTCTCAGTAACCACATATATCTAAATGTTAGAGAACAATAAAATCAAACGGAATAAATAGAAACTAGCAATAAATAAAAGTAACAGGAAAAATAAATTGAATCGTTAGATACTGGTGACACGGAAAGGAGATTTAATAAAAACACATATATAAATAAAATATAAATTAATAGTATCTACATAGAAAAACGAATCAAAACCCCCACTATTTTTTGCTGACAGTTCCAAGGCTGTAATTCGCTATATGATTGTTGTTTCTGTTTGTGTTATGAATGTGTTTTGTATTTCCCTTTCCCCTGTGCAATTATGTCACTTTATACAGTGTTTAGATTGTTTCCTGCCCATTTTTGGCCTACTGCGGCCAGTTGTCTTGACTTTTCCTGTGGTCTTTTCCATCCATTAAAATCCCCCTTCCCCTCCCTTCACTGTCCACTTTGATTCTCCTATTTATTCCTTGTGGTCTGCCGGGCCATTCCTTGTGCCTCTGTTCCTTAATATGTGTACCGTTTGACCTCCTTAAGTGCCTTATGTTTTGTGGATTGTTGTTTTTCCGGAGGTCTGCGTGGGGAGGCACTGTCTTGTGTATGTGTCGTTCCCTGTAGTTACGTATTCTCTCTGTTGTACTAAAGAATGATTAAGTTTTGTTATGAAACAGTACTGTAGATAGATATTTGTCTTTGATAAATCTGCTGAATGACGTAATGTATAAAGTGAAATGACGTCATAATAGAAACAGAAGCTGACAGAAATATAACAGATCGACAGGTATGCCCCGTTGATTATAACGTAATGCACAGAGAAGCGAAAATACTTCTAAGTGACACACATGCAGGCCAACTTAAGAGACTTAATGCTATTGAAATTAAGGCTGCTAACCTAACAAAATATCCAAATATCACACACAAACACTGGAGAATATAACATGAAACGGGGACAAACATCAACATAAACGTAAAACATTAGAACAGTAATACCCGCACTACGCTCATTGCTGGACTAAACGCTGTGCAATACTGCCATGAGTTAAGTTACGGCTAACAATTGCGAACGTTCCGAAACTGACCCACCGTGTTACATTCACTTTACACAGGGAACCATATAGCAAACGTTACGAAACGTAAGCCGCAAGCACTTTTACTGAACGCAGGACTGGCCATCCTATCTACTCCCATCGAATGAACTATACGCTCACTGATTGGAATATAAGCCGAATAATATGTACTATACACTGAATGGAACATACACCCAATGCTGTAAAACACTGGTCATTCTGGCTACGCCCACCGAGTGAACTATACGCTCACTGATAGGAATATAAGCCGAATGATATGTACTATATACTCTCTCTGATTGAAATATACCACAAAAGCTGTAAAACACTGTTCATTCTGTAAACACCCACTGCGTGACTATACATAATGACCAATGCAATCCATTACATGACATATCCATAATGACCAATGCAATCCATTACAGGACATATACAGAATGACCAATGCAATCCATTACAGGACATATACATAATGACCAATGCAATCCATTACAGAACATATGTACACTACTGCAATGCGTTAGTCATGCTGTATATGAATTCAACTAGACTACATGGGTCAACCTTTACTTCTGCTGGTCGTTGGTCGTTCAGTATATGTATTTACTGGACAACATTGGTCAATCTGTATAATTACTTCAGCGATTTGAATTTGTCATTTTGTACATGTATTTTGCTAGATTTCATTGTTCATTCTGTGTATGTGCTGTACTGGATTGCATTGGTCATTCTGTATATGTATACTACTGGATTGCATTGGTCATTCTGTATATGTGCTGTACTGGATTGCATTGGTAATTATGTATATGTATACTACTGGATTGCATTGGTCATTCTGTATATGTGCTGTACTGGATTGCATTTGTCATTCTGTATATGTGCTGAACTGGATTGCATTGGTCATTCTGTATATGTGCTGTAATGGATTGCATTGGTCAGTCTGTGTATATTCTGTAATGGATTGCATTTGTCATTCTGTATATGTGCTGAACTGGATTGCATTGGTCATTCTGTATATGTGCTGTAATGGATTGCATTGGTCATTCTGTGTATATTCTGTAATGGATTGCATTGGTTATTCTGTATATGTGCTGAACTGGATTACATTGGTCATTCTGTATATGTCCTGTAGTGGATTGCATTGGTCATTCTGTATATGTCCTGTAATGGATTGCATTGGTCACTATGTATATGTCCTGTAATGGATTGCATTGGTCATTCTGTATATGTCCTGTAATGGATTGCATTGGTCATTATGTATATGCCCTGTAATGGATTGCATTGGTCATTCTGTATATGTACTCTTTTGGATTGCATTGGTCATTCTGTATATGTCCTGTAATGGATTGCATTGGTCATTCTGTATATGTCCTGCAATGGATTGCATTGGTCATTCTGTATATGTCCTGTAATGGATTGCATTGGTCATTCTGTATATGTCCTGTAATGGATTGCATTGGTCATTCTGTATATGTCCTGTAATGGATTGCATTGGTCATTCTGTATATGTCCTGTAATGGATTGCATTGGTCATTCTGTATATGTCCTGCAATGGATTGCATTGGTCATTCTGTATCTGTCCTGTAATTGATTGCATTGGTCATTCTGTATATGTACTCTTTTGGATTGCATTGGTCATTCTGTATATGTACTCTATTGGATTGCATTCGACATGTTGTATATGTACTCTATTGGATTGCATTGGTCATTCTGTGTATGTCCTGTAATGGATTGCATTGGTCATTCTGTATATGTCCTGTAATGGATTGCATTGGTCATTCTGTATCTGTCCTGTAATTGATTGCATTGGTCATTCTGTATATGTACTCTATTGGATTGCATTGGTCATTCTGTATATGTACTCTATTGGATTGCATTGGTCATTCTGTATATGTACTCTATTGGATTACATTGGTCATTCTGTTTATGTACTCTATTGGATTGCATTGGCCATTCTGTATACGTACTCTATTGGATTACTTTGGTCATTCTGTATATGTACTCTATTGGTTTGCATTGGTCATTCTGTATATGTACTCTATTGGATTGCATTGGTCATTCTGTATATGTACTCTATTGGATTGCATTGGTCATTCTGTTTATGTACTCTATTGGATTGCATT
The DNA here is from genome assembly GCA_032209605.1 of Mactromeris polynyma. Classification (NCBI taxonomy): domain Eukaryota; kingdom Metazoa; phylum Mollusca; class Bivalvia; order Venerida; family Mactridae; genus Mactromeris; species Mactromeris polynyma. The sequence goes on from JASFXZ010000007.1 coordinate 4,882,956, forward strand.
GGCCATTCTGTATACGTACTCTATTGGATTACTTTGGTCATTCTGTATACGTACTCTATAGGAGTACAGTGATCATTCTATATGTACTCTATTTGATTACATTGGCCATTCTGTAGTAAGCAGTATCTTTATAGATACAAAAATTCAACATGAAATGTATTGTTTTAAATTCATGAATGAAATGTGTTATAATACATTGTATTTACATGTCTGTTGTAGTTGACCTATTTTTATCATATATGACCGGTTTCTGACTCTGGTGGCTGAAAATTGACTCAAACTAATTTCAACAGGCTTAAGTCATGGCTACAATTATAAAAACCCATACAACCTATAAAACGATAGGTGCTATTTCACTTGTAATCCATGGCACAGTTTAAGGACAATTTTTCAGGTTATTTTCGTCCAATCTTACTTCTGTTTTCAACCGTTTTAAATATAAAAAATATACAGTGTAGTGTTACTGTTTAGGTGTTTACTTGTTTTAAGTGCATTTTAGGCAAATCGTCTGTATGAATGGGCGTTTCTATAGGTATACCCGTCATGTCTTCATATAGATATAGCATATACACATGTACATAGGTGACAGTTTACCTTGTATTCATCAACCAATGAAAACACTTCAGCACTTCCTTGTTACACATTTACTCAACATACTCTTCTCCGTTACAAACTCGGCAAACTACGTAAATAATCGGTATTGTCTGTATGTAAAACTTTGTACCATCTATTTATACTGTATTCGTTTAGATTCGTGCATCTTATTAAACTACTTGATTTTTGTATGCACATATAACATTGTCAACATGATGATACATTTATAATAGCAATATGAGATTATCACTTCAATGCAAAGCAGTGATATCAACATCTTCAAAGTCAAAGTGAACAACGGACAGTATTGCCATTTTCAAGATAATTTCTAGTTTACACTGTAACCTTCACCTCAATGAAAATTCCAAGGTTTTTTTGTATGCGATTGACTGATATAATTGTAATTGCGGTCTGAGATCTCTTTTTATGAATTAACAACACATATTCTTTTAGCGTTCACAAAATATTAGAAATCTTAAAATCGTTCACATTTTTTCGTCTGCTGTAAACGATAATGCACTTTAACGCGCTGCGCATTTTATCTTTTGAGTCAACGTGCATTTTGAGGAAGAAAATAAAACAGCTTTATTCAAAATATGTTTTACCACATTTTGTTGCGCCAGCTTTTAAAAGGATTTTTTTGTATTCGTATTCAATAAAATTGCACAGATTTTGAATACGTACATATTCGTCATGAGCGTTCATTAATTCTACATGCACGAATCAAAAGGGTACTAAAAAATCCATAGCAATAAATTCTGAACAGATACTCGCTGGTTAATTTACTATATCGTTCTCTACAATCTATATACTAAGTATTGATATATACGATAAATCATTGATATGTGAAGTATCGATTATCGATTATCGAAATATCGAAGTGACGGTAAACATCAGAAAGTCTGGAAAAATGTTGTTTTTGAAAGCGGTCGCCGAGGGAAAGTGTGGAGCGCGTTACACATGAATGATATATATACTATTTGACAAGACATGCGGTAATGGCGACATAAAAAAGATCGACTAGTGCAATACATAATGATTGTAGTGAGGTTACTAATATGTCGTCTTCAAAATATTGAAGCAAACATATAAATGCTGATTAAATAACACTGTATTTATAATTTCTCCTAATTACTTTTTTATAGTTTTTTGCTTTATTGGAGGCTAATGGTTTTTGGAAATCAATAAAAGCGCAGAATAATGAACATGTAGTATTCTTAGATTTCATGTACTCATACGTCATATGCAGAACAAAAATATTGTCTACAGTAGAAAGCTTTATACGAAAGCCAACATGAGTTTGGTTTAACTGATCGTTTTTTTAAAAAATAAACAGTAAAACCTCAACAATAAGACCACGCTTGGTACCCTTGAAACCTGGTCTTCTTATTGAGGTGGTCTTAATATTGAGGTTGAATAAAGAGTAAAATTGGGAAATGGACTTGAAAATTGTGTTCTTAATTTTGATGTGGTCTGATTATTAGGGTGGTCTTTAAGTGAGGTTTTACGGTACATAAAAATATTTAGCCTATCGTTAAAATTAACGGTAAACAGTTTAACAATGTTGTAGGTCTGTGTTTCTCAGACATGTCTATATAACCCTTGGTTTTGTATATAACTTGGACAATACAACATGCCATCCACGAGTCTGACAAAACAGCGGGGTAAAAATTTTTTAGTCGTGTCACGAAACACGCAGAACAGACAATACATCTGATATCTGAATGGGCTCAAGCCCGGAAAGTAGGACAAACCGGTGTATAATGTAAACAAATCTAGATAAAACTGAAGTGTGTAGGTAGATCGTGTATCGTGAATGAAGTATAAAGGACGTATTTCTTACGTTCCAGTATGTGACTGAAATAATATTTGGAAATTAGTTCTGGTAAAACGAATACATTTTGATCGGATCTATATTGCAAAATTATGAAAATGGTAAGTTAATGCTTCATCACTTGGTATATCGACTTGTCGTGAATGTCACTATACTGAAATCGTTCTCTTTCAGTACATGTGACATTTTTTTCGTTTATCTTTGAATCAGGAAATACGTACTTGAAATAATTGTTATAGACATGTTCTCAAATTCTGTGTTATAGTTGAAGTTATATGTGCAAATCTACGAGAAACAATTAACTGCCGAACCACATATAGTTGTTCATGGAAATACGTGAAAAGTCTTTTCTGCACTATCGACATTAAGTGGAAGGCGTCGCTTATCTATTCACAATATATTTATCATTTTCCTATACACTTATCTCATAGTAGATGTGATTCAAACGAGTCTATAATGTCGTGTTTTTCATTTATTCAATGCCACACCCAGGCAGTTTTAAACACTTTTGATTGATGATTTTGAACATAAATGTATGCAGGTACAGGTTCTTGAAAGCGTGTTCACGTCGAAGAAATAGTCACACATTTAGACTTTATACGCAAAATTTCCTATTAGTATACGATTTAATCTTTTTCTAAGAAGTTAGAACATATCACCTGAGCCCGTATTCACAAACGTTGTAAGACTGAATCTCAGACTTTGAAATTGCAAAATTTGAATTTACAAGTATTTCGTTTGTATTATATTTAAACGGATAATATTTTGCCTGAATATTTCTTGTTACTCACTTTACACTTTTGCCATGTTTTATCAAATTATATTGTGTAACGATAACGTAGGTACAAAATGAAAATTTACAGTTTTAAAGTGTAAGTCTGTGAATACGGGCCCAGAACTGTAAAGTTGCTGGCGTTGATAGCACAGTCGTACTTTTTAAACAATGAACATCGTTTGTACTTATGGTATAATGTATATACATGTATACTCCACACCATTAAAAATGCAACTAAAAAATGTCCGTGTCACAGTGACATTATCAAGAAATATTTTTTTTATTCTTAATCAGTTATTAAATATGAATACTAAAGCCATAGTTTAATTTCTTTTTGAATAATTATTTACTTATTTGTAACAATAAAACGCGTTTAACACTTGGAACAAAATTAGTGCTTTTATTGATATAGTTGCGTTTTTAGTGGCGTTAATTATATTAAAACATATCATATGAATAGAAACATATTAGTTCCATGTTATTATCGATGTCAAGTTTTGATAGACACACGAATGTCTAGAACACGTACTTTAAACTCCTTTGAAACAAGAGAAGAATTCATCTTTTAAGTTTGGCTAACATTAGATGATCGTTCAGTTATTGTATGGACGTACTAATGTAGTTTCCTTTGATATATGAGTTTTTTTTCTAATCTCTAATATATTTTTATTTTCCTGTAAGTCCTTAAAGTTGTTTGTTTTTGTATGTTTTTTATGGTTAATGAATGAATAATGTCAATATCACATGGGTATAGCTATTGAAAAGATAAAATATACGTCGATGAATAATTACAGGCATAATATATACTTTTATTACCTCCAATAACTGGAGAGCATAAAGAAATACACATACATATGCAAAATATACACGTACAATCTATGAAAATATTTAGTTCAATTATCAAATGAAACACATAGATATAGAGAAAAGCATTAGTATAATCTTAAAATGAGCAAATAAAGAGATATTAGTTAACCGATATGTAAAACTTGGATCATGACGGAGAACACTCCCTACTGCTGGATATATATGCGTCATTACTACAAAACTGAACATCCAGTGTTTAAATCTTTTCGGAAGGCATCTTAGTCAGAGAGACCGACTTCTTTTCCATATGTTACTGGGACTAATCCCGCCTTAAGCGAGGTAATTTCGCCAACTTCACAATCTCTGAATTAGGTGCGAGTACTGGTAGGTAACACAGGAATCTGTTATCAAGAGTGATTAATTCATACTTTAATAACTTGTTTCACAACGAATGTATAATACCGGATACCCTGAAGTGACATCCGACACATTTTGGTCAAGTTTTTTTTGTTTATTTGCTTTTTAGCGAAATACTGTTTCGTTTTACCCAATAACATTCCGTATTCGCGGAACGTTCGTTTTTAGGAAATAAAACAGCAATTATAAAAAATATGATATTTACTGAACATGCGAAAATTTACCCATCATATAATCGCATTGTTTAATTAGTTTGTTATCAACTGAAAAACTACTATAAAGCAAGTTGTAAAATAAATTATGAACACAAATTTAATTGTAGTTAACAATATTGTTATCGTTGATATATTCAACAATTAAGATACCGTAAGTACCTGTAGTTTTACTATACATGTATATAGATCAACTATTGACCATGTATGTAGTAGTAATCTTTATTTACATCTCATCATTGTACATACATTAATTACAATAATCACAGAATACAGTAGCAATTTAAAAATACAATACCACTCCTTAGTGGAGTTATAAGAGATGACATAAGAATCCTATCACAAACATTCTTATCATTATTACAATATATATATATATAACATTATTATTATTAGTTTATTAACGTCTCATCATATATATACATGTATACAAAACAGTATCAATTACATAGGATAAAATATGCCATTCTAGTAAGAATTATAAGAGACGGACAATACATTGCACAATAAAACATCCATATCACTATATATAAGATAATTAGAATCATAGTATCACTATTATATATATTGAAACATGTGATGAAACTACACGTGTATATAACAATAAAATTTCATCGACTGAGACACATTTGCTAATCCCTTAGTAGAAAATAAATAAATATATAGAATGATAAAACATTACTACTATGTGAAATACAAGAAAAAATGATATTGTCTCATATTGTTTATAAATGGATGTTTGAGATCAATAAATGTGATTAGCAAATGTGTCTCTGTGGACACAAAATATTGGAACAACGATAACAAAAGATTATTACATCACTTACATATTAAAAGTAACTACTTACATGTTAAAAATTGTCGCCTTTAAATTATCAAAAAACAGGTATTTGGCACTAATCCTTATCATATTAGGGTCGGAAAACAACAATACACATTTAACCATTTCCGACATTGACATGAATAAATTATTGCACTGGATTGCACTTTGAAACATTGCATGTCTCAGAACGCTGAAAGAAACACTTAAGCAGGGTTAATCCATGTGATATAAAGCGTATTTATCAATACATTGTCAAATAAAAACAATCACTATCTACGATGTATAACAAGTTATAATTACAAAACAGGTTTTGGCACAACTACGTATCATGTTTGGGTTTGAAAACAAGAAACAATGTTTATCAGAATCTGACAAATGATAAAAAAAAATATTACATGTATTAGCTTTTGTGACCAGCTCTTGTCTTACGTATGTAACTTCATTTGAATTTGTTTACTAAATCGAAATCACTGTTACTATGTTAACATGTATATTTTGTTCATTAAAATAATATACTGTTGCCATGATAATTGTTTTTTTTGTACTAATATTTATCAAAACTAATGCAGAGGAGTTATATCTTTTATTGGATTCTTCTTACTAAAATCTGCCACTTGGCCAAAATTCCCGTTTTGGTACACATTTTTAAAACGCCTTGTTTCAGTATTTTAATTAAAATATATATACGAGTGTATGCAGTCCGTTAGTTTTTTTGTGCAAGAATCAATAAAACCGAACGATGTAAACGACGTACTATATAATTTTAAAGTGTAAAAAATACCATTTTCCTCTTTAAATATTTTCACATTTAATCAATACCGATTGACAGAGAAATGATTATGGTTTTATTTTCGCCTATATATTCTGTATATTATATATAGCACTGGTAACTGTTTTAAAGTTAAAAAAATACCATTTTACTTTAATTTCAAATAAAAGGTAAACTATTTGAATGAATAGGGAATATTGAAAGATTACAAAACGCATTTATTTGATATCTTTAACTGATAAAAAGTTATACTAATTTGAAGCTTAAATCCTTCATATTTCTATATAGACATTTTTGCGCAGTATCGATTATCGGATGATGAGAATTCTGCCACATGAATTTTGTAAATGTCGTAAAATGTGATGAAAAATATATATTCTGTTTATAGACACGAGATAACTTGTAAAGAAGGAAAATCAAATTCTGAGCAATATTCTTTGTATACAGCAACGAAAATCCAACAAAATAAAGCTACCCAATGTCAAACAGTGAATTTAATTTGTAATTTTGTCGCCCTTCTCATATGGCTTTGCGGACAGGTCGCTTTAAATTCTTCCAAAGTCTAGAACGATTCGTTTTATTATCCAAACGGTAAAAAATCAATAATATATTCAAACAATTTAACTTTTAAAAGGCTTCTATTTATCTAGCATTGGTGTAAAATGATAAAAATAGGCGGGAAAAGTCAAGATTTCTAATGTAAACTTATACAAGAAATTAATAGTACTAACACGTTGTAATCATACTGACAACAAAAAGTTTGCCAAACAATAATATTTTACTTAATTGTAAAACATTTTTGCTCATGCATAATTGAGAGCGGGGATGTATAGAATGTGATACAACAAACACAGTCAGTCAGTATCGGTCCGGAGTGGTCGAGCACCTAACATCTGATCCGAAGGTCGTGAGTTCGACTCCCAATTTTGGCATGCTTTGAACCGCGGACTTCACCATCCTTGACTTACGCGCGTACAAAGGAAACAGTCAACGAGAGTGATTAAAACAAGTACAATGAATAGATTTAAACATCATTCAATATGCGCACGTTTATCAAATCCGAGAATAATGCAATATTTCAGTAGGAAATTTCGAATTTTCCTCAAATGCCTTATGTTTTATGAAGTGTTGTTTTCCCGAAGGTCTGTGTGCGAGGCACTGTCTTATTTATGTATGTGGCGTTCCATGTAGCAACTTATGATCTCTTTTTTAATTTGTATTTCCAAATCCACTCATTTATTTTAAAATGCACAGTGTTACACGCGAGCGTCTTTTTTGCGGTTTTAAAATCATGTTCCTGCATTGATTGATAAAAAACGTTTGTGAACGTATTGCTTAAGAATGACTCACATCGTAGCTTGCTTCTTCCTTCCCCTTTTGTAACTTTGAGAAACTTGATAACACTAACACTATATGGTGTACTTACACAGAGTGCAGAGTGTAGATGTAGACCTGACACTGTATGGTGTACTTACACAGAGTGCAGAGTGTAGATGTAGACCTGACACTATATGGTGTACTTACACAGAGTGCAGAGTGTAGATGTAGACCTGACACTGTATGGTGTACTTACACAGAGTGCAGAGTGTAGATGTAGACCTGACACTATATGGTGTACTTACACAGAGTGCAGAGTGTAGATGTAGACCTGACACTATATGGTGTACTTACACAGAGTGCAGAGTGTAGATGTAGACCTGACACTATATGGTGTACTTACACAGAGTGCAGAGTGTAGATGTAGACCTGACACTATATGGTGTACTTACACAGAGTGCAGAGTGTAGATGTAGACCTGACACTATATGGTGTACTTACACAGAGTGCAGAGTGTAGATGTAGACCTGACACTATATGGTGTACTTACACAGAGTGCAGAGTGTAGATGTAGACCTGACACTATATGGTGTACTTACACAGAGTGCAGAGTGTAGATGTAGACCTGACACTATATGGTGTACTTACACAGAGTGCAGAGTGTAGATGTAGACCTGAGACTATATGGTGTACTTACACAGAGTGCAGAGTGTAGATGTAGACCTGACACTATATGGTGTACTTACACAGAGTGCAGAGTGTAGATGTAGACATATATAGCATTATCTCATGCATCAGTTTAATTGCTTTTAATATTTGTTCACGACACGTTTGTCTGTCTGAAAGATAATATTTAATTATTCTTGTTACCATCTCAAATTATCATGAACTAAGTCCTGAAGCTTGAAGTTGTTAATGTAAAATGGAGTGGGCCACAACGTCAAATGCTTTCTGTAAATCTAAAAGAATCATGTCAACGAAGTTAACGTTGTCCATTTCAAGTTTAATATAATAGGTTAAATGGATTAAAAAGGTATCAGTTGAGAAACAACTTCTTCTAAATCCAGACTGAACTTCATAAAATAATTCAGTATCTTTAACATAAGGTTCAATTTGGTCATAGACAATCGTTCACTTTTTAAAACAAAATGGTTAAAATAGAAACAACATAATAGTATAATAGTAGCATCAATCTTTACACTAATGTTAGCATGAGATGATGACACACCCGTCTTGGATACCCATCCAAGATCTTTAAGAGTTTTCCATAAATATTTAGAATCAGTCTTAATTTGTTCAAGAGAATCAGTAAAATATATCTGCATCAACTGCATACTGTACTTTATTTCTTAATGATTTCAATATATAAAGATTATAATAGTATTGTCCATTTTATAATAACGAAAAGCACTGTAAGAATTGCAAAACATCAGAATTTATCCTCGGTTTAGTTCTTTATTTGATTCTCAACTGTTTTATAGGTGCAAAAATAGACATAAACAACATTTCAAAATGTATCCCAGCTACAGAGACTTTGGCACTGAGCACTACAGAAGACCATTCAACAGATAAAATATTTGCTTGAAAAATCATCTTTGTTATATTTTTTAGGAACATAAAGTGACAAAGTTTTAACATTATGCTTAGCAATTTGATGTATTGAAATATTTCTGGTACAATTTATCAAACAGTGACAACTAAAGGAAGTACAGTAAAACCTCAGTAATACGACCACCTTGGTGACCCTTGAAAATGGTCTTGTTATTGAGGTGGTTTTAATATTGAGGTTTAATTTTGAGCGAAATGTTGAAATGGACTGAAACATGTGTTCTTAATGTTGAGGTGGTCTTATCATTGAGATGGTCTTAACGTGAGGTTGTACTGCATTAATAACATCTAACAGAGATTTTGTCTCTGTCTGAAACTTAGATAAGGTCAATAGCAGTTGAATTTCTATTACATATTCTTGTAAAATCATTATGTAAATGAAATATTGTAGTAACAAACAATAGGCACCTATGAAGGAGATATTTATAAATGAACAAAGACGTATCATATAAATGTTATTCCAACAACATATCTGTAGCAATTCACGGAAGATAAATGTATTATAAAATCAAACCAAACACGTACTTTGTGTTTAAATGGTTGCGTCATCACGAGTTTATGGATTAAGGTGGAACAGCAGACATTCATTAAATTTTATGTCGGGTTGTGATAACTAACAACAAAATTAAGAGCAAATTAAAATACATTTGGTGTTAGGGGCCTTGGTCCATCGGTGGCACATGTGGTTTGTTTTCTTAAGATTCGTCAACATCGCTCAACTCTAAAGTGGGAAGAGCGTTTGACGTCGAATTTGTTTAATTAAATCAGATAAGCTGCGCCTCAGCTTGTTCGAGACCCTAACAGCAATCTAGTCCTGCCATCACATTGATATTGTGCACAGGGAGCAACCAAGTGCCAATATTCCGGGCTGTAATATGAAGTTAGCATTTCTTTCATTGTCCTTATAATTTATGTTGTCTCAATAATTTCCAAACAAGCCTCGTCCATATGGGAAATAAACAGTTTAAACATGCGCTAGTGTTATTCAAATAGTTGTTGCTAAAAAAATATATCCTGTTCAGACTTCTTAGAAAACAAACTTGCTTTATATCTCGATATATAGAAATTGCTTAAACTCACAATCCAAAAGTACACGCTTTCTCGCCATCTGCCACGCTGCTCCTTATTGTAATAATGATTATTGCTACTTTGTTGAAAACTCTTTTCAGTGTTCAATATGCAAATAAAGCATCTATCTATGTGCTGTTGATAGATAGACTTATTTTGGCACTAGATCACTTACAATAGTCTACACAGTACATACAATGCAGTTTAAAATACAATGATTATAATTATAAATATTACAAAGCTTAGGTGAAATAAAAGGAAATCATACTAACTAATGACAATAGTTACAATAAATACATGTACAAAAAATAACACAAGTTTAAGAAATTGATACAACAAGGTAACAATAAGAAACTTTGCCAACAGCATAGCCATTTAAGAATACAATATATTGAGCTTATACAAAGGATAACCAATAAAAGCTGCTGAAGAGGACTTATTTCCAATAGGGTCCTTTAAAACTTTATGATATAAAACAATATAAAGATATAACATGGCTACACATATTAACTTAATGTTATGGTAAGATTCTTATAAAGTTAATTATACATATATTGATGTTGTTACTAAACTGAGACAAATATTTAAAAATAGATAAATAAATAATATGTAAAATATCTTTATATATGTCATAATAAGAATCACAGCACACTGATAGTAAAACAGGGTTTTACAACAGTTTTATCACAGATTCAATTTTAATTTAACTTCACAGCTCATCAAATCTATTGTGTTGTTTTGAAGTATACCTATAATTTCCTGTTGTAATGTATGTGTGTGTGTATTGCATATTCCCATAGGCCTTAGTCCTACTGAAATGGAAAATAAACTTCTTGTGTACTGTGTATAATCCGTAAAATGTATTTTTTTCAAGGTTTTTGTTGTATGTTTTACGTATCGGTGATCGTTATACGTTTTCGTACTGTAACAACAAAATATGCCATTTTAAATAATATAATAATACCATTAAATAAACATTATTCACGCATTTCAGGGAATATGTTTTGTATATATTTCCAATTTATTTAAACCAAACTATTTTATAAAAGGCAGCCTTTTCTCATACCAGTGCAGGTTTAATACATCGAATCAAACCTGTATGCTAAGAAAACCTTTTTTTGAATTACATCAATCGAAGTTATGACAAAGGCCTTAAACATCATACGCTAGTGATTATATTATGTTAAGTACCAGTGATTATATGTTAAGTGTGTATGTTATAGACATTTCCTTTCTTATTGACTAACGCTTCATTGAAATATCGCACATATTTGCACAGAGCAGAAGATATATTTTATCACCAACGCAGTCCATTTTGATCGATTTTAGCGACTCAACCTGCAAATGTTTCAGTAAATATTTAAACTCGAGTAATTTTAAATTTAAATCAAATATGCCATTATCTAATATAAAATGATATTATTAATAAATATAGTTTTTAAATAATCAATTAAGAGCGTATAAACGTTTTTAGCTGACAAGTGTATTTGTATCAATGAGGCGTCTTTCAATGCGCACATTTTATGCATTACCTAAACTTGACTAGCGATAAGGTAATTTACATAGTTTTTATAAAGTGGTTTTAACGATAAAAGAAATACCCTATTCATCCAAATCATGGTTTATTCAAAATCGCATATTCGAATATTTTCTAATTGAAAATACGCTGTGCTTTAAGTGCGTCATATATCTACAGTATAGTGCAACACTGCTGTATCATTACTCTAGCTATGAGACAGATACAGCAGACTTGTGATGTGGTTATATTGTTGCAGTACTTATTTGATAGCTTTTCATCATTCATGAGAAGTCTCAGTCGCTAATTTATTACAAACACATAACTGTCATGATAAACTCCCAACAAACTCGCTGAAGTACACGTAGATACGAAATGACAAAACAGACAATTATAGGCTAACAGTCGATTCTTGTTTTTTATCTAAGAGTATGCAGACCTTTAAATGCTATTTTATATTGACGTACATGTTAGATTTGTGCTTTGTATGCTAAATATTTTATCACTCTTCCAAAATAAATTCTAAAATACTTCTAATCGTATAATTCATTAAGTTGATCTCGTGAATTCATGAAGCAGAAATGTCACTACCAGGTTTTTGTACATGGTGCATATTCTTCTGTCAAAACCATTTGTTATCCTGATTGTAGTAAGGATGATTCGCCAATATGTAGTTTTATACAACAATTTGTAAAAAAAAACCAGTTTCAAATGAATTAAAATATTGCTTATGTCTAATTTTTAGGGAATTTCATTCCAAACTTTTAAATAAGTATTGTGCGTACGTGACATTTTACACGTTAAAACTGCAGCTGTTTCAGATCGTAGTTCATTTCAATTCTTGTGAGATTTTTGTATAAACTTACAAAAATGTTCTGGGGCAAGGGTATTAACAGCTTATTGTAAATGGAAGACATGATAACACCAGGAACATGTTGTGTGGGGGTGAAGTTTTAGTGGTAGTTGAAGGATTGACCTTGCTGAACGATTTTACAATTTTGAAACTTTGTATATATTTGTTTAGCTACCCTCACTCCAAATTATTATGGAAGAATCAAATAGTGTTAAGATATATGCATTGTAGTATACATTTTTCAATTCATGTGTTAAGTAGTTTGAAATATTTCTCAGTAAACTTATTTTATTCGTAACTTTTATGCATAAATCATTGATATGTTCATTCCACTGCAAATAATTATCAATGGCTAAGCCCAATGATTTTGTTTATTTACATTTTCTATGTGGGAGTTTGCAGTTGAAATTCTGAATATTTATCAAATCCATTTATAAATCACTGTTCTATATTATGAGAGAGAGAATAAGTAGCTACAGGGAACGCCACATACATAAGACAGTGCCTCCCCACACAGACCTCCAGGAAAACAACAATCCATAAAACATAAGGCACTTGAGGAGGTTAATGGATGCATTAGTTAAGGAACAGAGGCACAAGGAATGGCCTGGCAAGCTATTAGGAATAGCTAGGAGAATCAATGTGGACAGTGAAGGAGGGGGTGAAATTAATGGATGGAAAAGTCAAGACGGCTGGCAGCAATAGGCCGAAACTGGACAGGAAATAATGTGAACACTATATAAAGTGACAGAATTGCACAGGGGAAAGGGAAATTTAACATGCATTCAAAACACTAACAGAAATTATAACCATACAGCGAGTTACAGCATTGGAACTGTCAGTAAAAAGATTGTTGTGTATCAAAACAGAACAAAAACAGAGCATAGAGTTTATGTTTGACTTCATCGTCATTAACATCATCATGTGATGTGGAAAAATAACATATATACAAATCATACCATTATATATCATAAATATCAGAAGCCATATGATACACAGTCATAATATCTGCATACACATTAGTCTGTACATTTTGACAACACATGGGCAGGTCATTAAATTAATTAATCAAAACAGATCCGCGAGGGACGCCTGCTAATGCAATAGATGTGTTGGATTTATATTGACAGTTTATTTTTTGAAGTTTATTTACTTTAATTTCATGAAATTGACAAATCTTCACATATTGTTGTCTTCAATCAATGTCTGATTTTAATAGAGATCAACTGCATTGTCACTAACATGATACAAACCTAGATTGCAAAGTCGTATTTCGTGATGTATGAGGTAAAATGATTTTTAAACTCAAGAAAAAAACCCACTTACGATCGTTTCTATTATAAACTTCTGAGCCGTTCGGCACGATTGTGATTTTCTTAAACCAGATTGTGTGTCATGTAAAATATTTGTTTCCCTTAAGCACTAGGTGCAATTGATTTGCAATATGTCTTTCAAATATTATTTTAATTGAATTGTTTAAAATTGAGATTGGTGTATTGTCGCTCATATCTTCTTTTGACCCTCTTTTTGTAAATTGGTAATACATAAGATCTTTTTAGTATATACGAAAGTACACCAGCTTCAATACTATTGTTGATAATGCTTGTTATTGCAATTACAATTTGATCAGTATGTGATTTTAAAATATTTGGACATATTCCATCTCCACCAGTTGCCGTTTTACGGTTAAGGTTATCTATGACGTATTTAACCTTTAGAATGGTTATACGTGCTCTATATTAAAGAATCTAGTTTTCGATTTACTATCTAAGTGGTGTTTTAAATTAGCGAAAGGATCTCTTATTAAATCCTGATTTATTTAAAAGCTTGAAATATTTATGAAATGATCATTAAATGCACTGAGATTCCCTTGTATGTCAGTGATTACTTGGTCACCAAGCTATATATATTTGTTGGTAGGGCTATATTGTTAGTTGTTCAGCATTTGTGACGTGTTTTATATAACGGTTCAATGTGGTATATATATTTGTTGGTAGGGCTATATTGTTAGTTGTTCAGCATTTGTGACGTGTTTTATATAACGGTTCAATGTGGTATATATATTTGTTGGTAGGGTTATATTGTTAGTTGTTCAGCATTTGTGACGTGTTTTATATAACGGTTCAATGTGGTATATATATGTGTTGGTAGGGTTATATTGTTAGTTGTTCAGCATTTGTGACGTGTTTTATATAACGGTTCAATGTGGTATATATATCTGTTGGTAGGGTTATATTGTTAGTTGTTCAGCATTTGTGACGTGTTTTATATAACGGTTCAATGTGGTATATATATCTGTTGGTAGGGTTATATTGTTAGTTGTTCAGCATTTGTGACGTGTTTTATATAACGGTTCAATGTGGTATATATATCTGTTGGTAGGGTTATATTGTTAGTTGTTCAGCATTTGTGACGTGTTTTATATAATGGTTCAATGTGGTTTATATATCTGTTGGTAGGGTTATATTGTTAGTTGTTCAGCATTTGTGACGTGTTTTATATAACGGTTCAATGTGGTATATATATCTGTTGGTAGGGCTATATTGTTAGTTGTTCAGCATTTGTGACGTGTTTTATATAACGGTTCAATGTGGTATATATATCTGTTGGTGGAGTTATATTGTTAGTTGTTCAGCATTTGTGACGTGTTTTATATAACGGTTCAATGTGGTATATATATCTGTTGGTGGGGTTATATTGTAGGTTGTTCAGCATTTGTGACGTGTTTTTTATAACGGTTCAATGTGGTATATATATCTGTTGGTGGGGTTATATTGTTAGTTGTTCAGCATTTGTGACGTGTTTTATATAACGGTTCAATGTGGTATATATATCTGTTGGTAGGGTTATATTGTTAGTTGTTCAGCATTTGTGACGTGTTTTATATAACGGTTCAATGTGGTATATATATCTGTTGGTAGGGTTATATTGTTAGTTGTTCAGCATTTGTGACGTGTTTTATATAACGGTCCAATGTCTCCTTCCAATGTGTTTTATTTTTAACATCATTATCAAAGTATTCACATTTAGATTTTTCAATAAAATGCACTGTTTTGTTGTTCCATAATTTATAGTTAGACCAATCTGTTTTTCCATGGTCATAACCCTGTTGCTATCTTGCATGTTTATTTCAACATTATACTACACAAGTTGATATCCTCGTCTGATTCGTTTCGCTTCGTATAGTATATTTCAACCCTTTTTTGAAATTTATCAAGAAATGCTAAATAGTTTACATACTGTGATAGGTGCGAATATTTCGCAAATTTCTGAAGACTTTCAATTCAAATATCAAATTTATTTACAAATATATTTATTAATAAGTTAAGGCTGAGTCTTTCAAATTGATCCTGATTTTTACTAGATCAATTTAGTCATACATATAATCATTCAATCCCGCAACAAAAGTTTTAAACACCTCTACAACGTTGATTTGAAGAATGAAAGTATTTCCGCGGTTGGAAAGTACTGCATAAAGTATTCACTTGCTTTTAGAATTCGACAAACAGTTTAACTTGATCTAGATAAGTTGACCAATTGTGAACACGGGGTCAATACCATGTGTAAAACAGGGTCATGTTTGGAGAGAAACCAAAAAAGGTTGGAATTCAGCCTTGTCATCGATCATGGTTACCTGAACCGAAATAATGATAAAAAGACATCGAACTGAAAAATACTACAACTGTATATTATACAATACACTTATTAAAGTATTTAGCACAGGATACATAATATACTTGTAGAGATATAGGATTTTTTATCTCATTGTAAAATAAAGGATAAATAAAAAGTACTTCATCTCACACAGTTGTGGATAAAAATATTACAAGATTCATAGATACAGGTCGAAGCCTACACAAGTGCACACACCAGACAGTCTAGGTTCACATATGAGACAGCCTAGTTGTACATACCAGACAGTCTAGGTTCACATATGAGACAGCCTAGTTGCACATACCAGACAGTCTAGGTTCACATATGAGACAGCCTAGTTGCACACACCAGACAGTCTAGGTTCACATATGAGACAGCCTAGTTGTACACACCAGACAGTCTAGGTTCACATATTAGACAGCCTAGTGGCACATACCAGACAGTCTAGGTTCACATATGAGACAGCCTAGTTGCACACACCAGACAGTCTATGTTCAGATATGAGACAGCCTAGTTGCACACACCAGACAGTCTATGTTCACATATGAGACAGCCTAGTTGCACACACCAGACAGTCTATGTTCACATATGAGACAGCCTTGTTGTACATACCAGACAGTCTAGGTTCACATATGAGACAGCCTAGTTGCACACACCAGACAGTCTAGGTTCACATATGAGACAGCCTAGTTGCACATACCAGACAGTCTAGGTTCACATATGAGACAGCCTAGTTGTACATACCAGACAGTCTAGGTTCACATATGAGACAGCCTAGTTGCACATACCAGACAGTCTAGGTTCACATATGAGACAGCCTAGTTGCACACACCAGACAGTCTATGTTCACATATGAGACAGCCTAGTTGCACACACCAGACAGTCTAGGTTCACATATGAGACAGCCTAGTTGCACACATCAGACAGTCTAGGTTCACATATGAGACAGCCTAGTTGCACACATCAGACAGTCTAGGTTCACATATGAGACAGCCTAGTTGTACATACCAGACAGTCTAGGTTCACATATGAGACAGCCTAGTTGAACACATCAGACAGTCTAGGTTCACATATGAGACAGCCTAGTTGTACATACCAGACAGTCTAGGTTCACATATGAGACAGCCTAGTTGCACATACCAGACAGTCTAGGTTCACATATGAGACAGCCTAGTTGAACACATCAGACAGTCTAGGTTCACATATGAGACAGCCTAGTTGTACATACCAGACAGTCTAGGTTCAGATATGAGACAGCCTAGTTGCACACACCAGACAGTCTAGGTTCAGATATGAGACAGCCTAGTTGCACATACCAGACAGTCTATGTTCACATATGAAACAGCCTAGTTGCACATACCAGACAGTCTAGGTTCAGATATGAGACAGCCTAGTGGCACATACCAGACATTCTAGGTTCACATATGAGACAGCCTAGTTGAACACATCAGACAGTCTAGGTTCACATATGAGACAGCCTAGTTGTACATACCAGACAGTCTAGGTTCACATATGAGACAGCCTAGTTGCACACACCAGACAGTCTAGGTTCAGATATGAGACAGCCTAGTTGCACATATCAGACAGTCTATGTTCACATATGAGACAGCCTAGTTGCACATACCAGACAGTCTAGGTTCAGATATGAGACAGCCTAGTGGCACATACCAGACAGTCTATGTTCACATATGAGACAGCCTAGTTGCACACACCAGACAGTCTAGGTTCACATATGAGACAGCCTAGTTGTACATACCAGACAGTCTAGGTTCACATATGAGACAGCCTAGTTGCACATACCAGACATTCTAGGTTCACATATGAGACAGCCTAGTTGCACATACCAGACATTCTAGGTTCACATATGAGACAGCCTAGTTGTACATACCAGACATTCTAGGTTCACATATGAGACAGCCTAGTTGTACATACCAGACAGTCTAGGTTCACATATGAGACAGCCTAGTTGCACATACCAGACATTCTAGGTTCACATATGAGACAGCCTAGTTGCACACACCAGACAGTCTAGGTTCACATATGAGACAGCCTAGTTGCACATACCAGACAGTCAAGGTTCACATATGAGACAGCATAGTTGCACACACCAGACAGTCTAGGTTCACATATGAGACAGCCTAGTTGCACACACCAGACAGTCTAGGTTCACATATGAGACAGCCTAGTTGCACATACCAGACATTCTAGGTTCACATATGAGACAGCCTAGTTGCACATACCAGACAGTCTAGGTTCACATATGAGACAGCCTAGTTGCATACACCAGACAGTCTAGGTTCACATATGAGACAGCCTAGTTGCACATACCAGACAGTCTATGTTCACATATGAGACAGCCTAGTTGCACATACCATACAGTCTAGGTTCACATATGAGACAGCCTAGTTGCACATACCAGACAGTCTAGGTTCACATATGAGACAGCCTAGTTGCACATACCATACAGTCTAGGTTCACATATGAGACAGCCTAGTTGCACACACCAGACAGTCTAGGTTCACATATGAGACAGCCTAGTTGCACATACCAGACAGTCTAGGTTCACATATGAGACAGCCTAGTTGTACATACCAGACAGTCTAGGTTCACATATGAGACAGCCTAGTTGCACATACCAGACAGTCTAGGTTCACATATGAGACAGCCTAGTTGTACATACCAGACATTCTAGGTTCACATATGAGACAGCCTAGTTGAACACATCAGACAGTCTAGGTTCACATATGAGACAGCCTAGTTGTACACACCAGACAGTCTAGGTTCACATATGAGACAGCCTAGTTGCATACACCAGACAGTCTATGTTCACATATGAGACAGCCTAGTTGCACATACCAGACAGTCTATGTTCACATATGAGACAGCCTAGTTGCACATACCATACAGTCTAGGTTCACATATGAGACAGCCTAGTTGCACATACCAGACAGTCTAGGTTCACATATGAGACAGCCTAGTTGCACATACCATACAGTCTAGGTTCACATATGAGACAGCCTAGTTGCACACACCAGACAGTCTAGGTTCACATATGAGACAGCCTAGTTGCACATACCAGACAGTCTAGGTTCACATATGAGACAGCCTAATTGCACATACCAGACAGTCTAGGTTCACATATGAGACAGCCTAGTTGTACATACCAGACAGTCTAGGTTCACATATGAGACAGCCTAGTTGCACACACCATACAGTCTAGGTTCACATATGAGACAGCCTAGTTGCACACACCAGACAGTCTAGGTTCACATATGAGACAGCCTAGTTGCACACACCATACAGTCTAGGTTCACATATGAGACAGCCTAGTTGCACATACCAGACAGTCTAGGTTCACATATGAGACAGCCTAGTTGTACATACCAGACAGTCTAGGTTCACATATGAGACAGCCTAGTTGCACACACCATACAGTCTAGGTTCACATATGAGACAGCCTAGTTGCACACACCAGACAGTCTAGGTTCACATATGAGACAGCCTAGTTGCACACACCATACAGTCTAGGTTCACATATGAGACAGCCTAGTTGCACATACCAGACAGTCTAGGTTCACATATGAGACAGCCTAGTTGTACATACCAGACATTCTAGGTTCACATATGAGACAGCCTAGTTGCACATACCAGACAGTCTAGGTTCACATATGAGACAGCCTAGTTGCACATACCAGACGGTCTAGGTTCACATATGAGACAGCCTAGTTGTACATACCAGACAGTCTAGGTTCACATATGAGACAGCCTAGTTGTACATACCAGACAGTCTAGGTTCACATATGAGACAGCCTAGTTGCATACTCCATACAGTCTAGGTTCTCATATGAGACAGTCTAGTTGTATACACCAGACAGTCTAGGTTCACATATGAGACAGTCTAGTTGCACATACCAGACAGTCTAGGTTCACATATGAGACAGTATAGAATCACATATGAGTCAGTCTAGAGTCACATATGAGTCAGTCAAGTTTCACATATGAGTCAGTCTAGAGTCACATATGAGTCAGTCAAGTTTCACATATGAGTCAGTCTAGAGTCACATATGAGTCAGTCAAGTTTCACATATTAGACAGTCTAGTTTTAAATATTAGACATTCTAGTTTCACATATCAGACAGTCTAGTTTCAGTTATCAGACAGTCTACGTTTATATATGAGACAGTCTATTTTCTCATATCAGACAGTCTAGTTTTACATATGAGATAGTCCAGAGTGAAATATCAGACATTTTAGATTAGCAGAACAGAAGTAACCGCATTTCGATCCATTGTATTGCGTGACCCTTGTAATATAAACTCTACTTATGCATTCCGCTATATTGACATCAACATTCGATGTATGCAGCAAAGTAAATAAAGTAACCATATATCTGCCACGTGTAGATACTTCATACCCTGTTCACGTCACATTCACGTGCGAATGGTTTAATAATCAGTCTAGCATAATGAATAACGTGAACTGAACTTCTATATAGAGCAGAAACATATAATTAACTGTTTTATATAATCGGTCACAAACAATCGGTAGCAAGTTTACAAGTTCATTTTACTAAGCTCAGTTCATGTATACATGAAAGCATGAGAATGAAAATCTTACAGTAGTAATTAATACAACAAAGCATATTATATAATATCAGTGAGATTTCAAGAGAAACAGAGAAAATACTAGTAGTCAATATAAATAGACGCAACTTTATGATGTTACAGAGTTGTGTATATGTTACTATAATTTATAGAATAAGAAGACACACATATTTTCAAAAGACACGATAAATGTTATATATGCAATGAACAGTGACAAAATATAGTACTAAATTTAATATGAGTTTGTCTATTTGAAGGAACATATAATTTCTTTGATGAAAATGCAAAGTTTTTTTAATGAAGCTGTTTTTTCTGGCGATATGTTCATCAACAATTTGAACTGGAACGTGTTTGGTCGTATAAAGTATTTGTAGCAAAGTTTGTATCATGTGTGAGCCGTAGACTCATCAAAAGAGCAGTATGTTTGCTAATCAGATTTGCTATGATCTGATCATAGTAAACTTAGATGTCATACACCCATTTTAAGCAGTATGCATTTAGTTCCCGTTTTTCTATTTCAGTATTTATTATTGTCTAAAGGTAACTTTAAGTCAAAATTAGCAACTATATTTTAGTATATTTCGTATTTCAGTATTCTATTATTGTCTCAATGTAACTTTAAGTCAAAATTAGCAACTATATTTCAGTATATTTCCTATTTCAGTATTCTTTTATTGTCTAAAGGTAACTTTAAGTCAAAATTAGCAACTATATTTCAGTATATTTCCTATTTCAGTATTCTTTTATTGTCTTAATGTAACTTTAAGTCAAAATTAGCAACTATATTTTAGTATATTTCCTATTTCAGTATTCTATTATTGTCTTAAGGTAACTTTAAGTCAAGATTAGCAACTATATTTCAGTATATTTCCTATTTCAGTATTCTTTTATTGTCTTAAGGTAACTTTAAGTCAAAATTAGCAACTACATTTCAGTCTATTTCCTATTTCAGTATTCTATTATTGTCTTAATGTAACTTTAAGTCAGTATTAGCAACTATATTTTCAGTATTAAAGTGTTTGATTTTGTACATACGTGCATAAAGTGATTGTTATAATAAAGTCTCTTGTAACTCCAGTATGGAGTAACAATGTACTTTTCTTGTCATAATATACATTGTATGCATTATACAATTGTACATTGATGAGACTTAAATAAATAAATAAATACGAACTTAGGAATTAGGCAGAACAAGTAATACATACATAAATGTTTTTATCACATATTTAGTGTTAAATTGTGAAAAATGAAGTTCCGTTCACTTCCATTTACATAATCTCCATGAGTGGGATATTGTATTGACTTACTTAAATAAAACATTTCAGAACGAATTCTCGTTCATTTTCGTTAGATTTCCTAAATCGAAATAAGTTGTAAAAGGAATAAAGTAAAGTACCAAAGCCGATCAACGTCAAGTAACGATGTTAAGATACACATTAGTTTTTTAGAGACACCCTATTAAAAAATCTACCACTTTTAAAAACAAATTTAGGCCAAAATGAATTGTGGGAAAGTAAATTTAAACTATTGAATATTTATTTAGTATTTCGAAATTGTGATTTATAAGGGTCCAAAGTAAAAATTCTACCTCTAGGCCAAAATAAATTGTGGGAAAGTAACTTTAAACTATTGAATATTTATTTAGTATTTCGAAATTGTGATTTATAAGGGTTCAAAGTAAAAAATCTACCACTTTAAAAATCACATTTAGGTCAAAATAAATTGTGGGAAAGTAACTATTGAATATTTATTTGGTATTTCGAAAATATGGTTGCTAAGGGTCCAGGCCAAGTTGTCCTCGTTAGTTCAACAAGCGCACTTGTTATCAAACATCAAGCATTGGTGGCATGTCACTATACTATACCTAATGTTGACTCTCTGATTATCGCTTTGATAAATTTAAGTTCGAAAATAGTTCACCGACAAAATGTGCAGACTGATTACATATCATATGGGACAACAGACATTGTATATTACTATGGTAACAGTGGCGATTTTACAGAAAGTTTACCTGCTGAGATTGCTTTTATCTATGACAGTTAATTGTATAAAACTGTTTAACCATTTAGTTTTGTTAAAATATAACCAAAGCTCGACTAGATTGGTTTAAATGTTGTTTGGCCAAATAATGAGCCAATCAAATTCATTGCAATTACAGGTTACCTCAGGTTAAAGTTAGCATTTTTTATACTTAGTAGTTACAGTAGTTCCGGATGTATTCTGACACTATCGTAAGTAGTGCTGTTTGTATATTTCTATATTGTTGTGGTCACATGAAGATTGCATGCTTGGGAATATTGATATTTCCTAGAACTTCATGAACAATGAGACTATAATTATACACAATGGCGTCGTGATATGTTACTACAATGTGTTATTCTTAAAGGATTTCGTTCAGAGTTCGATACAATGTCGTGTAATCTATAATTAATATTTTGAGTCAATATTTGTGTTTTTGTACATGTATCATCGCGTGTCGCGGTGGAATATTTCAACATTGTGATAATCACGGATTAATTATTTTATGAAGTGTTTTGCGGCGACATGGAATAGTTTTAATGATAATTATGAATTAAGACTGTAACCACATTACAATATAAGCATGACAATGTCATGCTTAATATTAAGCCCGGAGAATATCTACAAACAACACGATTCATCGTTGTTTTAACTTTGGAATAACCACATGCGTGTTCTAAGGTTATTTTCCAGATACAACCAGGCAAAGTATCGTTTTGATGTTTTGGCAATGTTTTGACCGCATCGGAGATGTTTGATTAATTCAATAATTTGCATGATAACTCCGGAATGTAAATAATCTTCAAATGTAAGACAAGCCATGTTTTGCTCAGTCCGGATTGTGGCGTTGCTTGCAATCAGTTGTTTGACTTCATCACTGATTGTATTGTTCACTTGTGGTATGATACAAAAAAAGGTTACTTTGTATCATAATCTGTAAGAGCGCTTAGATGATATTTGAGACAATGTAAACAATGAGTCGTCTAGCTGAATGTACTTATTGGTAATGGAATCATATATTCGTAGGTTCAGTAACAGCAGTTGCTATAACAGTAGGTATTACAGCAGCAGCTATAACAACATCAGCAGTACCAGTAACAGCAGTAGCTATAGTAACAATAGCAGTAACAGTAACAGCAGTGGCTATAGCAACAGTAGCAGTAACAGTAGTAGCTATAGCAACAGTAGCAGTAACAGTAACATCAGTAGCTATAACAACCAGCAGCAGTAACAATAACATCAGTAGCTATAGCAACAGCAGCAGTAACAGTAACAGTAGTAGCTATAACAACCAGCAGCAGTAACAGTAACATCAGTAGCTATAGCAACCAGCAGCCGTAACAGTAACATCAGTAGCTATAACAACCAGCAGCAGTAACAGTATCATCAGTTGCTTTAACAACCAGCAACAGTAACAGTAACATCAGTAGCTATAGCAGCAGTAACAGTATCATCAGTAGCTATAACAACCAGCAGCAGTAACAGTAATATCAGTAGCAGTAACAGCAGCAGCAGTAACAGCAGTAGCAGTAACAGCATCTCTTGTTAGCAGTACTTGTAGTATAATGGTTGTAACCTCCTTACAGCTGACATCTTGTACAATGCAGTCACAATCATTTTATAAGATAATGGGACTATAATTATAGCGTTTTAAATAATAATCAAGTCTTGCAGATTTTGGTAATTTATAAAGTAACATAGTTCATTTTCTCTAATCTACTGCCTGTAATAACTGCTTTAATTTCTGTAATTTATATTTTATAAATTTGTACCATTTCATACACGTTTATTACTGACGGAAGTAGCAATATGGCCGCTAATGCCACCAACAGCAGCAGGTTACTGTCATACAAATAGTGTCACTACTCCTAGCCCACACTTGTCAATGTTCGCTGTACTTTAATTGAAAACATGTTAACAATGTGTAAGGACCAATTTAAACTAGTTTATGCTCTTTAATGTGTATCAATAGAAGACGTAACACTGCAATCTTGAATTATAAACAGGGTAGTAAATTATTGTTAAGACTTCCATACCGATCGAACTTATATATGACATTCTTTTAAACTACATTACAACGTCGTCTATGTGTGATTGCTGTCACGTGTTGAGATATCTTTTGGATTGTCTTGTCACCAGGTCAATTTTATATATGAGATAAAAGTGAACTTATATGAATGATTAATTGAACGTACGTGTCAAAATTTCATCAAATTCTAGGAATTTGTTCTGACTGTTTAACTCAACCATTCGAAGAAGGAACCAGGAACATTGTGCAATAACCAACAGTAACCGTTGAGTATTTGTATGCAGTTTGGGATATAAAATTTCTGAATATATATAACGCCCTTTTTCGGGGTATTATGTCCTTAGACACCACTAGATTGTTTGCATACACATTCTACCAGCCCTGGCTACACCCCTGGGAACCTTGGCTATGCTAATATTTTATCTACCCAGACTTGTTGCAAACTTTGAGTATCATGTTTACTGAAAATGATATCTGAGATGCACGTAATTACACGACTTAATATTCAATTTAACCACATTATAAACGAAACCACGTGACCACTCTTCGTAATGAGAAATATGTTCATAGCATTTGGTTTCTCAATACCTTTCACCGTCGTTTATATCTCCGGGTGGAATTTCAAATGAGGTATTATTCTCGACACAGGCTCCTGAATAAATGCTAATCTTTTTCATAAGTGGATTTAATTTGAAAATTTCAACTGATTTTCGATACTTGTGAAAGAAATGCGTCCACTTTTAAAACGCTTATTGCATTGTAGGACGTGTATGTACATGGTATTTTAGTTTTGGTCTTAGGATGATCGGATGTGCTTCTGAAACATTCAGATGCTGGTATCTTTTTGAAATTATATGAAAGTAATACTATGCTCATTTCTTGTTCATTTGTCTAAAACATCAATAAACATGCATTAACAAAGCATGAACTCATAATAGTTCAAAAAGAACTTTCAATAGTATAATCGTTGTACTATTATAATTATACTAGTATTCCAGTTAAGATGTGTTTTTATACACAGAATGTGAAACATAATTCTATTGTTATAATATATTGCATAAATATATTGGTATATTATTAGTTATACAGGTTGTTGACAGGGAATATGGGGGAATATAACCAGTTTGTGTGCCATATAACCCGAGGCGTTAGCCGAGGGTTATATGAATCGCAGACTGGTTATATTCCCCCATATACCCTGTCAACAACCTGTATAACGAATTTATAATACTGCAATTCCATGTTTTCATACGAATTTAGTTAAACAAGCAATGGTTCGATGCCTAGCTCTCTATATCTAATAATTAGATCTGTGTATTTTTGGTGTTTTTGGTTCATAAAATTGTTTAGAGTATTTTAGTTTTGTAAAATATCAGTTATTAAAACGTATTCCTTTAAAAATATATCGGGAATTACTTGTTGTAGATCAAATTTCTTTTATTTCACTCACACGTTATAATGCCTGAAAATTAATTGCATTACCCCGTAAGGTACCTCAATACACATGGTTAAGCGCGCGCTTGCACTCTAATTTTTATTTTCAAGCGTCTGATCTCATGGACTTTATCGAACTGAATTTGGCTCAAACCTTAAAAAATCTATCGTTTTGAATAATAATACTAGCACACATGTACTCTGTTCAATATTTATTGAATCATGTGTGAAAATCAATTGTCAATTTCTAGTAACTTGCGGATATCAAGAGATGAAAGTTTTCGAGTCGAGCTGTCAGCGAAAATTGTCGCGAGGCGCATGAAGGGAAAAACGTCATATACCCTGTCAGCGCCGTGTATATAGATTCCTATACGCGAGCCTTTAACCAATGAAATTACTGGATTTTTCTTTGCAGTATTATAAATATATATATATGAGTGAAACGTTGGGGTGACTTAAAGGGGTCTACTTGTATTTTTTAGAATAGTTTGAGGTTTAAAAGCGACCATCTGAAGATTCTTGTTAAGAATTTAAAAGGCGAATATTAATAGTATTCCAGTTAAGATGTGTTTTTATACACAGAATGTGAAACATAATTCTATTGTTATAATATATTGGTATACAGTAAAACCTCACCTATAAGACCACCTTAAAATTTAGAACACAATTTTCATGTCCATTTTCACTGTTTTGCTATGTATTCAACCTCGATATTGAGACCACCCCGATGAAAAGTAGTACCTAGTAGTATTTATCTCACTACGAAGCGTAGCCACGTGGCTTTATTTATAAGATGATCGCAATTAGAAATAAGTCGTATAAAAAGTGTATTTCTTCTCACTCAACATGTAAGTTATAATACGGTGATATCATATATGGCTTTATAACAATGCTCGATTGTTTGCCGTACTCCGTGTTAATTTCCTTGTATAATGTTTAAGATACTTTTTGAATCTTGAACTATAGTCTACAACACGAGTCTTAGTCAAACAATTATTTGTTTTATCACTTTAAAACATAGTTCCGTATTCCTGAAAGTACAAGTGCATTCAAAATAAATCGGTATTTTAAACATATAATTTTCATCATATATTGCGCATAAATGTTCAGAAGATTTAGCAACTACAGTAGTATTCACATATTTTAAGTCTGTTACATTTTTCTCTGCGATTTATTCATGTAACTCTTCGTTTTAGCTGTTTACGATACTACCTATACCTTCGTGTTAACCCTGTGTCGTAAAACTTCAAACATGATACTTAGTGGATCAAATTCGCTCAAATGTTATCATTTACAGTCTGAAAGCCAATTCATAATTTATGTACAGGTATAACTTTATATTAGGGGTCGATATTTTATTTGTCATTCGAAGTATTTGCACTTTTCATTTATTTAAAGTGAGTGAAACGTTGAGGTGACTTAAAGGGGTCTACTTGTATTTTTTAGAATAGTTTGAGGTTTAAAAGCGACCATCTGAAGATTCTTGTTAAGAATTTAAAAGGCGAATATTACCATGTTAAACCCCTTTGATTTTATTGACTGTTTATCTGTTTCCATTTCAGAGGACCATGTGTGATATGTACCAAGGAATCCTTTACAATTATGTCTACTGTTGTGACGGAAATACACGTTAATATGAAGGAACAGCGTTGTCCGATATCTTATGTAGGATTTACGGTTATTTGTAGCATGTTGAGTGGATTTTGTGTTCTCTCCATAGTTCTGTTGGTTGTGATAATTAAATCTCGACGGAAACAGAAATCCCGACCTTTAACCTTTCAACAGCGTCAAATTTCTTCTGAGAACTCCCCATCAACCGGAAATGACATAAACACACAAGATCTCCGACATGGCGTCCATTATGCACAAGGACATTCATCTGTTATGTTTCCAGGTAATCCAGCGTCGTTTGCGCGCATGCGCCACCTTAGAGACAGTGCTGGACATTTTTCAGGACATGGTATTCAACGAAACACGGAAAGTTTCTCGTCTAGACACAATGATGTTAATCCAGTCACGCACATAAACGAGGTCAATATCCGTCCTGTCATCGATGACGTCACTAGGAGCTCTCCTTTAACCGTTGATGAACATGATATCAACCTCTTTGATCATGAAACTTTGCAAGCGCCGTTAAAGGACTTATATTGTGTTACAGATAGAAGTTTTACACAGACAGTGTGTGGCAAACTACTGGTCAGTATTGCCAGAAATGTAGGCCATAAAGGAGACGTGCTTTATTTAGACAACATGGGTATTTCTTTTCATGTCCCAGAAGGAGCTGTAGACATTGGAAAAAGCCAACTGATTGTTTTAGTGTTAGATTGGGATCTAACAGATAACCCTGTAATGCAGAAAGAGGAAAGTCTAGTTAGTCCAGTAGTATACGTTGGACCACATGGCCTTAAATTGAACAAGTCTTGTGTCCTTAAATTCCGACACTGTGCTTTTGATCCTCGGCAAATTCGAGTAATGCGAAGTGAGACGGAGATTAACGAACCGAAATCGTGGGAGTCAATGTGTGACCGTGATGACGTCACAGGGTCATGCTATATGACTCCAGACGAATGTCAATTGCAGATTGACACATTTACACTTTTCACGTGCATCCAAGCACCAATAGACAATGTGATTGGAAAGAAGTGGTTGCAGTTAGCAGTGTTTGCTTGTCCTCTACGGCATAATGCCAATCATCACCAGGTAAGCTACGTATGTTTGCTTGTCCTCTACGACATGATGCCAATCATCATCAGGTAAGCTACGTATGTTTGCTTGTCCTCTACCACATGATGCCAATCATCATCAGGTAAGCTATGTATGTTTGCTTGTCCTCTACGACATGATGCCAATCATCATCAGGTAAGCTACGTATGTTTGCTTGTCCTCTACGACATGATGCCAATCATCATCAGGTAAGCTACGTATGTTTGCTTGTCCTCTACGACATGATGCCAATCATCATCAGGTAAGCTATGTATGTTTGCTTGTCCTCTACGACATGATGCCAATCATCACCAGGTAAGCTACGTATGTTTGCTTGTCCTCTACGGCATGATGCTAATCATCACCAGGTAAGCTACGTATGTTTGCTTGTCCTCTACGACATGATGCCAATCATCACCAGGTAAGCTACGTATGTTTGCTTGTCCTCTACGACATGATGCCAATCATCACCAGGTAAGCTACGTATGTTTGCTTGTCCTCTACGACATGATGCCAATCATCAGTCAGGTAAGCTATGTATGTTTGCATGTCCTCTACGACATGATGCCAATCATCATCAGGTAAGCTATGTATGTTTGCATGTCCTCTACGACATGATGCCAATCATCATCAGGTAAGCTATGTATGTTTGCATGTCCTCTACGACATGATGCCAATCATCATCAGGTAAGCTATGTATGTTTGCTTGTCCTCTACGACATGATGCCAATCATCATCAGGTAAGCTACGTATGTTTGCTTGTCCTCTACGACATGATGCCAATCCTCACCAGGTAAGCTATGTATGTTTGCTTGTCCTCTACGACATGATGCCAATCCTCACCAGGTAAGCTATGTATGTTTGATTGTCCTCTACGACATGATGCCAATCCTCACCAGGTAAGCTATGTATGTTTGATTGTCCTCTACGACATGATGCCAATCCTCACCAGGTAAGCTATGTATGTTTGCTTGTCCTCTACGACATGATGCCAATCATCATCAGGTAAGCTACGTATGTTTGCGTGTTTGTTTCGTCATTCTGGAACATTATCTGAAATTTAATCAGAGATAAAATCATGGCTTCGGGCTGGTCTAAAATGTGGAAACGCCTTTATGTCGGTAATTAACGATCCAGATATTTATGCTCAACTGATACTTCCGATCAGGAAGAGTATTACTATAATTAGACCTTTAGTTCCCATTTGGGAAGCAAACGTCATTTTAGAGGAAAACTTTCTTGTTGTACTAGAATGATTTGTCATTTGTTATCTTCTTAGGAAATTTATATCTTTTTCCGTTCCGAACTGGTATAAAACATCTAAATATAGTAACACACTTCCTGATCGGGAAGCAGGAAAGTAGAATCCCCTGATTTTCCGATCTTGAAGTTTCTCCTGCTGTCAGTAACAGCTTAACAATAAGCCTCGATATGTAAACTGTGGCTTACAGCGAAATGTTGCATTTAATCATATTTCGCTTAAACCAGTTAAATATTAAATCGTTTCTACCTCACTTTCATCTATAAATACATTTTGTGTTCGAACATTTACACCAATCAATGTATATTTCGCTTTGTTATCCCGAGCAGATTAGCCTTCCCGATAAAACCTTATCTTTCATTCACTCCCTGCGCTGTCCGTCCATCCGCCTCCAGCATGCTGTATCGTTTCCTCGGCAATCAGATTTGGATAGATAATACAATTGATGTAATGTTTTCAGTACGGACCGCAAATTGAAATCTTCGTATTACTGTCAATGTATTTATTACAGCTGTTCAGTGTTTTACTGACAGGGCACATGTAACATGATAGCAATATAACTATACCTAACTACATTTGCTGTGCATTGTAACCCTTTAAAAGTGAAGCATATGTAAGATTTTAAACTTGACAACCTATTTGTATTGCTAATCTTCAGATGAATGTTAACCCGCTGATAAATTGAATTTTTATAAGAAGACTGTTCGACTTTATTAACTCACGTTCTGGTCACAAGGTGGCAACTATAATACAATATACATCGAATCAGATCAATCTTTGGTAACGTCACAATAAATATCCTGCAACGTATTCATTTTGACATTATCAAAGATGGGAGTGACAAAGTGAGATTGTGGGTCCAAGAGTCAATTGTCCACTCGTCATGTATCCCAAGACACCCGGAAACGCCTTCATGAGCTTAATTTAGGTAAAAGTTCGCATGGAAATAAGGATTTGCCTAATTATGTTACCACACTCTGATCTACTTTGTCACGACCGCCTACATGAATGAGAATAATACATGCTTATTTATACTAGGCACTATTTGAATATTGTATGTTTATATTTAAAGAAATGTATTTGCAAGTTATAAGTATAAATATCGCGAGGATTTGACCGGTGGCCGTGAATTGATTTGAAAACATTGAGTCTCTCAAGTTATGTTTGTTGGCGGTGATTGTTGGTGAAGTCAGCTGAATCAAGTCGAACAACTGTATAACGCACTATAACAGATAACATTTTCAAGCAACCATACTCCCTAGTTTTCTATACATAAATTTATCGTCTAGTTTACACGTGATTCTCACTATGTAAGCTTCGTTTTTGTTTTTTTGTTTTTTTTTGTTTTACGTCGATTCTAATCAGTATATATTACATTATTTACAGCGGTTAACATACCTAATCATGGGTTTATTTTCATTCGTTTTTATAGCCGTTATTCGACTAGATTTCTATATTCCCAATGACTAAACGTCCTTTAATTTGTTAAATCTTCCCAAAATAGCCAACAAAAAAACCTATAACCAGTGCTCCTTGGTTACCAACCAGTGCTCCTTGGTTACCAACCAGAACTTATATGCTCCTCTCATGCAACGGCAACTTTCGCAGATAAATTTCTCTGTCTCATATAAATCTGACTATGGAGGATAGTTGACTTTGGATGCATTGTCTACACTCAAATTGTCTCGGAAGAACATAAGCCTCACCCGGGTTCGAACCATCGTCCTCTAGATTTGCAGTTGAGTGCTCTGTCGACTGAACTGGTCGCGCGGGCTCACTTACTATTATAATCACATTGTCAAACATAAAATTGCAGCGAGATGCAATATGATACAATGTCATACACTGAGATTTTATTGTGTGTATCAAATATCCACTACAATAAAAACTGTAGAAAATACCCTGTGAAATAATAATCACATCCGATTGGTTAAGCGTGGGCAAATCAGCAATTAGCGTAAACAATATTTTGAGAAAATGTTTCTATAAATAGAATCCTTCGCGGAAAAGACTGTCATAGATAAGTCGCGAGTATGCTCGTACATAATACATACAAACACGAATCTTCGTAGTATTTTATATTATTGCAAAATACTAGATTTAGTCTGAAATGTCTGATTAGCTTTGTTACTTAACAGTTTTACAAAAATATGTGTGACACATCACTAGATAATTCGTGTCCACTTTCAAATACAAATTATACATTGAAATGACAGAAGTTCTACGTCATCAACATAATTAGCCATCCCCCCCTATCACCATCATCGTCGCTGTCATCATTATCATCATCAAATAAGTTTTAAATGTCAGTTTTTTGCAGTGTACCTAGTCGACTTATTTGGAAAATCACGTTACTCATAATAAACATATTCCCAGCGGAGTAAGCTCCCCTTTCGTTATAAGCAATCCTTTCACGGTTACATCCCTTCCATTAGACATCCACAATTATGCATATTCTCGTTGCAGTTGTTTCCCTTTTCGTTACTAATAAGCACTGTCTTCCTCATTGTTGTAAAGGATAACTCGCTGATTATATCAAATAATTTAGGAATTAATTAGCATCATGTAACTGTTTTGACATTCATGAAAAAGTTATATGTGGTTACGGTTAATATAGATAGTATTCAATGCATTCAGGGGCGTACATTCCCAAAGGCAGTGTAGACCGCGGCCTACGCTCTCGTTCGAAAAAAATAAAATGGTGAAAACTGCAATAAATAATATGTTTAATGCATGTTTTTTTATGTTATTGTAAGCATATTTACCGGAACGATATATACACCAAAACGCTTCTCTGACGATCTAGCTGCAATTCTTTCGGGGGACCATGCCCTCGGACTCCCCTAAAACTTGGCCTACACATCAATTTCATCTAAGCTCATACCCCGGACTCCCCTAAACTAGGCCTACACATCAATTTCAGCTAAGCTCATGCCCCTGACTCCCCTAAACTTGACCTACACATCAATTTCAGCTAAGCTCATACCCCGGACTCCCCTTAAACTTGGCCTACACATCAATTTCAGCTAAGCTCATACCCCTGACTCCCCTAAACTTGGCCTACACATCAATTTCAGCTAAGCTCATGCCCCTGACTCCCCTAAACTTGACCTACACATCAATTTCAGCTAAGCTCATACCACTGACTCCCCTAAACTTGGCCTACACATCAATTTCAGCTAAGCTCATGCCCCTGACTCCCCTAAACTTGACCTACACATCAATTTCATCTAAGCTCATGCCCCTGACTCCCCTAAACTTGACCTACACATCAATTTCATCTAAGCTCATGCCCCGGACCCCCCTGAACTTGACCTACACATCAATTTCAGCTAAGCTCATGCCCCTGACTCCCCTAAACTTGACCTACACATCAATTTCATCTAAGCTCATGCCCCTGACTCCCCTAAACTTGACCTACACATCAATTTCATCTAAGCTCATGCCCCGGACTCCCCTTAAACTTGACCTACACATCAATTTCAGCTAAGCTCATACCTCGGACTCCCCTTAAACTTGGCCTACACATCAATTTCAGCTAAGCTCATACCCCGGACTCCCCTAAACTTGGCCTACACATCAATTTCAGCTAAGCTCATGCCCCTGACTCCCCTAAACTTGGCCTACACATCAATTTCATCTAAGCTCATGCCCCGAACTCCCCTTAAACTTGGCCTACACATCCATTTCAGCTAAGCTCATACCCCGGACTCCCCTTAAACTTGGCCTACACATCAATTTCAGCTAAGCTCTTGCCCCGGACTCCCCTTAAACTTGGCCTACACATCAATTTCAGCTAAGCTCTTGCCCCGGACTCCCCTAAACTTGACCTACACATCAATTTCAGCTAAGCTCTTGCCCCGGACTCCCCTTAAACTTGGCCTACACATCCATTTCAGCTAAGCTCTTGCCCCGGACTCCCCTTAAACTTGGCCTACACATCAATTTCAGCTAAGCTCATGCCCCGGACTCCCCTTAAACTTGGCCTACACATCAATTTCAGCTAAGCTCTTGCCCCGGACTCCCCTTAAACTTGGCCTACACATCAATTTCAGCTAAGCTCTTGCCCCTGACTCCCCTTAAACTTGGCCTACACATCAATTTCAGCTAAGCTCATGCCCCGGACTCCCCTAAACTTGACCTACACATCAATTTCAGCTAAGCTCATACCCCGGACTCCCCTTAAACTTGGCCTACACATCAATTTCAGCTAAGCTCATGCCCCGGACTCCCCTAAACTTGGCCTACACATCAATTTCAGCTAAGCTCTTGCCCCGGACTCATATTAAACTTGGCCTACACATCAATTTCAGCTAAGCTCTTGCCCCGGACTCCCCTAAACTTGACCTACACATCAATTTCAGCTAAGCTCATGCCCCGGACTCCCCTAAACTTGACCTACACATCAATTTCAGCTAAGCTCATGCCCCGGACTCCCCTAAACTTGGCCTACACATCAATTTCAGCTACGCTCATGTCCTGGACTCCCCTAAACTTGGCCTACACATCAATTTCAGCTAAGCTCATGCCCCGGACTCCCCTAAACTTGGCCTACACATCAATTTCAGCTAAGCTCATACCCCGGACTTCCCTAAACTTGACCTACACATCAATTTCAGCTAAGCTCATGCCCCGGACTTCCCTAAACTTGACCTACACATCAATTTCAGCTAAGCTCATGCCCCGGACTCCCCTAAACTTGGCCTACACATCTATTTCAGCTAAGCTCTTGCCCCGGACTCCTCTTAAACTAGTCCTACACATCTATTTCAGCTAAGCTCATGCCCCGGACTCCTCTTAAACTAGGCCTACACATCTATTTCAGCTAAGCTCATGCCCCGGACTCCCTTAAACTAGTCCTACACATCTATTTCAGCTAAGCTCATGCCCCGGACTCCTCTTAAACTAGTCCTACACATCTATTTCAGCTAAGCTCATGCCCCGGACTCCTCTTAAACTAGGCCTACACATCTATTTCAGCTAAGCTCATGCCCCGGACTCCTCTTAAACTTGGCCTACACATCAATTTCAGCTAAGCTCATACCCCGGACTCCCCTTAAACTTGGCCTACACATCAATTTCAGCTAAGCTCTTGCCCCGGACTCCCCTTAAACTTGGCCTACACATCAATTTCAGCTAAGCTCTTGCCCCGGACTCCCCTAAACTTGACCTACACATCAATTTCAGCTAAGCTCTTGCCCCGGACTCCCCTTAAACTTGGCCTACACATCAATTTCAGCTAAGCTCTTGCCCCGGACTCCCCTTAAACTTGGCCTACACATCAATTTCAGCTAAGCTCTTGCCCCGGACTCCCCTTAAACTTGGCCTACACATCAATTTCAGCTAAGCTCATGCCCCGGACTCCCCTTAGACTTGGCCTACACATCAATTTCAGCTAAGCTCATACCCCGGACTCCCCTTAAACTTGGCATTCACATCAATTTCAGCTAAGCTCTTGCCCCGGACTCCCCTTAAACTTGGCCTACACATCAATTTCAGCTAAGCTCTTGCTCCGGACTCCCCTAAACTTGACCTACACATCAATTTCAGCTAAGCTCATGCCCCTGACTCCCCTTAAACTTGGCCTACACATCAATTTCAGCTAAGCTCATGCCCCGGACTCCCCTAAACTTGGCCTACACATCCATTTCATCTAAGCTCATACCCCGGACTCCCCTAAACTTGGCCTACACATCAATTTCAGCTAAGCTCATACCCCGGACTCCCCTTAAACTTGACCTACACATCAATTTCAGCTAAGCTCATGCCCCGGACTCCCCTAAACTTGGCCTACACATCAATTTCAGCTAAGCTCTTGCCCCGGACTCCCCTAAACTTGACCTACACATCAATTTCAGCTAAGCTCATACCCCGGACTCCCCTTAAACTTGACCTACACATCAATTTCAGCTAAGCTCTTGCCCCGGACTCCCCTTAAACTTGGCCTACACATCAATTTCAGCTAAGCTCATGCCCCGGACTCCCCTAAACTTGACCTACACATCAATTTCAGCTAAACTCATGCCCCGGACTTCCCTAAACTTGACCTACACATCAATTTCAGCTAAGCTCATGCCCCGGACTTCCCTAAACTTGACCTACACATCAATTTCAGCTAAGCTCATGCCCCGGACTTCCCTAAACTTGACCTACACATCCATTTCAGCTAAGCTCATGCCCCGGACTTCCCTAAACTTGACCTACACATCAATTTCAGCTAAGCTCATGCCCCGGACTCCCCTAAACTTGACCTACACATCAATTTCAGCTAAGCTCTTGCCCCGGACTCCCCTTAAACTTGGCCTACACATCAATTTCAGCTAAGCTCATGCCCCTGACTCCCCTAAACTTGACCTACACATCAATTTCAGCTAAGCTCATACCCCGGACTCCCCTTAAACTAGTCCTACACATCTATTTCAGCTAAGCTCATGCCCCGGACTCCTCTTAAACTTGGCCTACACATCAATTTCAGCTAAGCTCATGCCCCGGACTCCTCTTAAACTTGGCCTACACATCTATTTCAGCTAAGCTCATGCCCCGGACTCCTCTTAAACTAGGCCTACATATCAATTTTAGGTAAGCTACGCCCCTGACCTTAAGTATGAATCATTAGATTACAGTGTCTGATGATTTTGTGTCGAAACTATCTGATTAAATTTTCCACTTTGATTGTAAATACAGTTCTTAGAACCAGACCCGGATCTCCCAAAGCATCTTAATCAGATCTAAATCTCAGCTCAAAAATTGTCTCAAATGTGAGACCAGAATCAAAATTGGTATTACAAAACGAAAAAGGAGATGAGCTTTTTCTCAGAAAGTTTACAAAAACCCAAATTGAGATTTATCTCAAACTCAGGCTCTGATCTGAGCAAAATCTTAATACTGAGCTGAGTTTTCTAATTGAGATGCTTTCAGTGAAGTTCGTAATGAAAACTCGATAAACTTTGGGCTCGAACTCGACTTTTGGATCTGTCCATCGATCACCATGCCTCCCTTACAGCGTTCCAACATGTTTGTTTCTCTTTTGACAAGTTATTTTGTACTAGGTACTAAGCACAGCAGACTGTCACTGTCCCCTTGTCCATTCTGTAGTAAATGTATGCTCGCAGTTTAATGATTATTAATAGAACAGGGATACTTCTTAATGTTTAAAACATTGACTATATATTTGATATGTTGGGGTTATATACTAGTGCTCATTTGTCAGAGCATACCAATACCCTATATATGTATACCAAATAACTGAATCATTAGGTAAGTTATCTGTGGATTTGTAGCGTTTGTTTACTGACTAAAATGGTATGATTTGAAAAACTTGACCACCATAATGACTAAGATTTTCGGGAAAACGTAGCCATGTAAATTGTACAGATCTTTGACTTCATACATACACAATACCGTAATAATTTCGTACATTCGCCACGAGTCAACCACGTGAACAATGTAATGTCGAATTGGATAGTATACGTGGATTAAGCTGGTTCAATACAAGTGAAAACATTTATAGTCCTTATACTCGTAATCACAAGTTAACCTACATAATGATATAAATGGTGGACAATATGCAACATGTGTCACGTGGGTTTGCATTGAGTGATGTTTTGTATTGATACTTTCTAATAAAGGGCTGGAAGAAGCTATTGTATCTGACAAACAATTGCACGTTTGTACCAATTGTAATTATATATAATGCACGTGTATAATTATATGCGTTTGTTTATTCTAGAATGTACATACGAAAACACTGTTCTGTAGTACAAAAGGCTTACGATTGATATTATCTTCAGGCTTGTAACATGTGCCGCCAAGGCCAACATTAAAAACAAGTTTGATTCCTGTCTCCCAAACCACTATAAAAAACGGTGCTCCAAAAGTATGTACTGGTTCATGGTAGGATTTGTCAAGAAATAAATAATGAGACAATTACTTAGAAGTACATAACAGACCCCTAACTTCACACGGTAGGACCGGGAGAAAACAAGCATATCATTTTTAACTGTGGCCCCATATGCGATGATATAATTCCAGTAGTTTCCCTTTGTATAGTTTACTACATAAACTATTATAATGAAACTATGTACTACGTTTATGTAATCAAAGTGCTGAATGTACAAAGAGATTGGTGAGCTGTTAAAAAACTACAACTTGAGGTATTGCCTACGGGAAACTTATGTGCCTTAAACCCATGTTAGTCCTAACTTCTACTGCCATTGCATATCATAATGTCATAAATATTGATTCCATCCTGAATGTTTTCTGTCTTCATTCATATATGTTCGCATTAGTAGTATTTGCTTATTTGAACCTGTTTCACACTCTGGCTTATTCTTGTACAGTTTTAAGCATTTGTTCAAATTAATCTTCATAAACAGTCTTCGCCAGTATTCACTTGTTACTCAGACCAATCGTAGCATTATTTCCAGAACCCCATAACTTGTTTTAGGTCTTTTTAAGAAAAACAACTTCAAAGGTTTACCATCTTGAGATAATTGTTACATGTTATTGAATTGCATATACTCCATGGACTATAATATATACTTCCGAAACAAACGGTTTGTAAAATGTATACATTTTACCTAAATATGTGCGGGAGTTTGGCTTTAAATTCAGTATAATGCAATTCAAAAGATACACGTGTTTATACACTCATCGTTACTATCAAACAATTTCATACATTTCAGATGCGAATATATTTTTTAAACAAGACAAATTGTGCATTACAATGGGCTATTCAGAACGAGGCTAAATTTGGCGGGAAACTCGTCTGTCCTGAGAAAGCATTTCTGTTTGATGGCAGCGAGCTAGATATGATAACAGAGTCGATGTAAGTATAGAGTAATTAATATTTGACAATGCTTTAAGAATAATAATGTTTTGTATGCTTAAGTCGTCACATACTGTAAAATCTAATTTTTCGCGAGTGATTATTTTCATTGTTTTCGCGAGTTCGTCATATTCGCGAAAATAAATGCTCGCTTAATAATGCGTTAATTTTAAAACTGGGAGTAAAACCTTGCGAACATTTAATCTCCCGAAACATTCGTCACATGAAGGTATCTGATTTTACAGTATGTCGGGCCGTATGAAGCCATGGACTCATTCAGTTGCATACATGGCTATAAATAGATAGTACAGTTAGCTAAGTAAGACGTAGAGTCATTCTAGCGGTTTATTTTTATAAAGTCTAACCTCTATCAACATACATCGAACAATTAGGAAATATTGACTTTCCTTGGCACATTGCCTTCCTATGTCTCTCTTCTACATTCCCTCGATCATCCTTTGACAATAATATTTTGACTTTATATCCTCGTTAATAAGGACGATTTGCGTTTCTTTATACTTTTCTTTCTTTATATACTTAGAGCGTCAGTATATCAAAGTAGAAATATATGGTCTGCAAAGCAGTATAATTCAATAAGACGGTATCGTTCATGCTTGTCTTTACCTATTTTGTATTGTCCAAAATAGTTCCGTGTTTAGAGAATCTCGAAATAAAGTACATCTCAACTAACATGAACGCCTTTATGTCTTTCTATGACATTGTCGTTGACTTTATTTTAGGTATGTGTCTGAAGGATGGGAACTTGTTGATGACCAAGATAGCGAGACTGTTGCGTTTGTTAAAATCTGGCACGGTCAGTGTCCGCACATTTCCGTTTGTTTCCGCCGGACTCCGAAGAAAAGAGGAAGCTCTTCCGGCAAAAAGCTTGCATTAGAAATTAACTTGAAATTGTTCGCTTACCAAACAACATTGAGAGAAATCGGTGAAATGATTGTTGTTCAAATGTTTGAAGACAAAAATGTCGAGAAAAACATAACTGAGATACAGTGTAATCACCACACAAAGATACAAGTTATCAACTACAACAGTAGTAGTAAATCTGAGGATACTGGTTACCCGCTTTCAGTAAAATGGGACACAAAATCCATTCATAGCGACGATTCCTCACAGACTGGTTCCCCGCATGCAGAAACCCATTCCAGTCCCGTTAAAGTAGTATTTGTGAACAAAAACATAAACACAGTGCAAGCGACGCGAACAAATGATCGTTACGATGCACCGGTTGTCAAAAATATACCTCATAATTTGAGAAAACAATTGATCATATTATTAGATCCGAACAGATCACCTATAGGGAATGATTGGAAAGATTTAGCAGCTAAACTTGGTATGGAAGAATTGATTTCCAGTCTTGCAACACACGGAAGTCCAACTGACTGTTTACTTAATAAAATAGAAGAACGCAATGTTGGACTCGTGGAGTTGAAAGCAATGTTGGAAGGTATTGACAGAGAGGATTGTGTAAGGGAAGTGTCAAAATATATCCCAGAATGTAACTCGGGTGATATTCCCAGCGAATCGTCTAAAGTACCAACGGAAAACGAACATATGGATAGTAGTTGCCATAGAAACAGAAACCTTCAAACTGAAGAGTCGTCCTGGACGGAATCAGCCGGACGGAGAAACCTTCACACTGAAGAGTCATCGTGGACCGGATCTTCCGGATTCAAATCTAAGTCCTTACCTTCCGATAACTTACCAAGTGTTGATTGTATGCACGACAATGATATGACTCTAAGTAAATCATTGTTTAGTCACTAAAAGTATATTGCTAGTATTACTGCCAAGTATTATTCTCTGGTCATGTTTAAGTTGCATTGAAGTATTTGTATTTCAAATATGTATGTGCCAATCAATTCATTACCATGTACTAGTGTACGAGTACGTACGCACATTTCGAGAAAACCTTAACCACAATTTCAATTCCATTTTCACTGTTTTGCTCTTGATTCAACCTCAATAACAAGACAAGCACATTAAGACCAAGTTTCAAGGGTCTCAATGGTGGTCGTGTTATTGACGTTTTACTGTATATTCATGTTTGGCTTCAGTACATATGCTAGTGTACACTTTTGTTGCTGCAGCATCAAATAAATGTTTAAAATAACCCAAGTTGTCTGTATCCCCCACCCACGCTTATTGCACGGCGTGTCAACGCCGTGCATATTGAGTTCTGTTAGCGTCGTTTTGCAATGGACTCGGTTAAGTACAAAATTTGGGGAAAAATCGAACAGACCCTAGGGTGGGACTATAATCCAGGACTTTAAAAAATCCGGGACTTTAAAAAAGTCCGGGACTTTGGTGGGAAAATCCGGGATCGATATTTTGGACTATATCGTAGGTATCAACGGTCAATAACGGATAGAGGAACATTCGTTCACACCCTTCAGTTAACATATGTTCCACACGAACAATTTTTAAAAATCGATCCCGGAGAATCACGGATCCCGGATAACGGGTTTCAGTCCCACCCCAGAGCCTATTGTGCGCCTGCGCAGACCGGCGGGAATATATGTCGGGAAGCGAACGATTGTACGTTGTAACGTCATTATTGATTTTGTATGCTACAAAAGCTAAATTAAGGTATGTGATTTTGTTGTATATTATGATTGATGTCATTAACTAATATTTTCAACTGTATAATTATTGAATTTTATCGTTTCAACATTGTGGTTGACCCATCGCGTGGTTGACCTACATTTTATTTGTTATTGTTATGATGCAGCCAGCATTCGTCTCTGTGCTCTGTTTAATATTTTGCAGTATTTTCCCTCATTCATAAGTCATGTATCGTTCAAACATGCGTGATAATTAACATGTAAACGTTTAAACTCGCAGGTTGTATTAAATACACTGATCACATGTTCTAACCTTACAGCGATTTTCCGAAAATGTACTTTCAGTTTCAACTTTCAATTTCATTATTACATGCAGACTGAATGTGTCTAAGTACATAAGCGTCGACTCGATTCAGCATATTCCTGTATGACCTCCAATACTTGGAAATGACCCTGGCCTCGGATATGAAATTGCAATGACTTTCAATTTTAAAAGTCCACGGAAAACACTGCCAATGATAGATGGAGAATCTCAATTAAGATAATTGTCTGATGACATCTTCAAATTGATGTCTTCAGATACACGATCAGCAAATGAATGGCTGTTCTAAAACATTATTTGAGATGAAAGGCAAAATGCATTATTATCCATTGGAAAGTCTAATGCAGTATTTTATTGATTTACCTTTTATTGCAGGAAGTTCCGAAGAAGCTACATGTGAGGTACTGAGAATGTCAAAATAAAGAACATATATTTTGAAGATGCAACAAACAAATGTTAGGTGGCCTTATGGTGCAAATGTGTGAATGAAACCTTTCAACCTGGAGACTTGTCATAACAGACAGTGTTACAAATACCTACAGAAATGAAGTTTCCCTTTCAACAACATCCCAGACCTTAGTCACGGTATGTCACATGGTTCTCCTACTGTATAATAAACTCACTTTAAACAGATAAAAAATAGTGGAAAAAGTTAATTTGAAAGACATGTTGAATGAATAAAATAGCAGTACAAATGCTGTTTTGGTCCTTGAATTTTGTGAAAATACCCTTTGAAGAGTCCTTGAATTTTTTTGGGAAGGGTGGGAAATCTGATTTGTGTTGTGTCTTGAACAACAGACAAATTGTGAGGTTAATTATTGCAATTATAGGAAATGATACATTGATATTCTGCTATACAAATTTAAATAGCAAGTTCAAATTATTGCAATCCTGTCGCCTGTTACCTTAAGCTAAAATAAGATATTGCAAAACAATTCTGAATGTACTTTAGTACAGTAGTTATATCATCAAAAAGGCATAAAGTTTTTTTTGTCCATTCAGATAGTTTTAGTTTAATAATTTTAGCAGCTGTCAACTGATACTTTTGAAATATATTGTTATTGGCTAATGCTTTTTAATACCATTAAATTTTACATGGAGACATTAATATGTCATGGTTATAATAAACATGTAACTAAATCCATTGTTAAAGCAGAAAAGTAAAGAAATACACAATTAAAGAACAACAAACCGTCAAAGAGTATATGCAGCAGCAAGATCAAAGTAATACATTTTTTTTATCATAAACACGATTGGGTCACTTATCCTCACACTCCATCAAGAAGAGCTTTAACACTAGGCGAAAGGTTCAACACCTAAATATAGCAAAAATTGTTCAGATATTTCTTAAATATGTTTCATTAATACCCTTACAATATACCTATACTATTGTATTTTAACAGAAAACAGAATTTCCAGTAGAAGACGTAATTGATGAGGTGGATAGTGTTTGTCAGGAAGAAGATGAGTTCTCCTTCTTAACAATAGATGACAAAGTAGTTGTGGTACCTGTAGGAATGGTGAAGCAGATGTTCCCAGATATGCAAGATGAACATTAGAGCTTCATATTGTTGCCTTGTGTAAACCTTACATAAGTGTCACTTGCACTTACAAGGACAGTGATCCCTTATCTATTCGGAACAACTGACAATGCAATCAAAGTTATGCGAAAAACTAGATACTTCCATTTCTGATATCATTCGGTATTTATTCATATCCCGGTATTGAAGGTGCTAATTTTTTTTAATTTGAAGACATGATTCCCTGTGGCATATTCAAAGTACACACCAATTTTGATAAAAAGCATGAAAAATTATGCAATTGCTTACAAGTATAATTTCT
The DNA here is from genome assembly GCA_032209605.1 of Mactromeris polynyma. Taxonomy (NCBI): domain Eukaryota; kingdom Metazoa; phylum Mollusca; class Bivalvia; order Venerida; family Mactridae; genus Mactromeris; species Mactromeris polynyma. Next base: position 4,926,823 of record JASFXZ010000007.1, read on the forward strand.
TTTGGAATATTTTTGTTGCCAAAATTGAAAACCTGTTGCCAAATTATTGTCTTTTTCACATTTGATGTTATTGGCGAATGAAACCCTAGAAACAAAAGATGTGGATTTTATTCTTGATTTACGACTGTTTCAGAGAGAGAAAAAAAACTCATCTCAACAACCTCTAACACACCACTTTATTATTTTCTTCATTGGTGGCTTTTAAAAATTGAAATTTACCATTAGCAGTAACTTTATTTCTGTAGGTAATGGGGTTAATATATTGCATCCTGTTGAGTGCAGTATTTTCTGGCCCTTTATTCTTAAATGTATAAAATCAGCTTGTTAGTGCAATGAAATTTACTTCAGGGACAATATTAATAATATTTGTGCATACGCCTTGGCATGTAACCAGGAAAGTACTGGGTAGATTCCAGGAAAGTACTGGTTAGATGCCAGGAAAATGGTAACTGTACGATGGGTCTCATTGGCACTATGCAGTGACCGTATTTGGCTTCAAAAATTGTCTGTTTGACCTATACTTCTCTACTGGCATCAAAAAAGTATATTTATGGTGTGTCGACCAAATTACCATAATGTGCATTATAAAATGTGCGCGGCGACGGGCGACCTCATAAACACAGTAATACTATACATACATACCTTTTTACTGTATGGCAAAAGTTAAGTATGTCAAAAAACCACATGTAAAAAAACCCAGTCAGCACTCAAAAGTTTTAAAAAAACCAAGCCCTCCCTTATTTTGATTTAATTTTTGCTTGGGCCTCTTATTTGAATATATTGTACTGTGTTTTGATAGTTGACTTTGCTTGTCTTTGATACTTGTAACAGTTCTTACATTAATGTGCTTTTGCAATATTCATGTCTTGCCTCAGTCTTCATGTGTTTTATTGCTGTTTGTTTCACTTTGATATTTTTTAATTATTTAACTCATTCGAGATTTGTTCATTGCATGATTGTCCTCAAATATTGTGTCACACAGCCCCACTCAGCCCCACTCGAATTCCAAAATAGCCACTTGGGCTTCTGATTGCCAGACATTTTTTCTAAAAAAATCTATTTACCCTTTGGCTGATTTGCTATGAACATGGCACATGATTGTACTGTACCAAAATTACATCCAACATCTGATTCGCTGACATATTTTGGATATTATATCTAAAGCTGCTAGAGCAGTTTAAACCAAACCGGGTAAAAATGTTCCTTGAATCGCCCTATGCTGTGTCTGCAGTCTACTTTCAACTTTTGATACAACTGGTCTAACATACTTTTTGTTACTGACTAAGCTCAAAGTAGTTTCCTTTAAAACAAAGCTTGGATGATTTGACCTGGATTCATGTATAAACTATATAAAAGATGATGTTTTTGCAATTAAGCTGCATATGAAGTAAACAGTTTAGTACTAATATTTAACTACAATGTATAATTATATAAACTTTGTTATTGCTTGTACATATGTGTTCATCATCTTGTATTTATTATGTCTCCACATGTTGTATGTTTGTCTGTCCAGTCTGCCTTGTTCTCCCTTTATCTCCAAAATCCAGTGATAGATTTTCATCAACTTGCTGGGAAGTATCAGTATGAAGTCTAGTAGTTCATATTGTAATTTGGGGTCATAATGTTAAAAGTCAAGGTCACAGGTGTCTGAAACTTGAAAACCTTGTCTGCTGTTCATCTCTAAAAAAACCTGTTACATTTTCATCAAAGTTGTGCTTTGAAAATTAATTGGAAAATACCCCACTGCAACTAGATAACTCATAACCTATGGCAAGCTAGTGTTATCATAACTTTATGCCTGGCCATACTGATTTTTACTCTAATTTAGCGAGGATAGAATTTAATATGTCATTTCATAATTAAATATTCACAAACGTTACATAAAGGGTCTAATATCTTTGTATTTCATTTATTTACAATCGTGACAAACATTTCACTTGTTTTACAGTCTTAAGGTTCTACCATTATAACTGACCATTTTTCTTTCTTTTGGATTGAAAATCTAGCATTTCTAGAACAAGTTGGATTGAAGATCTCTTAGAAAAAATGTTTATTCTTTTTTCAATATTTTTTTATTCTTTTTCACATTTATGTCTTATGTTTTTGTTTTATTCCATATTCCATGCAAACCTTCTTACCTAGTTACACAAACTTTGATATTATAAAACTGTTTACAGTCAAACCTGTCTGTAAAGACCACCCATGGGAACAGCAAAATGTGGTCTTTGTTTACAGGTGGTCTCTATTAACATATTAAATATCATTTAAAATGGTCTGATGGGAGATAAAATTGATGGTCTTTGCAGACAGGTTTTGCACTAGTGGTCTTTGTTCGCAGGTGGTCTTTAACACAGGTTTGACTATAGTTACAAAACAGAAACTTATATGCAACGAGTTGCCAGCTTGGCTACATAGACAAGTGGTACTGTCCCACACCCCATTTGTTTGCTTTGATTGTATTGAGTAATCGTTTTTGCTTTTTGGTCATTATTGCATTATTTCTTTCTACTGTTAATATGTATGTGATATATGTAAATACGTTTATATTTCTCTTTGCTATGTTCTTTTTGTTTACTTCTCTAGTCATTCATATACTAAGTCTGCTAAATATGTCTGTGTACATCTCCTATCACTTTTGTAGATTCAGGTATCATTTACAGTTTTCATTTACATATACAATTTCACCATTATCCAGTCCTCCACAAAGTTTATACTCATTACACATTCACACTGCTTGATAACTTATCCAGTGTGTGATTCTAGCATGCGGTTGTTACATACTGAAGTGATATCATATTTTGACAAGGTGCTATATCATTTAGTGATTAATGTTTTTGTATTGAGTTATTGTGTTGCATTTTGGTCACTTTTGCATTATTTCTTTCCACTGTAAATATGTTTGAGATATAAGTAAATACGGTTTTATTTCTCTTAGCTATGTTCTTTGCCTTATTAATATAGTCATTCATATACTACGGCCTGCTTTCACTTCCTACCACTTGTTCATTCAGGTAGCATTTTATAGTTCTCTCATGTGTCACTTTTTAGCTATCATTTACATTAAATTACACTATTTTTCTAACTTTCAAAATGTCTAAACTCATTTTACATTCACACATTGCTTGATTAATTCAGTGCGTGATGCTGGATGTCTGTTTGTCCACTGACATGTTGTTAATTAAACTGTAGTGCTCTCACATTTTGACATGATATGCAATATCATTTAGTGATTATTGTTCTTCTTTTTAATTTTTAGTAAATACTAATTATGTAAATTTGTCGGTATTTCTTTATTTATTTCTACCGTGATAATGATTGTGATTTATGTTAATATGTCTCAATCAATGTTTTGCATTTTGAGATGTATAATGTTGTCTTAATTTACATGCATGATGTTCATTATCATGAAAGTTTTCCGCACTATCAATTTCTATTTCTGTTTAACTGTCCATACAAAAACTAGTCTGTTCCTTAATAAATTCCTACTACTAAAACTACAAATGTACTTTTTATACATTAATATATAGTTACACATTAAAGCATAATAAACACACACTGTTAGTTCAAATTGCAGTTGTTCTATTTCATTTTGTTTACGCCGTGCACCCACCTTTGCTGCATCAGGCAGCAATTTTTTACTTGTATATACATGTATTAGATTGCGATAGTGAACCAATATTGTGAGACACTCATGATTTAAAAATGTTCGTATGGACGTTTTAAAAATATGTATATATCATGACGGTGGACGAATACACCGTGTGACGGAGACACCGTGTGACGGAGACACCGTGTGACGGAGACACCGTGTGACGGAGACACCGTGTGACGGAGACACCGTGTGACGGAGACACCGTGCGACGAATACACCGTGTGACGGAGACACCGTGTGACGGAGACACCGTGTGACGGAGACACCGTGTGACGAATACACCGTGTGACGAATACACCGTGTGACGAATACACCGTGTGACGGAGACACCGTGTGACGAATACACCGTGTGACGAATACACCGTGTGACGAATACACCGTGTGACGAATACACCGTGTGACGAATACACCGTGTGACGGAGACACCGTGTGACGAATACACCGTGTGACGAATACACCGTGTGACGGAGACACCGTGTGACGAATACACGAATATTGTAGATGTGAGAACTATGTATTCATGTAAATTTCAGCGACAATTACGTAGCAGGAAAACAAGAGACACGATGCCATGTATAGTCAAATAAACCAGCGATAGTCGTCGTCAGTATGTATCATTCAGTTTGATGTAAACTTTATTCTGCATCAATATAACAGCAGAAACTTGTAGAAAGTGTTTTTTTACTCTATACCAGCCAGGCGCTTTCAAATTCCTTATCGTGTATATATGTATATGTATATGGAAAGCGTCTGTAAAACACAGAGATCTGTCATACAAAAGTCATGTGACATATTTGTAGTTTATATTACGTCCATGTTTGTTTGTTATGATAAAGTCTAATATAATTACGATTACTGTTTCACTTCTCCTGGTATTTTGTTTGAATTCCTCAATCGTTGAAGATTCTATAAGAGGTCAGGACAACACTTGAATAAAAATAGATCATAAGTTGCTACAGGGAACGCAACATACAAACGACAGTGCCTCCCCACACAGACCTCCGGGAAAACAGCAATCCATAAAACATAATACACTTGAGGAGGTTAAAGGGTACATACGTTAGGGAACAGAGGCGCAATGAATGACCAGGCCAACCACAAGGAATAACTAAGAGAATCAGCAGTTATTAACTTTTCTATTTTCACTGATCAACATCAGATAATACATCAAATAATGATACTCACAGGTAAATCAATTTAAATTGTCAAATTACAATATTTTTAAAAATGAAGACAGATGAATAAACAATTTCTGAGCCAGGTCAAAGGTCAACCAACAGCGTGTGCACCGCTCCTGAAAAGAAAAAGAAACCGTGTACATATCTGAATACAGGTACTTCTTAGTGTGTCGATGCAGTACGAACGCATAAACACAATGTATAAAGACACTATGCAACGTATAAATTCTCTTTGTATGTTTTCTAGCATATACAAGAAGGCATTTTGTAATTATGTGATATTATACGCGCTGTTTATCTTTTCATATTAAATTTCGATTACATAAGCTGCATTTAACCGAACGTTTACACTAATGGTTTTTTATTTAATGGTCAAAACTTTACTATACGTTTATTGGTACAATCTGCAATACAGAGCCTTTGACCATTAACAAAATAAACATAAATATGAGATGGCCAAGACAACAAATATACATGTAACAAATACAATATCAAACATGGAATATAAGCAAACACAGAACAGAACAATGATACTTGTGTATACAATTAAATATTAAACATAAGCAGCAATGGCATAATATTTTAGTGTCTACATGTTACACAATAGTATGTATATATAACTATAACTATATGTGAACAGGAGAAGATATTTTTTGAACAGAAAATCTTACTATGGAGCAATTAATGTAAGTTTGTCTTGTCTCAGTTTCATTGCATTAAAAACTAATTTAGCAGAGTTGACAATAACTGTGTTTTTTTTATTAGACATAATATTATAAAATTTGTTCAATGAAGGCCAGGAAGGTTGTTTAAGGAATTGTGTACGGAGTTCATTAAAGGTAAAAAATGATGCTGCCGAAGATCTATGGACGATCACTTGTACAGTTGGTCATGGCGACATATACACATTGTCGCGATGAATGTTGTTGAATACAGTTTTCACTGTAAAACAATACTAGTACATGTATGGTCCTAAAGGGTGGTACTGGTTACAAGGCAGTAGACACTTACTCTGTTTCACAAATGTATGCATGTCTCTCCGTACAACGTCTGTCCTGTCATTGACAATGTTTGTGACCAACCATACTGATACAATCCTCCTCATGGTCCCCATCACCTGTGTCTGGTTCTCCTTAACGTTGTGTTTAAGAATGTTACGCGTTGCCATGGAATGTTATTTATTTGCATTCTGGTATTGGGTATGGTTTATATGACTTTTATTTAAGATGTATTTAAGTAGCATGGATTATGTTAACTTATAACTCAACATGATAAAGTTGATCTAGAAACCTTTGTATAACGCTAAGAACTGGTTTGTGTAGACTGCTTATTCAAGCCATCCCCTGTCACCTGCCAATATAGAGGTCGGAGGTTCTTCAAGACAAATTGACTCAATATAATATACAAATATACAAAGTAGTTTGTCCTCTATCGCTGATTTATGTGGGATGCTTGCAGAATAAAGAATTCATTTACTGGTTGGTAACCCTGGAATCGTAGTTACGTCACCTAACCGCTGAACATCACTCAAACGAGTGACAACACGGTGTAAACCCAAATTCGCCTGTTTAAATTATTTTTTTCGAACATTTTCACATCTTTTTAACAATTACGCGCATGTTTCTACAACTACATACATTTATGTGGAAAAAAAGATTTCTCGTGTAACATGTACGCATAAAACATAAAAAATGAGATCCTATAAAATGTACGCCGTGGAACAAAACACAATCTCATATACAAATACCCGGCGTCCAGTGTTCGTGTATTGTATAATCAGTTGGTTTAATGCCGCCTATTCCCAATAACCTTCGTTGATTGCATCTGAACCACCAATCCACACAGAGGAGGCTCCGTCATGATGTAAATCTGCAGATATATGAAGTAGCTATCACATGATACAAGTCACATCATGTGGCCCTGTGGCTCAGTGGCTGCTGACTACGAATGCGAAGGTCGTGGGTTCGATCCCTCGTCTCGCCGGATAATTAGAAATGTTTCCCACCTAACATAGTACTGGCATGTAACCAGGAAAGTAAATGACCCACATTATTTTGATTGTTCAAGAACTTACAGTGTCAGAAGACCATAACGATTTAGTTGACACAGTCGCATCAAAATCTAATTCCATTTACTGCAGTTTTAACCGCTAGCAGTATTGTGATTGCAGACAGATTGGTGTTCGATAAGAAATTCAGGGTTGAGAACTATAACATACATTTACTACTCTCTATACCATTCGTTGTAGTTTGATGCGCAAAATATATATACATGTATGTTTATGTTTCAAGTGGTGTAACATTACAACGAATACAAAAGGAAAAATGTCAATCTCCTACATGAATAATTTAACGCACATACTACTATATGATGTCGTTTTTGTTAAAGTTAAGGTATTTTGTATTAGCTATCTGAATAACAAATAAGTAGTTATGGTTCAAATTCAAATATCTCTTTCAGGAACATGATATGCCTTATACCAATTAGTGACAAAAACAAGTATCATATGGGCACGCAACGATCAAAGATTTGCAATCTCATTGCTTAATTGTCGAATAATACCGACCGTCTGTTCAGACGATATAATATACCCGTTTAAGAGATTTTTATTTATCGCGATTTGAAGATATTTTCATTCAATAATTCGATAGGAAGTTGGTCAGTCCACAGTCAAAAGCAAATATATCACAGAAAAATGTGCCAGATACAGGTTTAGTGTGGATTAATAGTCATACGGCGGGTGTGTACAGTGTAAATATATTCAAATTTACGAAATTGTCTTGATGTTATTATCCTGTAAAAGGCATCCCATATTCAAAACAACTTTGGTTGTCTAGAACTACGTTTTACTCGTACTAAGTATGTTAGTCCCGACGAGTTCAAGTCCATTGTATGTAGTATCACCTGACAAGTCAGTACAGAGTGCGGCTTACGACACCCCACTCCCGTAACAACCATTTGTAGCAATACATATCAAAAACAAACATTATTGTCTTACTTGAGTAACTCAAATTAATATGAAAGAAACCAGCGCAACCAGACAATGAGAAATCATTGTGTTGTATGTCATGTATATATATTTCACCTTTGTTTTTGGTCTAAATTATATATACGATGTTAACATAAACATGTGTAGTCCTTCTTATCTATCAGATTAACAATCGCGTGTAAATAATTCAAATTGTCACTTAAAGATAAATCTCGCTACGATCTACGATTGTCCTAATCGACATGACAATTGTATGTAACACTGGTCATTAATCTAGTACTTAGTGATAAAATGTATTCTGATTTTTATTTCTGACATGCCTTAATCAGTGCATTTGTGCCAGTTTTCATAGTTCAGTGTTTTATTATTGTCTTAAGGTAACGTTTAAGTCAAGATTAGCAAATATATCTTCAGCTTTACTGTGTTTAATCGTGTACTGTGTGTATAAATTGATTGTTGTACATGTTAAGTCTCTTGTAACTCCAGAATGGAGTGGCAATGTACTTGTATTGTTATAATTTGTAGTGTTTATATTATATGATTGTACTTTGATGAGACTTAAATAAATATATAAATAAAAAATATCTTATGTTAACTTAGGCATTCCGTTTCTGAAAACTAGACCAATACGCAATACAACAAATCATGGTTATGTCATGTTTGATTGTATCTGTATATTGCGTTAGAATTAATCGAGTTTATTCCCATTTCTTTTCTTTTGTTACTATCTGTTTATACAATCACATGTAATATTCATCTTAACGTATGAAATATGTAAAGTAACAACAATATATCTCTGTAATTGAACTTTATGTTCTGTTCTAATCTGTTAGAAATCAACAAAATTGAGCTTAACATTCTTTAAGTAAAGAAATCTCATAATTGAATTGGCAAATAAACAACTGCTTGAAAAAATCATTTATACGAGGGTTGTACAGTAAGTTCGTAGACAGCCTTTATTTTTCCTTACACATGCTTTTTCAATGTTTAGCCATACATCTCACAATTCTTTAACATTCTCTTGTTCATGGAGTTAAGTTATTTTTGTAATGCTGACAACGGTACCTGTGTTATTGTTTCCATAGCAACCTCCTATGGGTATAACTGGAGCACGCTAAAATAGGAGCTTTTATCCGATCTAGTACAGTTGTTAAAATGAGTCATTTTTACATAGAGAAAATACTATATAGAAAATACTTGATGACGTGACGTTCTTTACAGACGTCATGTTGTTATGATTTTAACGGCCTCGTATTAAAAAATGAGCATTTGTATGATACTGTTTGAAGCGTTCATGAATGAAGGGTCGCAAATCATGACGACGTCAGACGTCAGGGCGGAGCAGCGAGTAGTTGTAACGTTTTGTGTATAACTCGAAAAACATCTGTGGAAATTAGAAACTTTCTTAGTTCTTCTTCATAGCGACCGAATGTTTCACGGGTACTTGTTTATAAATGATATAAAAAATGTATTACCTGTTAAAAAGGTTGAACCATTATTTACCATTAAAGGGTCTTAATCTTTTTTACAATAGCTATATATTACCAATAATTGACTACTGTTGCACAGTATGGGGCCTAACAACAAACTGTAATCTGGAAAGGATTCATAAGCTCCAAAAACATGTTGCACGATTAATTTTAAATGTTTTTTTGGATTTTCCATCAACTTCAATGTTTAAAGAGCTAACATGGATGACCATTTTTACGAGGGTAAAATATTTTCAAGCTGTCTTAATGTTTAAATGCATGTATGGTCTAGCACCTGATTATCTATCTAATAAATTCACTGCATGTACGAGACCAAATTCTGATTTCTTTAAAAGAACATTTAAAAATGCTGGTCTTACTACCTGGAATAATTTGCCATATGATATATTTAGGAAACAGATAATTTAGGCACATTTAAGATCAAAGTTTCAAACTATTTTTAACTTTACAGAATGAAGATACCTGAATCAAATATATTTTATTTCCCATTGAATGCATAGTTGCTTATTCAATATATCTATAGTTTACTGATTTATGTATTTTGTTTGTTTGTATTTTTATCTTTGTATAAATTGTTTTTGATTGCCTCAGGGAAGATTAACATGTCATTGTTAAATGAGTTACCTTCGTTAAATAAAGAATTATTATCATTATTGATGGGAGAGAAGAAACCTAAGATTTTTCACCTTGCAGTCCCGACCTAGCGCCCATGGATTTCGCCGTTTTCCCCCTTATAAAGTCACAACTTCGGGGTAGAAAATTCAGAAACTTTAATGAGCTTAGAGCCGCTACATCACGAATATTTCCTGAATTGAGAGTGACAAGCATTCTCAGGTGTATAACAAAAGGGTAGATAGGCAGATAAAATGCAATGGTGCATATTTTGAGAAAGAGTAAAAATGCTGACAGATGGATGGTCTATATAAGTACGTTGTGACGTGCTCTGTAGTGCCGCATATAGGCCGGGCCGCATATAGGCCGTGCCGCATATAGGCCGTGCCGCATATAGTTCGTGGCGAGGCGACCTGCATGCGGCGAAAAGGGATGGTCATGCCGCATATAGTTATTTTATGAAAGTCATCATAATTATCATCATTCTGTTCTAATTTAAATAATCCTGTTTCCTCAAACTGCCATATACATATTAAACAGAATATAACTTTGTATCACCTGACATATATTTCCCACATCAGACAGTGGACACATCGGGGTATGTTTAATAACTAGAAAAAAATATGCTAAAATGAAATAAATAGTTTTATTAGTGTTGGTTGATTAAAACTTTACACATGACTTTCTGTAAGTTTGATATCGATGCGTTTTTGAACCGAATAAAGATCATGTAGTCAAAACATACATTTGTGTCACATTTTCAATTTAAAAAAACAACACAGAACAAAAGATCCTGAAATTCACAAATACAGTGTAAAAAGGGGAAAACGAAACATGGACTCTCTGTAATAGGTGTATGCTATTTGGACCTTTCGCATAAATGGTGTATGACTTGTGTAGATTTCCTAGGTGTTACGCTAGAAGTTTGTTCACAGAATATAATATATAAATTGCGGTATCAACCTTGCACAAATTTTACCACATTCACATTCATGGTCCAACACTAACTACATGTGTACGTACACACAAATGGTACTGTAATACTGTGTATGTCATATCGATGTCGTTAACGCGTATTTATGGTATATAAACCTTTCAAATGAATATGGTTTAAAGAACATGTAGTTTGATGACAAGCGATCCATGAAGCAGATTTAAGATTTGATATGAAATATGATAAAGTCATCTCTTATTAACTAGCTTATTACACGCCCTCGGGACGAAATGTAGGTAAGATATTTATGTACAATTACATTTACCTGTTACTTAGGAATACTTCAGATATACAGATAAAGTACTGTCTATGTCACATAAAGATCCCGGCCAGTTTACGAGTACGAGTCAAAATCCTGAGAACCCATGGGTTATCGCAGGACATGGCTCGCAGGTCATAGCGTAAGGGTCCGCCCGTTTGTTTGGAACTATTCAGGCGCCGTATAGCCTGTGACTGAAAGTTTAGCATGTATAACTTCCATGCCTCGGTCAGACGAGACAAACGGGTGGTCTCGGAGCCTGTGAGACTTGGGGAACCACATGGACTTGAAGTCTGTGGGAACTCCGTACGCTGGGAGCCACATGTGACCAAAGCATTAAGCAGTTAAAGACAATATGTCATAAGGTGTTTCATTCAATGAATTTAAAGTACATTTTTCTATACAAATAATTATGTCTAAATAGCATACGGTCCGTAAATGATTCGGCAATAATGTTGAATTATGTCACTTTGAGCTGCACATAAAATATAAGAAGATGAGACGTTTGTTGTTTTACCCAATATTGTCGTACATTATATGTTTTTAACATTCATTTCTGTTTAACGAATTACCAGTATTGTAAAAGATACAAGTGTAAAAAGTTAATAAAATTGAAAGGTTGGTATTCAAATCAAAATATAAAGTACAGGTAGGTGAACATGTCATATAGTACAGGTAGGTGAACATGTCATATAGTACAGGTAGGTGAACATGTCATATAGTTGTCCCAAATAGTCTTCCATAGTTTTCCCCAGGCGACCTAAATCGATACAATATGAACCATTGATGACTGGTATGCTTTTCTTTAGTGCACCGAAATATTTGAGAATTGTGAATATTACCGACAAAGCATATTATTCGATCTTTAGTCATCGCATTTAAATTCCACTTAAATTGTTTTCTACGTCAAATTAGTTTCTTAAATTCAAATGTAGATATGAGATCAAAGGTACACAAGTTCATGTGGGGTTATAATCAATTTCTGATTTGTGTTGCTTGAATACGTGTCTGGTATTTTCACGCTGTCAGGTTTCATGTCGCTTAATTCATCTAAATACAGCTAGTTTGTATTTACATCCTGTTATCCTTAAGTGGTTTTATACATGTAATGTCTGTATGCATATGTTGTGACCGGATAATGTGTTGCATTGTGTGATTATGTACAACGTAACTAGACGAATATGCTATCTGAACTTTTTGCAAATCCGGTTGATTGCACGTGCGAAACGATGTGACTAATGATTAATTGGATACGCTGATATTTTAACCAAGTTTAATATGAAATATTTCAAAGGTTGAATTACGCCGACCTCATTCTATATACAAATGGATATTATCAGTTAACCTTAGTTTTACAATTTTATTGTCGCTCTGCTATTGTGTTCTGTAATCTTCAGGGTAAATTATTTAGCAAAATCGGATAAACTTGATAGTTAATTGGACTCCTTTCATTTCTTCGGCAAATAATATAATAGAACAATATTAACCCTAATTGTTTCTGGTGTCACTAATGCACACACACAATTTAACACCGACTTGTTAGAGATATTAAATATTTGTTCAGGAAAGAATATATCTTAGGGCGAATTTGTTGGTCAACACGCATTATTAAGAAGCACTTCACAAATACGCGTTAGACATTACACATCGTTTTCTAGCATGGATTGGACGCCTTACCTAGCAGGGGTTGTTGTGGTTGCCGTGGGTGGATTTTATATTTTGCTGAAAAAGAAGAAGGGAAATCCAAGGTATTTAAAAACATGATTTTACTTTGCATCAAGTTACGCTGATGTTTTACCGGTCATGCGTTCAAACTTCAAGCATAATAATTTCTATAAAATGGATTTGTTTATATAACTATATCACTAAGTGACAATACGTACATACTGAATAATTTTGAATGTGGTGTTTTATGCATTGTTTGAGTTATGTCTAAAGTTTTTAAAGTTTTTTCCATGTCTACTAAATATATGCAGAGCATTTAAAGATACATGTATATCATACTCATTGTTTTGTTCATTTGGTTACCTAAACAAACATAAAAATATACTTTATCTGCACTGCCCCAAAATGAAAACTTTACACTTTATTATTTTGAATATTTGTTTTGTTAGTATATATGTTGTTGTAAGTGTTACACATGTTTATCATGATTTCATTGCGGATAACGATTATGCAATTGTTTTAAAAATCGCCGGTCTATTCAGGCGTCCAAACAGGAAAAACGATTTCCTTACTTTGCACGTACGCAGCAACATTGGTTTCACTTGCAGGTTTTACACTGACAAGTAATCATTTGCTGCTTAGCACAGAAACAAAATATTGAATTTGTTTTAAAAACAATTGCATTTAGTGATGCCACATCTTTCTGAAGATCAGAGAAACCAGGCTATTGGTATGTTCCGGGCGGGGTCAATGGTGAATAACGTAGCGCATCATTTTGGCTGCTCAAGACAGACTATTCATAATCTTGCGAACCGGTACAACACTACTGGATCTGTCAGAGATCGTGCAAGACCCGCTCACGTACGTGCTACAACGTTACGTACTGATCGCGTTATCACGTTGAATCACCTACGTAATCGTTTTTTACCAGCAACCATTACTGCTCGGCGTTACGGGGTTCATGCACAGATGATCATAAACCGTTTGAGACAGAGACGGAATCTGAAAACTGATCTGGTCATTATCCAAGGAAATCTCAATGCTCAAGGTTATATCAATGTTTTAAACAATACAATGATACCATTCATGCAAAATAACGGACCTGGCACTTTCCAGCATGACAATGCAACGCCTAACAATGCGCGTATAACTACACAATTCCTTGCTCAAAATAATGTTAACGTCTTGCCTTGGCCCGCTGTATCCCCAGACTTTAACCCAATAGAAAAAAATATAGGATGAATTGGGTCGGAGAGCCAGGTCTGAGCATCAAATTGATACCATAAATGACCTCCGAAATGCACTTGTGTTAGAATGGCAACGTATTCCAAACGCGGTCATACAACGTAAATTCAATGAGGCGACGTATTCTCCAATGCATTCGTAAAAGTTTTGTCTGTAAGTAATATGATTAAGCAAGATTGTTTTAAACGGTTATACATGACAATGGTTCTTATTAATGATGTTTTGGACTATGTAACAACAATACTGGATGAAGCCCATTAAAAAAAGGTTCAGATGAGCTAGTTACATTTTTAAAAACTCACGTTTTTTACCTGTGATATGTGTTATAATAGATTTAACGTGTTTTCCATCTCATTTTGATATGAAAATACTAGTTATAAATTGAGAGAACATTTAGCGTTCATCCATGCGTAAAATTGAATACTATCATGTTTTGGTCGTATACAGTATATCTTACATTTTGCGTTTTTGAATGAACTGAGTATAATATAAAAAAAAGCATGTGGATAGCTTTAATTATTCGTTGAAATGGCCGATCATATAATCTTAAAGCGCAACGGATGTCGCCTACAGTATTGAATCATTTAGAGAATTATCAATTCCGGATGCCCTTGATTTCCAAGTATTCTATGTATTGTCTAACAGGATATAATGATAAACGGTATAGTTGATAATATCCTCGTTTGTCCTTGCTGTAATTGTTATCTCCCTTATCAGTTGATTTGATTCGAATACCGGGAAAAAGTCTGTGCGGGCGTTTTTTACCTCACCAGAGGTGCACACAACGGTAGGTGCAGTTGTGTTTCCATGTCGTCAAGGTAACCATGATACTATTCGTATTTTGATGAACATATATTTATTCTTGTTTTCATGTTTAATTGTCTAGGCCATTACATGTTGACCATTAAAATTCATACTATAACATATTGAAGTCATTATAGGGGGCAAAGTGCGCCCGATGCGGGCTCGAACCAGCGACCCCCTAAACACTAGTACGACGCTCTACCGACTGAGCTAAACGGACGACCGTCTAATCCAACACTACTAAACTCATCCCCTCCCAGCATTTGAGGCTCAACCACCGTTTTCCGTCAAACACCGCTGCCATCATTGATGTAATTCAAGGGGAAAATTGCGCCCGTAATGGACTCGAATCCACGACCTCCTAAACACTAGTTCGGCGCTCTACCGACTGAGCTAACAGAGCGACTGTCCAACCCCACACCACTACAGTATAATTATAAAGGTTAAAGTTGGATAAGCAGTTACCACCCCCATTGTGTAAGCATTTACTCGAAGAGTTCTTCTTTGTCTTGACACTTATATCAATCATGTGGACGAAAGGGGAACACCCTATATTTGGCATAGTAGAATCCACCAAAACAGGGGAGCTCACTCGTGTATTACTGCTTCTCAGTGGTCTTGTTAGGGCCCCACCGTATATTGCTGGTGCCCTATAGTAATCGTCGTTCCTGTATGGGCCTCCGTCCGTTTGTTGTTTAGTTTCCGCTAAATAACTCAAGAACGCTTGTTCATATAGTCCTCAAACTTGATAGGCCTGCTGGTTATTACAAGTAGATACCCCTATTTATTTTGAGGCCAGAAGATCTGTCGTCGAGGTCACGTTGTCACATTGTCTTCAGAAATATCATTTACACCCATTTCCAATATATTGAACAGCCTGTATCAAGGTCATCATGCGAGGCTCTGATCACGTTTTCGATAGTCCTAATATCAGTTTTCCTTTAGGTTATAAATATTCTTTAATAACTTGATTTAAAATCATTGGCAAAGTTATATAACTTGAGCGTAAACATTGCAATGAACTAGTAACACACACATCGTGATCAGGCCAAGGTAAGAAATAAATCGTATCCGGAACGACATAAACGTGTATGGAAATAATAAAGTTTCACTTTTAGTCGCGTTTCAATAGTTTAAAAGTTTATTTGTACTTAGGCCTCCGGCCCACATACTTATATACATATATACATATATACATGTATACATAATACATCAAACGTAGGTATTTGCCTGTGAAGACACATTTAGAAACCCGTATATAAATGGTATGTACTCTAAACTATCGCTGAAAACCACCCCAAATTTTGACCATAACATTACTAAGACCATAGCATTACTAAGACCATAGCATTACTAAGACCATAGCATTACTAAGACCATAGCATTATTAAGATCATAACATTCCTTAAGACCATAGCATTACTAAGACCATAGCATTGCTAAGACCATAGCATTACTAAGACCATAGCATTACTAAGACCGTAGTATTACTAAGACCGTAGCATTACTAAGACCATAGCATTACTAAGACCATATCATTACTAAGACCATAGCATTACTAAGACCATATCAGTACTAAGACCATAGCATTACTAAGACCATAGCATTACTAAGACCATATCAGTACTAAGACCATAGCATTACTAAGACCATAGCATTACTAAGACCATAACATTACTGAGACCATAGCATTACTAAGACCATATCATTACTAAGACCATAGCATTGCTTAGACCATAGCATTGCTAAGACCATAGCATTACTAAGACCATAGCATTACTAAGACCATAGCATTACTAAGACCATAGCATTGCTAAGACCATAGCATTGCTAAGACCATAGCATTACTAAGACCATAGCATTGCTAAGACCATAATTATACTGACGGATTGTCTTCACAACCAATCTTATTGTCGAGGTTTCACGTACTTGGCATTGATACAGCCGTAGATTTATTACACCGTATATGACTTCGAACCATAATATAATGTTATATACGTGAATGGAAATCCAGATTGTATGTAATAAGGTAATAAGTAACTATGTCTGGTAAATTATCAACATGGATTAAGAAGTTCATAATAATTTATTCCCCTCAGTTATAACACAAACATTCCAGGGTCTGTTTTGAATCAAGGTCAATGTTATTACACCGGCTGTGAGCTATCTGAAGTATGTACTCAAGATACTTGGGAATCATCAAGTATTTAAAACAGCAGGAAGCGTATCTAGCATAGTCCGAAACTATCTACCTGTCGCTCGTGAATATTCGGGCAAATCCGTAAATAATCATCGGCAATATTTTATGATTTTCATTAAGAACTATTTTATGATCACGTGCTCACGTGACTGAAGGTAGCGACGACGATTAATGCGTTCCAGTTCAACATCACCTAGTTATAAAATTGTATATTAAACCTTGCATGTATCTAAGTGGTTGATTCTTTTACAACAAGCGGTCACAAAGATTGCCAAATTTTACAGTTTTCCATCCTGGTAAAACAGGAATATGTTTATAGGTTGTGCTTATTGTGCGTGTTACATTATTACAGAATGTACTTTCACTTCAATATAAATACTCATATTTCAGGTATGTAGCTGTGCGGTACTTTAGCATGCACGAGCCACTGCCACTAAAATGTTAAACTAAATTGTTCACCTTTATTATTATTATTATTATTAAAGTTATTAATATTTGATCACGTTGTAAAATACTTATACATAATGTATCTATTACTATCTCAAACTAATCTTTCGTAAATTATATTATTTATACTTTATCAATTTCTAGATTATGTCCCCCCGACTTATCTTATTATAATTATTCAATTATTGAATAACAACTATAAATGTCATAATCTCATGTTGTAACATGTGTACCTGAGTGAAATAAAGATATGTTCAGTTCTGATCAGTGAATTAAGCGAGCGCTGTATCCTATGTTAGGGTTTGAACGAACGTTATCACAACATAAGTACGGGCTCTACCGACTGAGCTGCCCGGGCTGCCATTGGGCACTACGTCACTATTAAGTGTGTTTGCTTAAAATACTTTCTGCCGGGAAAAAACGAAAACCGTATTAATGCATACTGACATAAAAGCGGGTCCTTAATTAAAATTGTCTTACCGAAGCAGTCAAAATCTCTATTATGTTTTGAACACAGAACACGTGATTTTGGAGAATTTATTATTATTTAGAGGAAATCCTATCAACTAAAACAAGTCGTCTGGTGAATAGTCCCAACTGTTTACATACACAAGCGGTTTAAGGAAATCTAATATATTCTAATAAAAAAAAATCAAATTGAAATCCATTGATAATTTCTAGGTCCATTCATTCATAAAATCTACCATATTTAAACAGATTTTGAAGTAAACACCGTTTTAAGCTATTTTCACTACACAATGGATAAACGTAAATGTATTCATAGCCTGCAGACACTTATTGTACATCGTCCAGCGTTAAAATGGGAAACTATGTTATTTACATTCCAAACCTTAGGATTGCGGAAACTATGTATAGTTAGCTATATGCTCGCGCGTCTATATTGCTGTTAAGTTAGATGAATACACAGCTGGTATAGTGCGGCTATATTGCTAGCACACACATCGCATGTATATAATTATTGGATAGTTCTCTGGAATATTGCTCAACAGTTTTATGTGTTTTATGTGAAGGAATGGTGAAACATTTGTGTATTTTCATATAAACACAACTTTATTTTACGCGTGAGAATGGCGCTACTGAAAAAATCTAAGTAAGTGATGAATTTAAGAATACTTTCGCTATCTCTTGTACATTTTAATACGTAGCATTAAATTTAAGTGGAATGTTTGAGCATTAAGAAGCAGGTGGTTGGAGTAATGCATGTAATTTTTACTTCATTAATTGATAAAATCATAATTTGTTCACATAAGTTCAAACTTGAATACAAAACCAATAATAGTTTACATTCAATCGATACGTGTTTAATATACATACTAAGGGGGGTGTAGTGGTCTAGGGATTAGCGCCTGACTGCTGATCCCTAGGTCACGAGTCCGAGTCACACGTTGATCGAGGTTTGATCAAAGACTCCATAGCCCCTGACTACGGCACGAGTATAGGACTGCGGTCAGTAACCCAGGAACCCCTCATCGAGAGTGACTAACATAATTTAGTAAGAAATTGTTTAAACCGTTTATTTTTAATCGAAATATAAAACGAACAAAGTAAAATTGTATAACGTGTACGTTGATCCATTCAGTAATTATTGTAATCATACATAAAGCATAGGTGGCCGGTGAGTAGCCATGACATTTAAAACCCGCATTGAATTTTTTTTTCACTCTGTTCTTATAGTAAGATCTTACTATAAGAACAGAGTGAAAACATTTTTTTTTCATTGCGGGTTTTAAATGTCATGGCAACTCACCGGCCACCTGTGACATAATGTATTACATTTATGAGCGTTGTAATTCAATACACATTGTTGAGACTGGAGGAGTATGCAAGTTAATGATTACTTGATGATGTAAGAATGTATTTCCTGTATATAATACGAAATCAACATCATATCGAAGTGATAATACTCAGTTTAGGAAGCTTATGGTTTAGTTAGCTGATGTTTGATATACGCATTAAAGTGTAGATATCATAGATATAATAGTGTCATGGGCAAAATGCCATAATTTCTGAATAAATGTATCTTACTGTCCATACGTGTATTTAAGTTGCTAGTGTACTGTTGAGCACATGGAAAGTCTTTTTTCAATGGTACGATATATTGTCACAAACTGTTCTATGTATCTTGTAGCAGTTTTGCATTGCTTCGTATCAAATAATAATTATCTCTGTGATTTTAGGAATTAATATGTTTCACGATATGTTTATTTAATACCGACCCGTGGTGGCGGGGGGGGGGGGGGGAGCAACGACAGCAAATTCGCCCCATGGCGGAAGAGCCCTGGTCCCAATTTTCCAAAGATTTTAAAATGGTCCTTGAAGTTTTCTTGCCAACACACGGCACTATAAGGGAAGGCCGGTGCCAGGCAGGTCTCCATGCACTAAAACTGTTGATGGTAACGTAAAACCCCAACAAACTATTTATAACCAAGTATTGTAGCGATTATATAGTGTACTCAGTACATTCAAAAGTGCACCGTTTGAGACCTGCTAAATGTTTGTAAAGTGTCAAGGTTTTGCATATTGAAACTGATTATACAATAAAACTTCAATTATATACCATCATTGGAACCCTTGCAAACTGGTATTTGTTATTGAAGTGGTCTTGATATTGATTTGAATATAGCGCAAAGCTGTAGAAATGGACTTGAAAGTTATGTTCTTAATTTTAAGACGGTCTTATTTAAGTGCGGTTTTACTGTAAATGTAAATACCCAATATATGCAGTGAAATATACAGTATATGTTATATACACATAAAATAATATAATATACAGTGCTTTTCCTGTATTCCTATGGAAGTCCACATAAATTATGAAAATCTGTTTTGTACGTTTTTAAATGTACTGAGTATATAATTATATGCTTCAACGTGGCTTGACAACAATATGAATCTACATAAATACATGATCACGGTGACATTCAATGATTGCCAGCAATAAGCAGTATAGTCATGCATACAGATAAAGTATTACGCATGATTATAGAACATGCCCATGGTGGCATTTTTCTGCCACAGTTAACTACTTAATTACATACATTCCTGAGTTCCGGATGTAGTGTATAATACAACAATTTATCCGCCTTCTGACAAAATACTGCATACGTTGATTTCACATTTAACTACTCCTATATTTATCATATGATTAACTAAATCCTGGCTGTATAGCTGGAACACTACATCCTGTGTATCTATATAGTTCCGTTTAATATTCACGGAAAATATGTTTTGTTTCCTGTAACTTGCTGAAAGCAGTGCAGTCTCTAATAAGAGATTTTATATTTTGAATTGTGTTTTATTAGTTCATACTGGAACATATAACACTGTGTTTGACCTCAGGATTTCAGCCATGAACTTACGGGTCGGGGGTCAGTCAGGTTACATATAACCCAGTTAGATTGCAAGGCCGACATACACTTCAAGCCCAGTAAAGGTATCCGATGAGCCGTTCTGTATAATTACATTCAAACCATGAAATAGTGGTAACATATAAACTTCAACAACAACAACAACGGATTTAGCATCACCGAATTAATAATAACAACCATATAACTAGAGCAATTCACATTGTTTGATCAATGCGTATAACATTAACATAAGCATATAATTTCAATTTTCAAATTTGTATAAATATAAACGATTACACTACAATCGTAAACTATGAACATACATGTACGCAGTAATTGTGTATAATTATGATAACAATGTACTGTACCATTATATATTCAAGAAAAGAACATTAAATACATTTATTACAATGTCGGTTGTAAATAGTTACTTGTAGCTTAACATGTTAAATATTTTTAACAAATAAGTTTACTTGAGGTACAAAGATTAAAAATATGTATATGAGTTGTAGTGAGTTAAACTAACAGTATGTAACGTCTAAATCTGAACCAACATCAGATGCCTGGTGTAAGTAAGATGTCCATTAAAACTTCAAAGTGCCAATTAAGAAGATAAATAGACCAGGTGTCCGTTATAAGCTGTGTATAACTCGCCCTGAGTATTATAAGGTGAAGAGATTTTGCAATGGGGCAATAAGTCATTTAAAGATGTATCTGGCTCATCTGAACATAAAATGTTTGAATTGGCTTTATCCAGTATTGTTGTTACATTGGCTAAAACATCTCTAATAAGAACCATTAAAATGTATAACCGATTGAAAAAAATATTTTTTGATCATATTACTAACAGTCAAAACCTGTAAAATAGCCTGATTGCTACACTGGACGTTATTTTTAATTTTATGATGTACAAACATCTTTCTTCAACAAATATGGATTAATACATTATGAGTTCATTCTTTGTTAATGCATATTTATTGATGTTTTAACTATAGGAAATATATTTTTCATGTTTGGTAAGGTAAACAAATGAACAAATAATGAGCATAGCATTACTTTAAACAGTCAGGGACATCGTGGTCATGAAGGAAACCCAAACTGTCCATTCTAGCAGTATTTCCAGCCTTATGTTGGGCACTAGTTAGACCCACAAACTTTCATGAAACCACAGGACTATCTTATTTGCATATGGGACCGATATATTCACCTTGAACAAATATATTCATATTGGTCCCAGTTCACATACAAATTCTGCTTCCCATGTGGGATTTGTACCCACAGCGATGGAGGACATGTGTACTGGAATTAGCGACCATAATCACTTGGCCATAGTAGGTTAATATATAAATCTCAAAACGTGAAAAGTAACAGAGATTAAACTAAACAATTAATAGGTTACGTCATTTGGTACCAGAGCTCTCGTTATTTTTAGTTCATCATGAAACTAATATGAAAAAACTTGAGTGTGCACGTATTTAAAGTTTTCCGATGCAATTCTGTACTGTAACGTTTTGTATGCCTACATGTATATCCATGCTATCATAAGGATACTGTTTACTTAATTCGCTTTTCTTTGAAATGTCAATTGCCCGATGCGATAATTAAGACGATAATTATCGCCCTTAAAAGCTCGCGATGATAATTAAATCTCGTACGTATATGATAGGGCGATAACATGATATTTCTCGCATTGTCGCGTTTAAAAAAAAAAGAGATTCAATGTGGTACGAAAAGGACTCCATAAATTGAATCAATCTGCGATTTGTATCTAGGGAGGAAGTAAAAAGTAAAATGTAACAAAGCAATACTGTAACTTGAGACCTCCTTGGATGTGTACACTCATATTCAAAGTTGCTTTCAATTGCCTTCAGAATAGTTATACATTAAGTAATTGCATTATCCAACGTGGATCCGGTGTATAGTGGAAAGATAGGAAGTGATCGATAGCACAATTTATTATTCATATTTTCAGCATAATGCTTGTTTCTTTACAGGGAAGCAGGAAAGGATTACCCGAGTGATACAGTCATACTTCATCAGTTCCCTCGGGGACCCTTCGCCCCTAGTATGTCTGCATTCTGTATCAAACTAGAGACATTTCTACGCATGGCAAACATACCGTATCAGGTAACAGGTTTATATAGATCTTGCAACATGTGGAACACTCAAGATGAAGTCAAACACTCTAATTATCGGATTCTCTGAAAATCGCACTGTCGTATTTTTTTCATAGTGAATACTTAATTAATTGCAAAACTATGTGAATATCCTCTGAATTCAGAACGTAAGGTTTTTCATGGGGTTCCATGGTGAAACAATTAACCCCTCACTTAAATACCCCCTCAATAATACGACCACGTCAAAATAAAAAAACATAATTTTCAAATCCATTTTTACTATTTCTTTTTTCAACTCCAATATTAGGACCACCTTAATAAGAAGACCAATTTTCAAGGGTTACAAGGGTGGTCTATTATTATTGACTAGAATGAAGATGTGCATGGTTGTCTCCCATATATTAATTTTCACAGAGTACTCGTGTGTTTTCCAACTAAAACAATAACGAACAATTAATTTTGCCACCATCACCGTCTTTATAGCCATCGTCGGTAACATTATCATCATCTTTTTCAACATTATCAATTTCATCATTATCTTCATCTTTTTCATCATTATCATCATTATTATCATCTTCTTCATCATTATCTTCTTCATCATTATCATTATTATTATCATCTTTTTCATCATTATCATCATTAATATCATCTTTTTCATAATTATCATCATCTTTTTTCATCATTAATCTCATCTTTTTCATCATTATCTTCATCTTTTTCATTATTATCATCATTATTATCATCTTCTTTATCATTATCTTCTTCAGCATTATCATTATTAATATCATCTTTTTCATAATTATTATCATATTTTTCATCATTATCATCATCTTTTTTTCATCATTAATATCATCTTTTTCATCATTATCATCATCTTTTTTTCATCATTAATCGCATCTTTTTCATCATTATCTTCATTTTTTTCATCATTATCATCTTCTTTATCATTATCTTCTTCATCATTATTATTATCAAATTTTTCATCATTATCATCATTGATATCATCTTTTTCATAATTATTATCATCTTTTTCATCATTATCATCATCTTTTTTTCATCATTAATCTCATCTTTTTCATCATTATCTTAATTTTTTTCATCATTATTATCATCTTTTTCATCATTATCATCATTAATATAATCTTTTTCATCATTATTATCATCTTTTTCATCATTATAATCATCTTTTTCATCATTATCATCATCTTTTTCATATTATCATCATCTTTTTCATCATTATAATCATCTTTTTCATCATTATTATCATCTTTTTCATAATTATCATAATTAATATCATCTTTTTCATCATTATAATCATCTTTTTCATCATTATTATCATCTTTTTCATCATTATCATCTTTTTCATCATTATCATCATCCTTTTCTTCATTTTTCTTCATCAGTTTTATCATCGCCACTGTTGATTGTATATTCTTGTATTACAGAATGTCCATGCATACAATGATTGTATATTCTTGTATTACAGAATGTCCATGCATACAATGATTGTATATTCTTGTTTTACAGAATGTCCATCCATACAATGATTGTATATTCTTGTATTACAGAATGTCCATGCATACACTGATTGTATATTCTTGTATTACAGAATGTCCATGCATACAAGACAGGACCAAAGGGAAAGCTACCTTGGATTGAATTCAATAATGAAGTTCTAGGAGACTCTGAATTAATAATGGCACACTTGAGTGAAAAATTAGAAATAAACACGAACAAGAACCTCTCTCCAGAACAGAAAGCGACAAGCCGAGCATTCCAGCAAATGGTCGATGAACACATGTATTGGTAAGTTAGATCTTTGTTGATATTACTGAAATATTGGAATATTGAAAAAAACCTGTTAGAAACAATAACTGGGATAAAATGTTTCATCGTACTTTATGTAAAAGTGAGGTTTGTAGTGTATATGTGTAATGTAATTCTCTAACATTGAACTTTGTGATTTGAAGAACTTTAAGCGTCATGTATACTAAACAGTTATGCTCAATATCCAATGCGTGAGCTTATTTATGATATATATGTTAATTTTGAATATTGAGTCCGCACGGTTATAATCTGCGTCAGTGGAACTCTACACTGCCAACTGGACGTCGTAGTTTGAGCCATGGATGATGCCTTATCTTACTGACAATTTAATTTGAAATGATACATCCTAATAATTTTGTCCTCCACCTCTGAAATATGTCGTGAAGTGGGCATTTGTTTCTGTAAGAGCATGATAGTACTGGTGGGTAGCAAAGGAACATAGGATAGGTCAATAACTGACTGTCGCACTAAGAGATATCTGTTGAAAGACGGTATAAAACTGGAACTTAGTATGAGCATCGTGACCACCTATTTCTCTCACTGACGGAATTCTGGTTTAGAGTTTGACCACATGACGGTACGTAAGGCATAGTTGATCCGCCACAAATGTATCAATTCCACAAATATACTCAAGTACTGGTAAGTTACTTTGGATGCAGTCATTGAGAGTGAGCAATATACGTCAAACGTACTCACAATCAATGTGAAATACATTACGGCCGTTTTTTTGACTTAAGACTTCTAGAATTCGTTGATACTTGTTTAAACTTTATTTAGCATCGCTGAATATTTTAGTTCTCTATTTGAAGGACTGTATTAATGGAAAGATGGGTATTTCATAGAAGCGATTCTGTCAAAGCCAAATTATCAAAACTACCAGCGATAGTTGTATGGGAGATTGGAAGAAGAACCAAAAATATGGCGCATGCGCAGGGTATTGGCAGACATGCACAGCCGGAAGTTGATCGAATGTTGTTGGAAGATATGACAGCACTTTCGGAATTCCTCGGTATGTGGACCATTTATTGATGATTTGTTTCTATATTGATAATGTGTGTTCCAATGCCGTGCTTTACCTTGACCTCACTGTGCTACGATTATAAGGCACCAAGTCTTTATAACAATACGAAGTTTTCAAATGTACAATTCGTATGTTCGTAAATCCATAACATAATTGTATTTACTGTAAGCCATTAGTCTATATAAAACATTATTCAACATACATTTAACTTATTTTTTGAGGATGGACTATTTCAGCTGCATGTTTTTGTGATAAGAAGATGTGAGGACTTCCGTGTTTATGATAGTGAACAGTCAAATACTGTATACAAATACATGTACTACTACAAGCCACTTGATTGTCGCCATTATAAATACATATATATAATGTATATAGCTTGTATATAAAATGTCTTACGGTTTCAGGAGATAAGCAATACATGTTCGGAGACGAACCAACACAAGTAGATTGTGCAGTGTTTGGTCAGCTAACACAAGTCAAATACCACGTACCAGATACGGTGAAAGCTAAGGAGACATTGAAAGGTAGCGTACACAAATATACTGCAAAGGCTTCATTTTTTCTTTTTCAACAATAAGTAATACGAACGATTGATATTATAACAAGTCGGAAGCGAACCAATGCAAAACAAGAAATTTGAGCTGAAGAATTAAAAATATCTGTACTAAAGGTTAAAGCATTGAATCGCACATTGCTTCGCATTGCTACCAAGATCGTCTCTCTCTCAAACGGCCATTTCATAAAACGATATCAAAAATGAATATACATACATGACTGTGTAAATCTGTCAATATATACTGGATCGCCCTCTTTAAGAGTGTTATGTGCAGGTGCGCGTCAGTGCAAGAAATATAATGTAAAAATGTATAGGAGAATAAAATTAATATATGTATGTGTGAGAATTGAAAAACAAAGATGATAGCGAGTGTTCAAAGATGATATATACAGCTAAAATATACAAACAATGTTCCCATTGGTTCTTTCTCTTGTGATGTATAAATTACCGACTAAATTCAGATTATACACAGGTCAATACGTACTCATTTAAACCGTCGTGTATAAATACATTCATTTGTATCTTGTTTCGGAATTCATAAAACGTGTACAAAGTGAACAATTGAAGGAAGGGAGACAATTGTTAGATAATAATATAGAAAAAATAATTGAATTGTCTTCCTTGTACTATTGCTCCTAGGTCTTAGCTCGCCGTATTTTGTTGGCGCAAGTTGTAGTTGAACTCCCGACCTGTCTAAAGTCAAAAGTAAGGAAAGATGCGTAACTATGTACTGGCCGAAAGGTCCCACGGTCAAACAGATGTAGTCACATATTGATGGCAAATTAAAACATTTAAGGCAAAATGCTAATACTAACTAATTACATGTAATCGGCCTTTCAAACATAACGAAATAATGGTGTTAATAATATTTTAACATATAATTAAACAAGTCTATTTATAAGATGAAATACTCAACAAATAGTGAATATGAAATGCGCATGTTATACATTGTATTACCATTTATTAGAAAAGTAGATTTATGTGCTATGAACGAGTAATAATGACTATCACCAGCATAACATATCGAAAGAAGAAAATTCCAGAAAATCAAATCTGACTTAGCTTTGCAGAACTTTTTACACCATGTACTATTGAATTACGTATTTGATGAATTGCATATTTTATTAAAACTAAACTAATCAGTAAATGCCAGTGAAAATATTACCGTCTGGTATTTATAAAATCATAATAATGTTTTTTTATATATTTTTGATAAATGTGCAAAGATTAACCGATTCCATCTTACTGGAAAACGACATTAATAATTGTACGAGTTATACGTATATAGTTGATTGGAAAACGTTATTTGTAGATTCAGTACATTTGAAAACGCACAAAACATATTTTCTAAATTTTTTAATAGCTTAGGTAGACTAAAAATGAACTGCACACTGTAATATTTCATGTATATGCAACATAAAAGGTACATGACACTGTAAATAATGGATATACAAATACGTCAAAATGCAAAAAATGACGCCTTAATAGAAACATTTCGCAGGTCTAAAACTGTGCATAGTTAAATGCAGTCTGGTAGGTTGAGTGCTGATGTACTGAAACAACACTATAGCTGGTGCGATCTCATTACAACCTGGTTATGAAATGTAACTATATAGAACATCTCTATTACGGCACAGATTGAATATAATTATGCAAATATCTGACAATAAGTAGTGATGATGAATACGAACGTGGTGGATGTCGTGAATATTGTTGTCTGAATTAAGACGTGTCAGATAATCGTTTATCTATAAACTGTCACAGCTATTAACCGAACATGTAATTAACTCCATATTGTTCTAATTCAAGTGTCCGCTGAACCCCATCTATAATTTACGTCCCCCTTCAGTTTTTTTAATATAATTCATATGCAAATAGTTATATATAATAATATATTTTATTATACCTTACTTGATTTATCCATGCATAATTCACACATACACGCTATAAGCAAACCCGTAATGTTACCCGGTGACATAACGTTTTTCCCCTGTGGCGTGTGACAAGCGCTTGTAATGTTTGCAAACGACATTATCTGTCAGCTATGCCAGATTCAGTTCTGTCACAAAAATTGCTTCAAATCCAAAGACTCTGCAAGCACTTTATTGTTCCTGTTTCACATTTACTGTATTGTTTTATAATTCAATATCAAAATATGTGTTCGGTGTAACAAAATAAATATAGATTATACAAATGAACGCCTCATCCAGTAACCGAATAGTGTCTTAGTTTACAGTTTATTTACATATCGCAGTTCATGTAAAACATTACAACACGAGTACATACTATACAATCTACTGATACAATGGTAAAGCCAATTACAATTAGAAAATCAATGCATCATGCACAAACACACAATTGTATTAATACACTATACGATAAACACATATAGCGGGAGAAGGTATTTTTTATTCTAATTTTGTTTAAAACATGCAAATTTTATTTATGGTTTTTTTCAGAATCATTTACCAATCTTAATGATTTCTGTGAAAGAATGAAACAGAAATATTGGCCGGATTGGGATGAGTGTATCACTGAAGGTTTCACGAAGGAAGCAACAAAGTAACAAACCACACTTTTCCGGAAGTCACGTAATGCTTCAAGTCAACAGTTTAATTATGTGAAATGTACTGAAGTATACGGAATACCGTCATTGACCAAACTTTGTTTTCTATAGCATACGTACTGATTTTCTATATGGGTTGCGCATTATATGACCAGTAAATCCGTCAATTTTGAGGTTTTGAGTTTCAAAAAATTCTTACCTGAGAATATTTATTAACTCGAGGTTCTCAGTAAGATTGGTTAGTGAGTTTACAGACGTTTAAAGTGGTTGATTGTTGTGTACAGTTACTACGCTAAGCTAGAGTTCATTGCTTAATAGTGTTTACCGGTGTGCATTAACAGGGTTCAACTTCTAATTGAAAAACGAAACGCGCCATCTTATTTTCTATCAAGAAATTAATTTATTATATTACTATAAAGTAATGCAAATGCTTGGTGAAATTGTTAGGCTTAATATTTGGTCTGACAGTGGCAATATCAATATCAAGATAAAATATTTTTAGATGGATGCACGGATCCATAAAGTGACATTTAACACTTTTGTTTGAAATGTAACGGTCTTATTTAGGTTCGTAAAAACGAAATAATATTTCTTAAAAAACCCTATACATTTCGTAAAAATGAAAATGGTATCGTAGAAACGAAATAAAAAGTACATTGCACATAAATGTATCGGATGTCATTTTACGGGCTCCGTGTTGATGTATAACCACTCTTTCATGTGCGCAAGATAATTTTCATCAAAATTATGCGTTTTTATTTTTGTTGAATATGTTGTATTACCTTATGTGTAAATTAATACATTTTCATAGCGACACTGTACTCATATGGCTTCGTGCTGTATTTATATACTATGCATTTAATCGCGATTTTCATTTTCTGCATTTTGACCAATTTGTTATGTTACTATATTACTATTGCTTTTTGTTTGTTTTTATACATTTATTGTGTATGTGTATATATAACGTAAAATAAATCACATTTAACTGCTTGTTTTGTTTCGACCTCTTTTGAAATATTTCATGAGTATTATATCACTCAATGCAAATATACAAACTTCAGTACAAACCGTATAGATAAATAAATCATACATTTACACTAACATGCTATCTATAAGGACAGTCGAATTTCGTTCATTCGAATTTATCGGGTCCGACAATTATTATGAGTAATACATTGTTTAGAATAGCCCATTTCAATTCGGGGTGCATAAGAAGATACATCGGGACCAGATATTTATTTCGGATGATACCAAGTATTCGGCTAGAATGTTGTCGAACAAACGTGGTCAGACTTTAGCTCATGCATTCAACCAAACATTCGTGTCACGGTAGACGGACCGACTTCCTATTGAATTTATAGAAGGATAATATATTCAAACCGCGATGAATCAAATTTTATAAAAGGCATACTTCCTGGGCAAACACATTTTAGAGATTCAAGGTTTTTAAAGTCACTTTTAACATTGAAATAAGAATGGGCTATAAAACAATGTCTTTGGTTTAAGCACTTTCCAATAAAGGTAGATACTTTATGCAGAGCTGTAGTAGAGTTTAAAATGTGTTCTTACGAACACACGCTTTGAATTTAATTTGGTTTATCTATTATGCTTAAAACATTATTTTTCTATTATTTCAAATACACTAGACTGCGCACCAACAGCATGGAACCTGATCAAAGTTACACATCTGGATATGGCGATTATACAAGCTGTGAATTAACATCGAGTGCGCTTACTGGGACGATTTGGGAAATATGACTTTTTATAGAATATACTTGAAATAAAATATTGGTGTAGTTAATTATAGGGTGACAATAGATTGACGTTTTAATCAGTAAAGGCGTGAAATATAGCACAGTAAAACTTGATTACACTAAATATAATTGTGCGATAATACTGTTTAATTTTATACTAAAAAGTGAATGCTATTAATATTGTGACACATATTCTCCATTTTATACACATCACTAATGTTAACGTCTATACGATTTATCGGTTAAAGCATGGAGCCAATATCGATCAGATTGATCAGATCTGAAGAATGCTGCATGGAACATCCATACATGTTATATCTATGGAATATTTATCGGTGGGAACATACTACACAAATACATTGTGCACTTATACAAACATAATGCGTACGTTTATTCTAACGGACATACTTAATATACATGCAAACAAACATGTTATAAAATATGTACATGCACTATGTAGATACACACCTCGTAAATGCTGTGCAACGTGTGTATAATACACCACGTTTTTTAAATGCTGTACAATTAATGTAGAATACACCATGTAAATGTTACATAACTAATGTAAAATATGTAGAATACACCACGTAAATGCTACATAACTAACGTAGAATACACCACGTAAATGCTACATAACTAACGTAGAGTACAACACGTAAATGCAACATAACTAATGTACAATACAACACGTAAATGCAACATAACTAATGTACACTACACCACGTAAATGCAACAAAACTAATGTACAATACACCACGTAAATGTTACAAAACTAATATACAATACACCACGTAAATGTTACAAAACTAACGTAGAATACAACACGTAAATGCAACATAACTAATGTACAATACAACACGTAAATGCAACATAACTCACGTAGAATACACCACGTAAATGCAACAAAACTAATGTACAATACACCACGTAAATGTTACAAAACTAATATACAATACACCACGTAAATGTTACAAAACTAATATACAATACACCACGTAAATGTTGCATAACTCACGTAGAATACACCACGTAAATGTAACATAACTAACGTAGAATACACCACGTAAATGCTACATAAGTAACGTAAAATACACAACTTAAATGTTACATAACTAACGTACTATACACCACGTAAATGTTACATAACTAACGTACAATACATCACGTAAATGCTACATAACTAACGTACAATTCACCACGTAAATGTCACAACACTTACGTCCAATACACCACGTAAATCCTACATAACTAGCGTACAATACACCACGTAAATGTTACATAACACATGTAAAATACACCACGTAAATGTCACATAACTAACGTACAATTCATCACGTAAATGTCACATAACTAACGTCCAATACACCACGTAAATGTCCCATACCTAACGTACAATACATCACGTAAATGCTACATAACTAACGTACAATTCACCACGTAAATGTCACAACACTAACGTCCAATACACCACGTAAATACTACATAACTAACGTACAATACACCACGTAAATACTACATAACTAACGTACAATACACCACGTAAATACTACATAACTAACGTACAATACACCACGTAAATGCTACATAACTAACGTACAATACACCACATAAATGTCACATAACTAGTGTCCAATACACCACGTAAATGTCACATAACTAACGTCCAATACACCACATAAATGTCACATAACTAACGTCCAATACACCACATAAATGTCACATAACTAACGTCCAATACACCACGTAAATGCAACATAACTAATGTACACTACACCACGTAAATGCAACAAAACTAATGTACAATACACCACGTAAATGTTACAAAACTAATATACAATACACCACGTAAATGTTACAAAACTAACGTAGAATACAACACGTAAATGCAACATAACTAATGTACAATACAACACGTAAATGCAACATAACTCACGTAGAATACACCACGTAAATGCAACAAAACTAATGTACAATACACCACGTAAATGTTACAAAACTAATATACAATACACCACGTAAATGTTACAAAACTAATATACAATACACCACGTAAATGTTGCATAACTCACGTAGAATACACCACGTAAATGTAACATAACTAACGTAGAATACACCACGTAAATGCTACATAAGTAACGTAAACAACACAACTTAAATGTTACATAACTAACGTACTATACACCACGTAAATGTTACATAACTAACGTACAAATCACCATGTAAATGTTGCATAACTAACGTAGAATACTCCACGTAAATGTTGCATAACTAACGTAGAATACACCACGTAAATCCTACATAACTAGCGTACAATACACCACGTAAATGTTACATAACACATGTAAAATACACTACGTAAATGTCACATAACTAACGTACAATACATCACGTAAATGTCACATAACTAACGTCCAATACACCACGTAAATGTCCCATACCTAACGTACAATACATCACGTAAATGCTACATAAATAACGTACAATTCACCACGTAAATGTCACAACACTAACGTCCAATACACCACGTAAATACTACATAACTAACGTACAATACACCACGTAAATACTACATAACTAACGTACAATACACCACGTAAATACTACATAACTAACGTACAATACACCACGTAAATGCTACATAACTAACGTACAATACACCACGTAAATACTACATAACTAACGTACAATACACCACGTAAATGCTACATAACTAACGTCCAATACACCACATAAATGTCACATAACAAACGTCCAATACACCACGTAAACGTCACATAACTAACGTCCAATTCACCACATAAATGTCACATAACTAACGTCCAATACACCACATAAATGTCACATAACTAACGTCCAATACACCACGTAAATGCTACATAACTAACGTACAATACACCAAATAAATGTCACATAACTAACGTCCAATACACCACGTAAATGCTACATAACTAACGTACAATACACCACGTAAATGCTACATAACTAACGTACAATACACCACGTAAATGTCAAATAACTTACGTACAATACATCACGTAAATGCTATATAACTAACGTACAATTCACCACGTAAATGTCACATAACTAACGTCCAATACACCACGTAAATACTACATAACTAACGTACAATACACCACGTAAATGCTACATAACTAACGTCCAATACACCACATAAATGTCACATAACTAACGTCCAATACACCACGTAAATGCTACATAACTAACGTACAATACACCACGTAAATGTCAAATAACTAACGTACAATACACCACGTAAATGTCAAATAACTAACGTACACTACATCACGTAAATGTCACATAACTAACGTACACTACATCACGTAAATGCTATATAACTAACGTACAATACACCACGTAAATGTTACATAACTAGATTACAATGCACCACGTAAATGTTACATAAGTAATGTTAAAATATGTATAATACACCACGTAAATGCTACATAACTAACGTACAATACACCACGTAAATGTCAAATAACTAACGTACAATACATCACGTAAATGTCACATAACTAACGTACACTACATCACGTAAATGCTATATAACTAACGTACAATACACCACGTAAATGTTACATAACTAGATTACAATACACCACGTAAATGTTACATAAGTAATGTTAAAATATGTATAATACACCACGAACATGCTACATAACTAATGTAGAATACACCACGTAAAATGTCATATAAACAATGTAGAATACACCACCAAACTGCCATATAACTTATGTAGAATACACCACGTTATTGCCATATAACTAATGTAGAATACACCACGTTACTGCCATATAACTAAATAAATGTAGAATACACCTCGTAACTGCCATATAACTAAAATACACAACGTAACTGCTACATTACTAAATTAGAATACACCACGTTAATGTTACATATCTAACGTAGAATACACAAACCACAGCTACATAATTAATGTAGACTATACAATGTAAATGCTACATAACTAATGAAAAATCGAACTTTATTCCCTTTAACTGCATTATTATCAAACAAACCGGGAGCGGTGGTCATTTAATTCAATATCATTGAAGTGTTATGTAGAAGTTGTAAAAACGTGTTTCACAGTCGATGTAAACTAAATTTTACTTTATCAACAATTGCTGTTAGAATACATGACTGTTATTATCACAACTTAAAATTAAAGATAAGCATACACTTGTACATGGGGAACCTGAGAAATTGTTTGAATTAAATTTACTATGAATAATACTTGTGAACGTACGAAAAAAACGATATTACATTGTTTGTAAGTTTGTATTGTTTATAAAATTCCAAAATGTAAATCACGACAAATCACAAACATTAATGTTGGTTTGATTTTAACGTGATTTGACTAAATGCGACATAACATTTCCCAATTATTTCAATATTCTGTCAGGTCAGGGGACAGTGATTACACATGCAAAGTTATGTGCTTCAATACACCGATGTTGGGCGTATATTCCAATCAGTGAGCGTATAGTTCAATCAACTGACACATAGTCCAATCAGTGAGCGTATAGTCCAAATCAGTGGGCATATACAGAATGTCCAGTGCTGTACAGCTGTGGGCGTATAGTTTAATGACTAGGCGTATTGTCCAATCACTAAGCGTATTTTCCAATCATTGAGCGTATTCATAATGACTAGTGTTATACAGCAATGAGCGTATATGCCCACCAATGAGCGTATATTCAAATCAGTGGGCGTATACATAATGACCAGTATTGCACACCAGAGAGCGTATAGTCCAACAATGGGCGTATAGAGAATGACGGTCTCATGTTTTAGGTTTATGATGATGTTTGTCCCCTTTTCATGTTATATTGTCCAATGTTTGTGTGTGAGTAATAGTCATAGTAGAAGGCTAATAACAGTGATATCATTATTAATAGAAGGTAACATATAAGTTTATAAATCGACCCTTTTGATGAATCTTAATGCTCGGTCTTATTTGTTCACTCATTTCCATCAAACGTTGCTAACAATGCATTTCTCCATAAAGAAAGGTGTTTGTGTGAATATCGAAACTGCCAATTGAAGTGAGTTTTCATCGATATGAAGGCATATGGATATATTAAGAATAAAACCATATGTATATCCATGCCAGCGATAGTTTGAATGAGTAAGGACGTGAAGACAATAAGTATGAAAAAATTCAGAAAATTGTGTGCAAAAGGTCACCCTAATACTGAAAATGTAGTCCCAAGTCTATCAATACTTTCTAGTAAAGGGAAAGAACCTTTCGTTTCAAACTACCAACAAGGTCACGTAGACTCACGAACCAAACCATTGTTCAAAGAAATATTGATTTATGTATTTAAGAGGTCTACAATCTTAAAAATAAACTATATATTTATCTATAATAGCACCTATGCTCATAAGACGTTCTCCCCCCCCCCCCATTCCAAATACCAGGTCGGTTTCTTAAAAACAAAACATGTTCGCAAAAACAAAATGAAATAAAGTATACATTGCACAACAAAGTATCGGATGTCACTTAAGGGGTCCCGTGTTGATGTAAACCTCATAAATGTTACATAATTAATGTAGAATACACCACGTACATGCTGCATAAGTAATATAGAATACTCGAAGTAAATGCTACATACCCTATATAGAATACTCGAAGTAAATACTACATACCCTATATAAAATACTCGAAGTAAATACTACATACCGTATATACAATACTAAACGTAAATACTACATACCCTATATAGAATACTCGAAGTAAATACTACATACCCTATATAGAATACACGAAGTAAATGCTACATACCGTATATACAATACTAAACGTAAATACTACATACCCTATATAGAATACTCGAAGTAAATACTACATACCGTATAAAGATAACTCGAAGTAAATACAACATACCGTATATAGATTATTCGAAGTAAATACTACATACCGTATATAGATTACTCGAACTAAATACTACATACCGTATATAGATTACTCGAAGTAAATTCTACATAACGTATATAGAATAATCAACGTAAATACTACATACCGTATATAGATTACTCGAACTAAATACTACATACCGTATATAGATTACTCGAACTAAATACTACATACCGTATATAGATTACTCGAAGTAAATACTACATACCGTATATAGATTACTCGAAGTAAATACTACATACCGTATATAGATTACTCGAACTAAATACTACATACCGTATATAGATTACTCGAAGTAAATACTACATACCGTTTATAGATTACTCGAAGTAAATTCTACATAACGTACATAACCCTGGGGCAATATAACAGAAACATCTTAAGTAAAATCTTACCCTCATCCTTAAAATCATTTTCAGAGTGTATTATGTGGTGTATTCTGGTTTAATTAACATACAGGCTATTATATGGTCAAATCAAGAGTGATAAATGAATAGTATTAATATGATGTTGTCATTACCATTACAAAAGCCTAACAGTTTTAATTTGGTTTCGTATTACATCCATTTGAAGTTTTGAACTTAAGTGAAAATATTTAAGATTCACTGGCACGTGGAATGCAAATGGTCCATTCGAACCTATGTATTATTTGAAAGAAATTCGGATCCGGTGAATTCGAAAGAACGTGGTCCCACTGTACATTTAACTAAACATGGGTCATTCATAGGACATTCATAGATACTAGTCATATCATCAATAGCATGCGAGATTGAGTGTATGTCCTATATTCGGTTAATTGAAACGTTTCTATGCGACAGCACGAACTTTATACCAATGTTTGCAACTTTATCGATCACAAATCACTGACTATATGACAATAAAATGTCACAAAGTCATCAGTATACATTTAGCTATACACAAATCTGCACCACCCAGCACCACCACCAACACCACCAACAGCAGCAGCAGCAGCAGCAGCAGCAGCAGCAGCAGCAGCAGCAGAAACATTTCTATAAGTAGCAAAGTAATCATAAGCATAAAACATTCACTTTCGTACAATTTATATATTATTATAATAAAAGTGTATTGCAAATCGAGGGTTCAGTGCAAGACTATACTAACTCCTATATAAATACATAGGAGTTAGTATTGTCTTGCGCTGAACCCTCGAAATGTCTGTAGTAAATATCGAGGGCTGAACAGGAAACTGTCCCATCTTCTTCACCTAGAACAGTTTAACGTTCAATCCTCGATACGTACTACAGACAGTTGAAATACACTTTTATCAAACTAATATATACATTGCACTAAAGTTAAAATTTACTAAAATAATGTAACTACATAATATATGAGGAGGAGAAGGAGTAACCATTGTAATACTGTAGTGTCGACAACAGTACATGATGGTGATATGAATGCAAATGTAAGTCATTTATGATTTAGCCACACACTGAACAAAATACACCAAAGTGCAGTTATTTTAAAATAATAAAAATAAGCAGAAACAGAAAAGTTAACAAATATGGTATAAGTCGAATCTCGTTGTTACCAAACACCATAAAATGTGCTATATACCTCGATCTCGTGAAGCTCCCGGTGTACCGATTTACTGCGGATCACCGGCGGCACGATTCTCTAAGTCCTACGGGTCCGAGACCACCCGTATGTCTCATCTGATGTATACATGATAGTTAAGCATGCTCAACTTTAAGACACGGGCTATACGACGCACATACGGGTCCAAAAATCTCCAAACATTCCTGCGGGCCCACATGGTATGCCGTGCTATTTTCGCGGTCTTTCAGCATATTGGACTTACGGGGCCCGTAAACTACCCGGGAGCTTCATGCGACTTAAGTATAATGAATGGGCCTAACCTGACAACGAAATTATGTTTCGTTAATCCTGTGATAACAACAATGTCTTCGATCGGCCTTATTTTTCTTTTAGCTTATAAGACAAAGTCACGTGTTTAAAAATTTGTATTGACATATTGTTCTATAATGCGTCTGGCTTATATATAACATGAGAGAACAATCCTGGCGAAATAAAACGTCCTAGTTAAATGGGTGTTAAGTAACATACTTTGAACGTGTTATGATGTTATATGTAAAATTTAGAAAACTACCCTCTCCGTGAATGTTTAATATATTAGGATCGTTTCTAGTAATTTAATTAAGCAATGTCCCTGAATATATTAGTAACATCAGATTAAAGGACGACTCTCAATGGGACCAAAGTAAAGGGAATATAAACAGGTGCATTCGCATTTTGTTACAGACAACATAATATTACAACTAAAAATACCAATTAGGTGCATATACTCTCTTAGTACGAAACACGAATGAAGAAGACGATCAGTAAACATTTAGCTGTAAAGGTTGCCGCACCAAAACCTCGAGAAGACATGAACAATATACAAACATATAAACGATTCCAACAGTAGAAGATACCCAATACATAATTATATACATATGATGGATGAATGTAGGAATACCGCAGTGGATCGAATAGGTGCAAACATAAGCACTTACGCTACTGATATCCAATATTGATTTAGTTGATTTTGAAATTGTTGTCAAATGCTTACACCTTAAATTCATTTATAATATTTTTTTGTTTTTATTTTCTATTATATAGTGCGTCAAATCTTAACAACCACGAGGCAAAAGACATACAATGCACGACATCTCATATAATAAGACTTACTTGTGTAATTGTCACATGTGTTTGGTGAAACCCATGTTTCAGATGCGGACATGCTAGAGTCCAGTACAAAGACGCAGTATCTTTGGTGACGCACATTTAACCATGTTTCAGATACGGACATGCTAGAGTCCAGTACAAAGACGCAGTATCTTTGGTGACGCACATTTAACCATGTTTCAGATGCGGACATGCTAGAGTCCAGTACAAAGACGCAGTATCTTTGGTGACGCACATTTACCCATGTTTCAGATACAGACATGCTAGAGTCCAGTACAAAGACGCAGTATCTTTGGTGACGCACATTTACCCATGTTTCAGATACAGACATGCTAGAGTCCAGTACAAAGACGCAGTATCTTTGGTGACGCACATTTACCCATGTTTCAGATACGGACATGCTAGAGTCCAGTACAAAGACGCAGTATCTTTGGTGACGCACATTTACCCATGTTTCAGATACGGACATGCTAGAGTCCAGTACAAAGACGCAGTATCTTTGGTGACGCACATTTACCCATGTTTCAGATACAGACATGCTAGAGTCCAGTACAAAGACGCAGTATCTTTGGTGACGCACATTTACCCATGTTTCAGATACGGACAGGCTAGAGTCCAGTCAAAAGACGCCGTATGTTTGGTGACGCGTATTTTCCCATGTTTCAGATACATTTAATGAAATCTTCAATATTAAGTCGCACACTCGGTCTATTTCATTTTCCTTGAATACATTCCTTTAAATGAATACGTTCCGGATTTTCTGCATACGCACCCACATTATAACACAGTGGTCTTATTTATATATAAGATTTTGGTAATATATTCATTCACTCTCGATATAAAGCCTATTCCAGTGGCTTGTTTCCAAATTTTACATATAATAAGAGTATACTTGAATGCGGGCTTATTCCACTTGAAACTGAAATGATTTTTAATCAATAAACCAGAAGTAAAATTCAATAAGTTGGAATATTTCTTGGAAGGTAAGTACTAAATGCAAAATAAAGACATGTTTTAAAACAACTGCTAATGACTTGGAATGCTTTATTGTTATTCAAATGTAAGAGAGTCAGTACACTTCAAGTGGAAATCAAACGGATTAATGTATATGCACTATGTTAGCACGTCAATATTTTAACAATTATAAAAGTCTCACGAAATGCATATTGCAATGGATTTTACGAGTTTGTTTTAGTGAATGTAATCTTATTTGATTTTGTACAAATACCGCATTTTAGACGACACTGATCTCAGAGATGAAGGAACCAATCAGAGAAGGGAATGATGAGGAAGGAAACATCAATTTGGATGTGACACCTTGTATAAGTGATGAAGTCGATCCGGATACAAAATGTGGCATAGGTTCATTCAGACCCTCTTGTCTTCAGGTAGTACCTGTGGCTGGTTTACATGACACAGTGTTACAATGTTCATTCGTGTGCATGTAATATTTGTCATTTATATAATCAAATCCAACGTCAAGATGACTAGTCAAGTACTTCAGTTGTAAATTGAAACACAATATTTATTAGTGATATTACATTACTCTGCTAACATACAGTAAAACCTCAATAATACGACCAGCATTGGAATCCTTGAAAACTGGTTTTAATATTGAGGTGTTCTTAATAACGATGTTAATTTAAGAGCAGAACAGTCAAAATGGATTTGAAAACTGTGATCTTAATTTTGAGGTGGTCTTATTATTGAGTAGGTCTTTAAGTGAAGTTTTACTGTATTTGTATCAATATATTATATAATCATTCTATATACGTAGATATGCTTTTTAGAACATGTTTTTGACGCTGTGTCGGTAGAAATTAATATACTGATTTTTTTATCTAGCAGATCTTAATATTAATTGAATTGTCGAGAGAAAATGTACCTGTCATTGTTTGTTTGTGACTGTGTATACTGTCGACCTGTTTATAATGTAGTATATAGTTACATGGGTCTATCTCGATTTTGGTAAAATAAACTGTAAAATTTGTCAATAAAATAGTAATCATCATTAATTTTGAAAACGTGTCTCTTTCCAACATCGTTCGATGGCATATTTACAAACGATATTTCTTTTGACACAGGTGTTTGGGAAAATTATCCCATTTGTTGGTATTTACAGTATCTCTGGGTTACTGACGTCATCGTTATCTGTGTACATAACGTCGCAGGTAAGGGGCTAAGGGAATTATATCATTATAAGTAAGTAACTCGTGCAAAACACAAAATTCGACTGGTTTGGATTGTTTCATTTACAGATTGTGAATGTAATATAGTGTTATTTTGTCTGTGCTGAACATTGCAGTGTATACCATATGCGGGGTAAAACTTTGCTATGTGCTTGTTTTCTTATTGGTTCTCTGCAAAGCGTGCACTCTCTTTGTCATGTGTTTTCTTCAAACCGTGCACTCTTTTTGTCATGTGTTTTCTTCAAAGCGTACACTCTTTCTGTCATGTGTTTTCTTCAAATCGTGCACTCGTTTTGTTATGTGTTCTCTTCAAAGCGTACTCTCTTTTTGTTATGTGTTTTTTTCAAAGCGTACACACTTTTTGTTATATGCTATATTCAAAGCGTACACTCTTCTTGTTATGTGTTCTCTTCAAATCGTGCAATCTTTCTGTCATGTGTTTTCTTCTAATCGTGCACCATTCTTTGTTATGTGTTCTCTTCAAACCGTGCACTCTTTTTGTCATGTGTTTTCTTCAAAGCCTACACTCTTTTTGTTATGTGTTCTCTTCAATATTTGTTATGTGTTCTCTTCAAAGCGTACACTAATTTTGTTATGTGTTCTCTTCAATCTTTGTTATGTGTTCTTTTGAAAGCGTACACTCTTTTTGTTATGTGTTCTCTTCAAACCGTGCACTCTTTATGTCATGTGTTTTCTTCAAACCGTGCACTCTTTATGTCATGTGTTCTCTTCAAACCGTGCACTCTTTATGTCATGTGTTTTCTTCAAAGCGTACACTCTTTTTGTTATGTGTTCTCTTCAATATTTGTTATGTGTTCTTTTCAAACCGTGCACTCTTTTTGTCATGTGTTTTCTTCAAAGCGTACACTCTTTTTGTTATGTGTTCTCTTCAATATTTGTTATGTGTTCTCTTCAAAGCGTACACTAATTTTGTTATGTGTTCTCTTCAATCTTTGTTTTGTGTTCTTTTGAAAGCGTACACTCTTTTTGTTATGTGTTCTCTTCAAAGCGTACACACTTTTTGTTATGTTTCTCTTCAAAGCGTACACTCTTTTTTTATGTGTTCTCTTCAAAGCGTACACTCTCTTTGTTATGTGTTCTCTTCAAGGCGTACACACTTTTGTTATGTGTTCTCTTCAAAGCGTACACACTTTTTGTTATATATTATCTTCAAAGCGTACACTCTTTTTGTTATGTCTTCTCTTCAAAGCGTACACACTTTTTGTTATGTGTTCTCTTCAAAGCGTACACACTTTTTGTTTTATATTATCTTCAAAGCGTACACTTTTTTTGTTATATATTATCTTCAAAGCGTACACTCTTTTTGTTATGTGTTCTCTTCAAAGCGTACACACTTTTTGTTATGTGTTCTCTTCAAAGCGTACACTCTCTTTGTTATGTGTTCTATTTTAAGCGTACACTCTTTTATGTATCTTCTTCAAAACGTGCACTCATTTGTTATCATGTGATCATTTCAGCGCGTGTACTCTGTTTTATATGAAATATTCGATGTAAGTACCCCTTGTTAGGTTAAATATTCGATGTATGCACTTCTCTGTTGTATGAAATCTTTAATGCATGTACTGTTCATTATGTGAAATAGTCGAAATTGTTCTACTAATCAATCCAGGTGCCTATGTTAGAGAAAGAGTTTGGATTTAGTAGTGCAGATACCGGCCTTCTGATGAGCTGCAACGATATTGGCTTTCTGACTTTTGTGATATTTGCTGGGTATTTTGCCAAAAAGGTGAGACACTAACAGTCAACTTATTTATTTATGTAAGTGTTTACTGTTGATGTATAACGATCAAAAATACCAAATCGTACGTTAGGCAAGATTGGAGTTGTCAGTAAAGGAATACATTCTGAGCATTTCCTTAGTAAATTTTACTGTCAAACAGTCAAAAAGCTATTAGGTTTATACCTGTCATATGTTGTTTTTCCCTAAGATAATACCATGTATCCACATCTAGGATGTAGATATAACTTTCCACAATACAAGGATGCACATCTAGAATGTAGATATAACTTTCCACAATACAAGTATGCACATCTAGAATGTAGATATAACTTTCCACAATACAAGGATGCACATCTAGAATGTAGATATAACTTTCCACAATACAAGTATGCACATCTAGAATGTAAATATAACTTTCCACAATACAAGCATGCTCATCTAGAATGTAAATATAACTTTCCACAATACAAGGATGCACATCTAGAATGTAGATATAACTTTCCACAATACAAGTATGCTAATCTAGGATGTAGATATAACTTTCCACAATACAAGCATGCACATCTAGGATGTAGATATAACTTTCCACAATACAAGCATGCTCATCTAGAATGAAAGATATAACTTTCCACAATACAAGTATGCACATCTAGAATGTAAATATAACTTTCCACAATACAAGCATGCTCATCTAGAATGAAAGATATAACTTTCCACAATACAAGTATGCTCATCTAGGATGTAGATATAACTTTCCACAATACAAGTATGCACATCTAGAATGTAGATTTAACTTTCCACAATGCAGACATGCTCATCTAGGATGTAGATTTAACTTTCCACAATGCAGACATGCTCATCTAGGATGTAGATATAACTTTCCACAATACAAGCATGCTCATCTAGAATGAAAGATATAACTTTCCACAATACAAGCATGCACATCTAGGATGTAGATATAACTTTCCACAATACAAGCATGCTCATCTAGAATGAAAGATATAACTTTCCACAATACAAGTATGCTCATCTAGGATGTAGATATAACTTTCCACAATACAAGTATGCACA
The DNA here is from genome assembly GCA_032209605.1 of Mactromeris polynyma. NCBI lineage: Eukaryota > Metazoa > Mollusca > Bivalvia > Venerida > Mactridae > Mactromeris > Mactromeris polynyma. Next base: position 4,971,209 of record JASFXZ010000007.1, read on the forward strand.
TCTAGAATGTAGATTTAACTTTCCACAATGCAGACATGCTCATCTAGGATGTAGATATAACTTTCCACAATGCAGACATGCTCATCTAGAATGTAGATATAACTTTCCACAATACAAGTATGCACATCTAGAATGTAGATATAACTTTCCACAATACAAGTATGCTCATCTAGGATGTAGATATAACTTTCCACAATACAAGTATGCTCATCTAGGATGTAGATATAACTTTCCACAATACAAGTATGCTCATCTAGGATGTAGATATAACTTTCCACAATACAAGTATGCTCATCTAGGATGTAGATATAACTTTCCACAATGCAGACATCCTCATCTAGGATGTAGATATAACTTTCCACAATGCAGACATCCTCATCTAGGATGTAGATATAACTTTCCACAATGCAGACATCCTCATCTAGGATGTAGATATAACTCTCCACAATGCAGACATCCTCATCTAGGATGTAGATATAACTTTCCACAATGCAGACATCCTCATCTAGAATGTAGATACAACTTTCCACAATGCAGACATCCTCATCTAGGATGTAGATAATTACTTTCCACAATGCAGACATCCTCATCTAGAATGTAGATATAACTTTCCACAATACAAGCATCCTCATCTAGGATGTAGATATAACTTTCCACAATGCAGACAACCTCATCTAGGATGTAGATAATTACTTTCCACAATGCAGACATCCTCATCTAGAATGTAGATATAACTTTCCACAATGCAGACATCCTCATCTAGGATGTAGATATAACTTTCTACAATGCAGACATCCTCATCTAGGATGTAGATAATTACTTTCCACAATGCAGACATCCTCATCTAGAATGTAGATATAACTCTCCACAATGCAGACATCCTCATCTAGGATGTAGATAATTACTTTCCACAATGCAGACATCCTCATCTAGGATGTAGATATAACTCTCCACAATGCAGACATCCTCATCTAGAATGTAGATATAACTTTCCACAATGCAGACATCCTCATCTAGGATGTAGATATAACTCTCCACAATGCAGACATCCTCATCTAGAATGTAGATATAACTTTCCACAATGCAGACATCCTCATCTAGAATGTAGATATAACTTTCCACAATGCAGACATCCTCATCTAGAATGTAGATATAACTTTCCACAATGCAGACATCCTCATCTAGGATGTAGATAATTACTTTCCACAATGCAGACATCCTCATCTAGAATGTAGATATAACTCTCCACAATGCAGACATCCTCATCTAGGATGTAGATAATTACTTTCCACAATGCAGACATCCTCATCTAGGATGTAGATATAACTCTCCACAATGCAGACATCCTCATCTAGAATGTAGATATAACTTTCCACAATGCAGACATCCTCATCTAGGATGTAGATATAACTCTCCACAATGCAGACATCCTCATCTAGAATGTAGATATAACTTTCCACAATGCAGACATTCTCATCTAGGATGTAGATAATTACTTTCCACAATGCAGACATCCTCATCTAGAATGTAGATATAACTTTCCACAATGCTAGCATGCTCATCTAGGATGTAGATATAACTTTCCACAATGCAGACATCCTCATCTAGGATGTATATACAACTTTCCACAATGCAGACATCCTCATCTAGGATGTAGATAATTACTTTCCACAATGCAGACATCCTCGTCGAGGATATAGATAATTACTTTCCACAATGCAGACATCCTCATCTAGGATGTAGATATAACTTTCCACAATGCAGACATCCTCATCTAGAATGTAGATATAACTTTCCACAATGCAGACATCCTCATCTAGGATGTAGATAATTACTTTCCACAATGCAGACATCCTCATCTAGGATTTAGATATAACTTTCCACAATGCAGACATCCTCATCTAGAATGTAGATATTACTTTCCACAATGCAGACATCCTCATCTAGGATGTAGATAATTACTTTCCACAATGCAGACATCCTCGTCTAGAATGTAGATATAACTCTCCACAATGCAGACATCCTCATCTAGGATGTAGATAATTACTTTCCACAATGCAGACATCCTCGTCTAGAATGTAGATATAACTCTCCACAATGCAGACATCCTCGTCTAGAATGTAGATATAACTTTCCACAATGCAGACATCCTCATCTAGGATGTAGATAATTACTTTCCACAATGCAGACATCCTCGTCTAGAATGTAGATATAACTTTCCACAATGCAGACATCCTCATCTAGGATGTAGATATAACTTTCCACAATGCAGACATCCTCATCTAGAATGTAGATATAACTTTCCACAATGCAGACATCCTCATCTAGGATGTAGATATAACTCTCCACAATGCAGACATCCTCATCTAGAATGTAGATATAACTCTCCACAATGCAGACATCCTCATCTAGAATGTAGATATAACTCTCCACAATGCAGACATCCTCATCTAGGATGTAGATATAACTCTCCACAATGCAGACATCCTCGTCTAGAATGTAGATATAACTCTCCACAATGCAGACATCCTCGTCTAGAATGTAGATATAACTTTCCACAATGCAGACATCCTCATCTAGGATGTAGATAATTACTTTCCACAATGCAGACATCCTCGTCTAGAATGTAGATATAACTTTCCACAATGCAGACATCCTCATCTAGGATGTAGATATAACTCTCCACAATGCAGACATCCTCATCTAGAATGTAGATATAACTCTCCACAATGCAGACATCCTCATCTAGGATGTAGATATAACTCTCCACAATGCAGACATCCTCGTCTAGAATGTAGATATAACTCTCCACAATGCAGACATCCTCGTCTAGAATGTAGATATAACTTTCCACAATGCAGACATCCTCATCTAGGATGTAGATAATTACTTTCCACAATGCAGACATCCTCGTCTAGAATGTAGATATAACTTTCCACAATGCAGACATCCTCATCTAGGATGTAGATATAACTTTCCACAATGCAGACATCCTCATCTAGAATGTAGATATAACTTTCCACAATGCAGACATCCTCATCTAGAATGTAGATATAACTTTCCACAATGCAGACATCCTTATCTAGGATGTAGATAATTACTTTCCACAATGCAGACATCCTCGTATAGGATGTAGATATAACTGTCCAAAATGGAAGCATGTTCATCCTGTTGTTGATGCCTGTATTATTTCGATGACGAATTGTTCTATTTGGACAGGTCCACATTCCTGTAGGACTTGGGATCAGTATGATATTGTTTGGTATTTGTGGAGTTATGTGTGCACTGCCTTACTTTTTACAAGATAAATCCAAGTACGACCTAGATCTACCATATACAGGTACACAGTCACTTTTGTTTACACCTTTATGCTTTAACCATTCGTGGTTAGCATGATAAAGTAAATACTCATGTTTTCAACTCTTGGTTAGCAATAAATATAGACACTATTTGTGAAGAATCATCACCGCCCTTTAGCGAACTATCAGTACAAACTAACCGTTCTCTCAGAAACGTAGCAATGTGACATATTAGCCTATCCCAGGATATGTGGCATTGGTACGACTTACCAGGCAGTAAGAAAGTACATCACACTGGTTGCAGTATTTGGAGTTCCCCGGAGTAGTAATAGAACCATTGAAACAGTTCTCTTGCGGAACTTAATCTCCCTTTCAGGTGTAGGTAAAATCTCCAATACGACTATGCTGACGATGCGATCAGCGTCAAGAAAGTTACCACTGTGCGTGAATGCAACCGGAAGTGACCTAAGCGGTTGTGACGTCACATCCGACAGTGCTCAAGCTAGGGAAAATGTTGCAAATCTACAATTAAAGAAGGTCGCATTCTACCTTATAGCATTCGGAATGGTAAAGTTTATTGTTCAGATTCTATGAACTATAACCGTTTTTTTAACCTAAGAATACATATATATGCGCAAATACAAGTAAAACAAATTTGTAGCACTTGAACGGCATCGATGTACGATACAAGACAATTTCTTGTTTCTATTCGCTATCGCCGCTTCTAAAGGTAAAATGTTATTTAATTTCAACTGGAATATAACTGATCACATTTGTTGTCAATGATCGCAAACTATTAAGAAGAACATGTAATCCTAAGTTGCCATTTAAGGGCTCTTTTTCGTTTATTAGCAAACCATGTGTCTGATTGATTATATGAGCGCAGCTGTACGATTGCCAACCTCTTCTTCAAGTGACCTCATTTCCAGAAAACGTCACATGTGACGTCACTATGTATTTACAGTAAGCAATATTTGCCCCATATGGCAATATGGAAACGAAGTGACCATATTGAGTCTAAATATTGTTTTCTTGAAATGATGTCACTTACAGAAGAGGTTGGAGATTTACAGCGGCGCTCATTTGCTCTATTTAGGTTTTCCAAGGTATCGGGAAGTCTCCACGCTCACCATTTATCACCTTGTATTTAGACGATGCAGTGGATAAAAGAAAGACAGGATTTTACATGGGGATCATCGTTGGAACATCAATATTCGGACCTGCAATAGCATTTTTACTGGGTGGATTGTTCAGCAAGATTTACATCACATTAGAACGTAAATTTCTTTTTACATTTTATCATAATAATTAGTGTTTCCATTGAATGAAAATGTTGAATGAAATAGCCTTCGTTATTCCGAGTTTCCTCAAAGCATTAAGGCAAAAAATGTAATGTTAAAACTAGTTCTAATTATTGAATGCTGTTTAACGTGTGGTCACAATGTTCTTATTTTTATTTCTTTTGATATTTAATCATAAATATTATAATAAGTATCATGAATGTGATCAATACCTGAGAGAAGATCGTGTGTTAGCCTCGGGTACATTCTGAGCTTTGGAAGCCTCGGGGACATTCTGAGATTTGGTAGCCTCGGGGACATTCTGCGTTTTAGTAGCATCGGGGACATTTTGAGCTTTGGTAGCGTCGGGGACATTCTGAGCTTTGGTAGCCTCGGGGACATTCTGAGCTTTGGTAGCCTCAGGGACATTGGGGTTTGGTAGCCTCGGGGACATTCTGAGGTTTGGTAGCCTCGGGGACATTCTGAGGTTTGGTAGCCTCGGGGACATTCTGAGGTTTGGTAGCCTCGGGGACATTCTGAGGTTTAATAGCCTCGGGGACATTCCGACAAAAATATTTGTATCAAGCAGAGAATAAGAAAAAACCCTCATTTGCAAATGTGTTACAAAAGAAGGTACCCACGCCACGGGCGATGCATGAATTTTTGCAATATCAGAAAATCTAATGAAAATGGAAAGACATTTCCGAGGTCGCTGACGTGGGTCGGGTTACTCGCTCTCATGTTAAAATGTATTTTTTTAGATATCTCTTTTTGTGATTTTGTTTTGGAGTTTTGTGTGTTATTAGCCATACACGATATCACTGTAAAACAATATTCACTTCGATCAATTTAAGTCATAGTTATAAATAATGTATTCGTTTTATTGGGACACCTGTCATGCTATTTCATAATTACAAATATATGTGAATGTTTTATGGACAATTCGGACCTTGTACAATTCGGACCATGTTAAAGGACAAATCTGACCGTTGTGTCCGTATATTATATGAATAACACATTATATAAATCAAGTTATTACTATCACCAGCTGTAGATATATCGCCCTCTGACCCAAGATGGATGGGTGCTTGGTGGCTTGGTTTCATTATCTTCGGTGCATGCTCAATGGTGTTCAGTATCCCATTAATGTGCTTTCCGAGAAAATTGAAGACAAATGAACGACGAAAACAGGATGCGATGATGTTAGAGAAGACAGGCCAGCACATTGAGAACGAAGTTGCTTCTACAAGTTTATTACATGAAATGAAAGGTAAAACACACGACAGACACGATTTATAACGAATGTTATTGTTCAATTTGGTCCACGTGAAAAGTTTGTGTGAAGAAAATGTTGAACCGACATTTCGTACAGGAGAAATGAATTGTGGGCGATGTTTGATAGAAATGGGTGAACAATAACGACATACATGAAGATTTTGCACATTTATGAATACATTCCTATATTTTCATCAAAAAACGTTAGATGATGACTAATGAAGACAAACCAAACCACACTAACATTTTCTTTGTGATTTTGCCTCGTTTTAACAGTCTCGGTTACATTAGTTCTACGTTAGTTCCGAACAGAGATAGCCCCAAACTCGACCACCCGTGTTATTATCATTTTCAAATTTATGTTCAAAATTCCCGTATTTTCAGAATTCGGACAAACAATTCTTCGTCTTTTGAAAAACCCAGTGTACGTGATACTTTTAACATCTAGTGTTATCAATATGATAGGCGTGGCGGGTTCGATATCATTTATGTCAAAATATCTAGCTGGACAATACAGTATTCCTCTGTGGAAATCTAACATAATCATGGGTGAGTTTGTTTAATTCTGCGATAACTTAATTTGCTGATTGGTTGATGGGGAACATTTGCATTTGGTACATGTTTAAAAATGAATGAAACAAAATATTGTTTCACTAATAAATAATTATGATAAAAAACGCAAACATGTTCCAATATTAACTTTTTTTTAATGTGAACTATTGTTGAAGTTTTGTTGTATTCAAAATTGACGTGTTTATTTAATGAATGTTCCGTAAATGAGTATCTGTAGACATACTTTATTTTTATCCGGATCAACATTTAACATACAATATACTTTTATGAAGTGACAAATTAACTCTACCCTTTTAGAAAACGCTAACGTTTGTTGCTTCCAATCTGAAGTTGTATAGTGATTATGTACTACAATATTCAGCAGAGGAATATTTGTGCGACTGAGAAGATAAAATGCTGATTTGCTTAATTTTAAACATGCGCAGTACGGCTAGTGTGGACCGAATACAAAAACTAAAGCCACAACCGCATCTTAAATATTGGTAAAACTAACTAAGAAATGAAACACACAACAAAAGTTCGCAAAGAACCTTACATTGGCTTAATACATTATTTTCTTTATTTCCAGCAATTAGCACCATCACTGCGATATCCATGGGTACTTTTGTTGGTGGAGTAATTACAAGGAAATTTAAAATGACACCACAAACCACGTTAAAACTGCTGATTATGTTCTATACAGTTAGCACAGCGGCGTTTGCTTCAGGTTTCTTCCTTGGATGTGACCAACCAGTGTTGTATGGTAGTAATAATGCTGGGTAAAATCACTGACTTTTGCTTCCATTGTATTGTAAAACTAAAACTCTCAGAAGAGTCTTGATATCATCAAATCAGACAACTGATATTATCCTTGTAAGAATTTTTAGAGTTTCAGTTGGTGGCAAATTTAGATCGTGTATCAACAGTGTATAATGCAACTGAACTGTGAATATACTGCGACTACATTTCACTGTTGTGTCATAGAAAACGTTTTAGGATTACTGATTAAAATATATTTTTAATCCGTGTTTTCGATTTCATTTATGATTAAATAAATATACTCGAAGATTAAAGTCCGCCTCTATCGTAATCACATGAGAACAGTAACAAAACTTTACAGTGTATTTCATTAATATTCAGCACAAATCAACATATTTGAAATATCTTTATTTGATTTTGGATTGTTAACTCACACTTACTAAATTTGTTAAGTCCCGATGAGCTAAGTGAGAACGGTATACAGTAATGAGTGAGGTGTCTCAAAGTAATCAAGTGCTGTACTTATTTTTAT